>VWYH01011272.1:0-14347 GCA_013399365.1 Pampusana beccarii | reverse complement strand
TTTACACTGACTCATGGATGGTGGCAAATGCCCTGCGGGGGTGGTTAAAGCAGTGGAAGCAAAATAACTGGCAGCGCAGAGGCAAGCCTATTTGGGCTGCCGTATTGTGGCAGGACATTGCTGCTCAACTAGGGAACCTGACTGTAAAAGTACGTCACGTAGACGCTCATGTGCCTAAAAGGAACCACTGAGGAAGCAGCCACTGAGGAACATCAAAACAATCAGCATGCAGATCAGGCTGCTAAGATTAAAGTAGCTGCAGTGGATTTGGACTGGCAACATAAAAGTGAACTTTTCTAGCTTGGTGGGCCCACAATGCTTCAGGCCATCAAGAAGGGGATGCAACATATAGATGGGGTCGTGACCTAGGGGTGGACTTAATCATGGACATTAGTGCACAGGTTATCCATGGTTGTGCAACATGCTGCAATCAAGCAGGCCGAAAGGTTAAAGCCTGTGTGGTATAGGGGGCAGTGGTTGAAATATAAATATGGGGAGGCCTGGCAGACTGACTATATTATACTACCTCGAACCCGCCAAGGCAAACGCTATGTGCTTACAGTGGTGGATGCAACCACGGGATGGCTGGAAACATATCCTGTGTCTCATGCCAATGCCAGGAACACTATTCTGGGCCTTGAAAAGCAAGTCCTGTGGTGACACGGCACTCAAGAAATAATTGAGTCAGACAATGGGACTCATTTTAAAAACAGTCTCATAAACAACTGGGCCAAAGAACATGGCACTGAATGGATATGTCATATCCCCTATCATGCACCAGCCTGTGGGAAGATTGAGCCGTAAAATGGCTTGTTAAAACCTACGGTTAAGGCAATGGGAGGTGGAACCTTTGAAAACTGGGATAAGCATCTGGCACAAGCCACCTGGTTAGCTAACACCAGGGGATCAATCAATCGAGCTGGCCATGCTCAGTCAGACTTTTTACGTACAGTAGAAGGGGATAAAGTCCCTGTGGTGCATGGAAGGAATATGTTAGGAAAAGCTGCCTGGGTTATTCCTGCTTTGGGCAAAGACAAACGCATTTGTGCGATTGTTTTCACTCAAGGGCCTGGATGTACTTGGTGACTGATGCTGAAGGATGGTGAATTCCAATGTGTACCTCAAGGAGATTTGATTCTGGGTGAAAATATTCTATTTCAAACTGTACAATGTTAATTGCTGCATGATACTAACTGTGTTCCGTAAGTGTCTTTCAGGTTGATGCAGTGGTGATGATGAACCCTGAGCTAGCTTCATTGAGTGGCATCCAGTAACTTCCCTGAAACTGACATTTCTGACCTGTAGTTCCTGGGCACGAACTGCACCAGATTACACATTGTCTCTCCTGCCTAGAGAGACACTTCTGTGATAGACGGAGACCTGCAGTCATGATCTAGTAATATAGATATTTATGTGTGTGTATATACATTTGAAGACAGGCAGAAAGCAGTAGTGATTTGGGTATGATGTAAATGGTATGGAATAAGGGGTGGAATGTCCTGGTTTTGTTTAAAACGAGACCACTTGTCTTTTAGTGAATTTTTGTTTCATCTGAGTTGTTCTAAGTGACTGTACTTTCCTGAATTGGGCTGCATGTTTTTCAGACACTGTTAGCTCCGGAGCTGATAATAGTAGCAATGGTATGCAGAAGAGACCCAGGCTTAGACTGATTGTTGTGGCAGCCAAGGTTACTGATAAATTTTGCGTGTCCCATAAGTGAGAGGGGCATATTTGCAAGGAGGGGCGAACAGAACAGGTGACTAAAACTGACCAACTGAGTATTCCATCCCATCCACGTCATACACCCTACAAAAGTGGGAGATCACGAGGTTCTCGCCCTCTTTGACCATGGACATCATCTGAAGAGGACCCTGCCTGTTGTTCCTGCAATCCGAGGCCTGGTTCCAGACCCTGCATCCTTGAATCCAGTTCCGGTTTACTGTGGAGTCCAGCCCAGGACTTCTGGGTGCCTGCTCTGCAGCTTCTGGGATGATGCCAGCTCCCACAGGCAACCCTGGGCTGCCCTGGGAAATTGAAGATTGGTTTCGTATATTTTGTATTATTTTCTCTATTTATTAATAGCATTAGTAAAGCATTTTTAACTCTTTCCAACTTGCAAGTCTCTCTCCCTTTTCCTCCTATTCCCTTTCCTTAGTGGGGAGAGCAGGCGGTTAACACAGCGCATCTGCCACAGTTTATTGTTGCCCTGCAGCAAACGGTGGCACTTTGTGAAAGTTTTTGAAAAATTTCCCTACTCATTATCCTGGAGTCTGTATAGCTAAAGACAGAGGAAAATCTCCCAGTGCTAGAAGCAATACATTTGCTTGCAGTCACTGAGCTGTGCATGCAAACAAGGTGATCAGCTACCTAAATAATACTTGCCTGCACTGGCACTTATGGTACAGCACTGCCAAACTTGCATATGCTAAGAAGTGTTAATAGCTCCCCTGTTTTTCCCCAGGTGTGGGAGAGACCCTTCTCACAATACTGGCCAAAAGGAGCAGAAACAAGTCAACTGCAAAGCTTGTGTGGTATGCTAGCTTGAATTGGGCTGCTGATAGGAAAAAAAAAAAAAACCCTAGCACTTTAAAAGTTAAACCTCTTCCTTTTAATTCAAAAAGCAGCTTCCCAATTCAAATCCATGTCAGTCACAGATACACTGCTGATTAGGTAAGCAAATATGTAACTCTTCCTCCCACAAGTGTCACTGGCAGAACACTTCCAGTGAAGCACTGAAGGTCATTATGTATTATTCACAAGAGGAAAATTACAAATTTATTCCCTTGCAGCTCAAATAAGTGTTGCCCGAAGCCTTACACAGATGGACCCTATTTATGGTAACACCTAGCCTTATCAAGATAAGGTTACTGGATGTTCTCAGACTGCCTCGGATGCTGTGTCCTACACACAGCACTGGTATTGAGCCCCTTCCCACAGCTTCAAGCATCTCCTCCCTCCCACATGGACCTGTCCCAGCTGCCTGCCTGCCAGTCCCCAGCACTCTCTGAACACCCTAAAACTGTGGGGCAAGCATGATGACCCACCCTAGATGCAGATGGACTTTGGCTGGTACCTGGGGGTTTCTGAGCTGACAGCCATCACTGTGCCACTTGGCAGGCAGAAGACAGCCCGGGGCACAGGTTAGCCAGTGTCCTCTTTTCTCCCATCTCCTCAGGAAGCTCGGAGTCATAGTTACAACAGGGAATTTGCACCCTTGACTTTGAGGGAGGCAAGATGTGAGTCACTGAACAGTGTCTGATTCTGCAAGTACTGCTGCTGGTTTTGCTGAGGTTATTTCTGTAGAAACAACAACTGAACGTAGAAAAATGTGTTTCTATAAGTATTTAAGCACTTCTGTGGAAAGTAAACTTAAATTTAACTTCCCAGAAATTTAATGATAGCAACAATTGTGATAAGGACAAGGCTCTTTGATTGTAGAAAAGAAACTACTGCTGACATAAGTGACAACCAACCTGAACTTGGGACAGTGACTGTTTAAAACTAAAACTATGAAGAACGAAGTATACATCAGGCATTAGCGACAAAAAATTAATTTAAGAGTACCTTAAGACACTAAACATGTGATGGATAACTATGCTATCTACTCTGGGTCAGTCTCCCCATGAAAAAATATATATCTTTCAGTATTCACAAACTTGTCACTGAACTCAGCTAGTAATTGTGTAATATTACCTTTGTTGCTGCTTTCTGATAAACTCAAGTCCACTCAACCCATTCTAAGTTGCAGGTGCCCTGGGAACAGAAATAGCATTAGAGCCCCATTGACGAACATGTTAGATTATGTGGACACATTAGATTATCAGGACAAAATGTAGCTTTCAATATATCTTTTTTATTGCATATTCTGACAAATCCTACCTTAAATGAACTGGGAAAGAACTTAAAAGCCTGTTCTGGTTCTTACACATGCTCCTATAATTACATCTTTGGAAACTGTAAACTCTTCTTGGAAATACTGACTTGTGCTCTAGGGGGTTCATATTAAGTATTTAAGTGGCTCAGTGGTTCACTTTACCTTCAGCTCTTTAACTATGAAAGTTAACACACCTGGGCTGGGATAAGATGAGGTTTGCAAAAGCTCAGTCAAAATTAATTTCCAGATCTCAACAGCTATACAAGGTGTAACCTTAGCGTATATAGACATTGTTATGAATATTTAGCTTTCTTTGTATTAGAACGTAAGTTTCATATGTTTCACCTATCTTCTCCGTGTAACTCAGGCCAAGTTGCATTATGATGCATAAATCATGGCATATGCTATTGTTTTGGCAGCGAAGCTGGCAGCAGATGCACAGTCACCCTCCACCCCCACCTTGCTGGCTGTTCACACTGAGCCCAGTAACACTGAAGGTGTTGAACTGCATAGAAGCAGCTACATCAAGTGGGAAGGATCCATGAAAAACAGTGAGAAGAGCTCATGCAGACTACAGCACCTGCTGATTTAGTTCTTTATTTCTCCTTAGTATTTCACTTCTGGTGGAAATGATGCTGAGCATGCAGTGAAAATCCAGCAAATCACCTGGTAAACTGAGAGCATTCAGCATCACTCAGCCTCTGGTGCTTTTGGGCTGAATCTGAAGAACACTTATGCAGCACGATAGAGGACAGTGCCCTGAGGCCTTCATGCTAGTGTGGGCTGGTCATGTCTGTGGGAGTTGAAAGCAGGGACCATAGCAGTAGGGAGAGCTAAAAAACTGCTCCCTGAATGAAAGACCTGGATAATATTCACATAGCAGAAGTACCACATGCTCAGAGATACCCTCTAGGAAGCCAAGTAGCTTTGCAGCAGTGCTGGGAACGAGCTATATCTACGAGGTGTCACCATGGCTGTTGGTCAAGAGACCTCTGGATGCCCCTTTTCACCCCATCCTAGGAATCACGAAAAGCTCCTAACTACAGAACACTAGAAATTGCTATTAAAGAGTCTCCAGGGCTGGGATTCCACAAGATAGATCCCTCACTTTAGACAGACCAAAAAGGTCTGAGGGACTATCGTTTTCCCATGCCATCTGAAATATTTCTTAAGCAGATTGAATATGTTCATTACCAACACTAGTCGAAATAAAATTTCTCTTCCTCTGCTGCTGTGTTGAAGAAAGGATCTTTCTTCTGGCATCTGAAGCAGCAAGCCAAACACTATGAATCAGGTTGGGCTGCCTCTATCCATGGAAACAATAGGTGTTCCCACCTGTGCAAATCCAGAACTTCACCCTGCAACTGCAGGTGAATAATTGAGGTTGAAACCTGACCTGTTTTGATTTGCACCATCATTTTATTCTAAGTAGCATCTTGCTAGTCTATCACAATAGCTCAAAAAACCTTGAAGGAAACATATGTAGGGTTACACTTGAGACATAGGATTTGCAGCAGTTAACTCCTGTCATCTGGTCTTCATTTTTCCCTATTTCACCATGCTCAGCCCAATTTAAGCCAAGCACAGTATTTCTTACTAATGTCATTAGAAGTTACAAATTGACTATTTACAACTAAGTGAAAAGAGGTTGTAGCATGGAGGATGTTGGTCTCTTCTCCCAAGTAGCAAGTGGTAGGACAAGAAGAAATGGCCTCAAGTTGCACCAGGGGAGGTTTAGATTGGATATTAGTTTGTTGGGCATTGGAACAGGCTGCCCAGGGAAGTGGTGGAGTCACCATCCCTGGACGTGTTAGTGAGACACGTAGATGAGGTTCTTAGGGACATGGTTTAGTGCCAGTGTTAGGTTAATGATGGGACTTGATGATTTTGGGGTCTTTTCCAACCAACATTATTCTACGATTCTATGAAACCCTAGGTGTTGGAGATGGGTAAGGGCCCACCAGAAAAAGACTGTCTGAAGGTGAAGAAAATCCTGCAGGGCCACTGCTTCTCCTGTGAGCGAGCATGCCTTGCTCCCTGCTGCCCCAGCCTTTACCTGCTTTAATGTCATTACCATCTCCCCAAGCTAAAAAACGTAAGCAATGACTGCTGCACCTCATCACAGTAGTCATTGCAGCATCAAGTAAAACCACAAAGGCAGAAAGTCTGATCTTACAGTGTCCCTTTAACACCAGTAGAGTAAAAGTCTGATATTCACAAAGTCAAAAACTAAACTGAGAGCTCATCTTCCCTAAATGCTCTGTCCACTCTCACTGGGATTAATGGGTAGCACTGGTGGTCAGGAAAGCTCCATGTCCACTGGAAACAAGACATGCAGTCGTTAAACAGCAGCTTCAGAGAAGACCTCTTTTCCAAACCAGGATGGGCACAGTTCGATGTAACTATTTGATATCATCTCTGAAACAGCCCCTTGAATGCATGTTTTCTCATGCTGCTGGGGGATACAGAAATAACAATAATGAAAAGCTACATCATGGTAATGTTTATGCCACAATGGGTAAAAGTAATCCTCCACATTTGTTTTCCAGTTTATAAATAGAGATTGGTTCTTATCTAGCATTTAAATAGTAATTGATCTTTTGAGAAAAAACCCATATAGTACGCAATCATGATTGAAGGAAAGGGAAAACTTAAGATTACATGCATACACAAAGACAAGAAACATGACACCACCACTTTGCCACTTTTGTATTTTATTGTGGAACCAAGTTTGTTTCCTTTACATCAAATATCCTCAATGGAAGAGGGGATATTGCACACAAATATCATAAAAGCACTACAGATTACTTTCACTGGAAACTAATTTTCTACATTAGATATGACTGGATAGAATAGAAGTGATGCAGGGTTATAAGACATAATACCATACACAGCTGCAGACTGACACAAACACCATTCAGAACAAGAGAGAGGAGGTGTGTGAGGTGCTTCTCAGCCAGCAACAAGACTGTTTCTTTCCATAGTTTGGAAGATAATGGCTGCATGCAAATGCGTGAAAGCATATTTCAGATTTCTTCTTTTNTTCTTTCTATATTTTTATGACATTGTTTTACGTAGTTACTTATTTTTTTAGATTTTTTGTAAAGTCACAACAAACAGACTTTTCTCTTTTTTATTTTAAATAGCAAACATTTTTAAACCAGGTGAATAATATAATTGCGTCCTAAGAAATGCTTACCTCTAGTTGCTTTTAGTGTTTTATTCAATTATTAAGTGAAAAGATGAAAGCTTACAGTTTCTTTCAAGTGTAAACATTATACTTTTTTCTTTTCTAATAAATCCAGACCAAGAAAATTACTATTTCTCTCAAAACATCATTACTGAGCAAGAACCTCTGGCGACAGATGAACAAAGAGAAGCATATGACAGAAATGTCCCCAATGCACAGTAACAGCTCTTTGGAGCTGACTTGCTTGTGGTGGGAGGGATTGAAAATTGGATTAACAAATTGATTAAATCTTAGTAAATGAGTACCAGAACTCTCCTAAAATGCATAAGCTATCGTAGATGATTAAAAAAACCCCATTCATCTACACAGTTATCTCCATTCACCACAGTATGTAAAATAAGTAAAAAAAAAAAAAATCAGAAGTGATATCTGTGAAAGATGGGGTGAAAATAGAAGTCAATGAAGTCAGGCCCACCCCAGGACTTTGAAAAGGCATGCAAGAGAAGCCCTGTGCAAGTTCAGGAGAGGGGTGGGATCCCCAAAGTTGAGCCTTCATTGAATCATATGAAGCAGTATAGTAACAGCATAAAGATCATGACTGGGGATGCTGTTATGGGTAACAGCATCATTTAAATTGAGTGTTCTTTACACTCAAGTATTGAGTCTTTATAATTAGAGTAATCAATAACAAACCATGCTCCTAGAAATCTATGCTGATCAACAGCACTCATCGTTAATGTACATGGTACATTTTGATCACTGTTACACTAAACTAATTGTGTAGTAGTAGGACTAGCACAGTTAGATTAGTTCCACAGGCAGGAAAGACATTAAGGGCAAGCTAATGGAGAAGTTCATCGTGTTGTTGCACCCAGGCGATGCTGCCGTTTGAAAGGGAATGGATGGAACAAGCATTACCATACCTTAGAATAGCCAAATTGGGGTTTTGATATTCTTGTAGCCACAAAAAAAGCGAACGTACATTTTAAGATCAGCTGTAATTGTCTAATTATCATTATTATTTTAAAAGTAAAACAAATACTTGAGCCATCACAAACTCGCGTGGGGAGACTTAAGGCTTGATTCCAGTTTCATTTACAGTAGAACCAAATGACTGTAACTTCCCTGACTGTAGTGAAATTGCTCCTGATTCACAGGAGTAAGTGGCATGAGATTAGTCTCAGGACCACTGCTGTACCTAAAACAGATTTTCTACCAAAGCAGAGATAAAAACCATTTCAGATATTGTCAGAAAATCTGTTCCCACCCACTCAAAAAGTTTGAAATCTGACCGATAGAAGAAAGTAGACAAAGCAGAAAGAGTTGTAGAAATAGTACAACTATTCTGTCAAACATTTTGCCTATAACTTTGTAGACTATGTATTACAAAACAATTTTAAGTGAATGATTATGAGCCCAGCAAACGTGTTTGTTTTCACAATACATTTCCATCTGCCTTTTGTGCCATAGTCATTCTAAGTTATTCTTCACGACTTAAAAGGTATAGCAATAAATAAAACAGCATTGCTAGGGATACCTAAAAAAAAGATACGACATTAAAAATAAATCAAAACCCCCAACAACAGATAAACAGTAATTCACAGCATTAAATGGGCCTCAGGCACCCACATTTAAAGGACCCTAAAGCAGTATTAAAAAAACCCTCATAAAAATTAAGAGTGCAAACATATACCTATTAAACAAAAATATCCTAACAATGTAAAATTGAAATAAATTATAAAAAAATAAAATGAGGTCATAGTTCACTACGTTGTGAAACTTAATACCAACCATAATGGTAAATCATGCAGACTAGCACATATATCTGTTCTGGAGGCCTTTACACTGTCTTTAAATTCAGATTTGCAAAGCTCTGCAATGTAACATGATTTTTTAAATTGGGGTAAAACTTCTGAGACTGAAAAATCTAAACTGTCTTAAATCACAGAACAGTGATGCTGTTCCTCTGCAAGCAGTCTAGAGGAGGAAAGGAAGGGGGAGAGGAAGGAAGAAAGGAAGAATAAAGGAAGAGTAGAAGAGGAGGCAAGGAAAGAAGAAGGGAAAGAAGAAAGGAAGAGTAANAGGAAAGGAAAGGAAAGGAAAGGAAAGGAAAGGAAAGGAAAGGAAAGGAAAGGAAAGGAAAGGAAAGGAAGGGAAAGGAAGGGAAAGGAAAGGAAAGGAAGGGAAAGGAAAGGAAAGGAAGGGAAAGGAAAGGAAAGGAAAGGAAAGGAAAGGAAAGGAAAGGAAAGGAAAGGAAAGGAAAGGGGAACTTATTTTAGCTTATTGCTTATTCTATCTTTTTTCAATATCTTGTGAGGGTAGAAGATGTAGGTTACACCCTTGTAAGTATTAGGAAAGCAACATTTCAAATCCCATTTTCTGTTGTGGTCAATCAATTCATTTTGCCACCAGGGTGCCTTTCCATCCCTCCCCCACCCCCCAAAAAGGTATTGGCAGTTGACTATTTTCAATGAATTTTACCTCAATATCCATTCTCACTAGAACCTTAAACAACATTAATCATTTATCTTACAAAACTACTAAAAAAATTGCCTTCATCTGAAAAATTTTTCTTTGTATTTTCCTGTAAATTAAAACATTTGTTAAAAATTCATCTATTAAAAGTTCACACAACACTAAAAAGAAAGGTTTCTGTACATTTATCCCCATCTTAAATCAAACAAAAAAAGGTAAGACAAAGGAAGTTTGAACACTGTACAGGCTTGCAGGTAACCTTTTTCATCACTCTGAATGTTTCACTAAGCATTGTAACTCTGATACTGGACACCACTTCAATCTTGCTTCCACAGTATGAAAGAAGCTTTCAAAAAAATGCTCATCCTGCCTTGTTGAGCTGTCCAGGTGCATCACTGAAGCTTTCACATAACTAACATAAGGACTTCATAGCACCAAGCCACTAGACCAGTCAGATAGGTTTCTAGTACCACACATGCACACTCACACATCTTTACTGGTGTAACTATGATCCTACACAGATGTTTTATAAATTTGCTGTCTCAACATTAAAAAATAAGTGCATCAAGTTTCTTTGTACATTCAAGTCACTTTCTAAGGCAAATTGTCTACTGTATGTACTCACGACCGCTTTGGTATTTTGCTTCAGTTAATCAGCAGTGGACATGGGTGTTCACACATGTGGACTGGTCATTTCTGGCTGGAGTGAGTGGACTTTCACTGGGAGCATGCCTTAGACCAACAATTCTGCATGTTGAAAGAAAGGTTTTAGACTTCATGCATATTTGGCCTATGATTGTTATGGTATGTCAGTATGCAGAGTTCAAAGTAAAGTGGAAAACTGCTGATGAACATTTAGGTTGTGTGTCCCTTCCTAGCCACATTCTATTTCTTTTTATTTTCCAGCTATTAGTGCTGCAAAATAAGGATCCCCTTGGGACAGCTCAGATTGATACAAATTTCATTTTTATTTTCATGTAAGAGCATAAACACTGCAGGAAGCGATACATCTATTGCCATGAGACTAATGCAGATCTAATTATTTATTACTTTCTCCTCCTACCCATCCCTTTCTCTCTCTTTTAGAGGGCAAATGCCTCTACCTGGTAGAAGTCAGTTAGGGTTGCTAGTGCATGGTTTCCAAATGTGCAGCGGACATGAAACTGGATCTGTATTTTCGCAGTAATTTGAACCATACTATGGGAATACTGTTTACTTCCCTTAGCAATCAGCAAAGACTGAAAAAATATTAGTGACTTGCATCACCATGACACAGTATAACATTTGGCAGGTATATAGTTCAGCAGTTGAAATAGATGGGTCAAATTTTTAGAAAAGGTGTTTGCAAACTGAACGATTTCTGGAAACAAAGTTTAATCTTGTGGAGCATGGTCTCATTTTTACAGTTCAATCTTGCATGCGGGAAAAGATTCATCTTGCATAACAACAGTGCTGCTGCTTGCCAAAACCATGATGTTGAGGTCTTGCTGTTTCTCATGGGTCTCTTGGTACCATTCCCTCATCACTTCGGAGTCATGGGTCGGGATTAAGGTCACCTGCAACACAAAACAGAAGTCTTGAGGAATAGACAACAGAAACAGCTGATAAGAAAAAACATCTTTCTAACAAGCCCCAGCCAACAATTATGTTTCTGTTTGGGAAACAGTGGGTCTTTATGCAACAAATACTTGAATATATGGGTGGATTAAAAATAAATAAATAATCACATAGGCAAAGTAAAATTACTGCAAAGAAGAAGTTTATAAAAATAAAACCACGGTTTTGTAAGGTGTTGAGATGCACATTTCCAGAGAAGTAGTAGGCTGTAGTCAGCACTGATACTCTTCAGATTACGACCAAATATTTTGTTTACTTATTGATCATGGTGGAACGGCACATGAAGTTTCCAAGTGTCCATGACTAGCATACAATTCATGAAACATTCACACTCTTTCCTACTTACAAACTGCAAAGTTTCCGAACTTGGATCATATACGGTACAGTAACAAGATGAAAGAGCTAAGTGGCCCTGTAAATCAGCTCCCAAGTGCTTTATTCACCAGGAACAGGTCAGAAAGGCCAGAAATGGCGGAGCAGCTGAGTGCAGTGCAGCTCTGTGCTTCACTTAGATGTCCTCTCACATCATCAGTGAAACAAGGTGCCCAGCCTGCTGACTCCATTCCTGGGCAGCTGCTGCCCACTCCAGAGGCATTTTGGCTGCCTGTAATTGCTTCCCAGAGCAGGTTACATTTCCAGGTAAGGATACAACTGAAGAGCCTACCTGCATGTTAGTCTCCCACTGTGCCTTGCCCTCCAGCAGGGAGTCCAGAACAGCCCTGCTCGGCTCCTCAGCTGCCGCATCGTTCCCGCTCACCACGTAGTAAGATGACCGCACCCTCTTGAAAAACTCAACATCGACATTCTTGCTGTTGCTGTGGTTGGGAATGTACACTAGATCCAAATACACTGGGGGTCCTGGGGGCACTGCTGTAGATTTTGCCACCTTAGTATTCCCAGGTCCTTCGGAAATCAAACAACAAAAGAAAATATCACAGCCTGGTTAAAAACACGAGTGTATTAATTTTTGTTATAATTGCTGAGGTGAGATGTGTCAAATTATGGCATTGCCCTTCTACATCTAACGACAGGTTCCAGCTTTTTTGTGTCCCAATTAGAACAGTAATAGGAGGAAAAACCTGAAGAACTGTAGCTATATAATACAATAAAAACTCACTACCACATAACCAACAATTGACTGAACTTTTCCCAGTAATATACTACTACCACCCAACAATTACTACGCAGGGCTGTGATTACTGAATTACCATTCAAATAAATGGTGATATTATTTTCCAGGTTAAGAAGTACAGCTTTTCAAAAGTCTCAGGTATGCACGATTATAAAACCTAGGGTCACACAGGGAGACATACAGATTAGAAGCAGTCCTGAGATTTGGGGAATCACCACATAGCAAGTCATGGTAGCTGTTGTGCTCAGACTGCTATAGAGGTGCAACACAAAGATACTACACATGAGCAGAAAGAGGGGCAAAGAAGAACCTGGGAGGACAGGTTGTAAAGCAATTACTTCAGGGAACCAAGAAAAAGTGTTTGTTTGCCTGGTGGATCCTTATGTGCATATACAATTTAGCTACTTATCACAAAAAGTAGAGGGAAGCATGTTTTTGCTGCTGTACATAGTAGAGTACTTGTTGTAAGAAAAGCTTCAGTCAAAAGGAAGTTCGAAATTTAAACACATTAAAAATACTACCTGAAAAAAAATGGCTTTTGCTATACACTGGATCATGCTGTGAACTGAAAATCAGGATTCAGCCCATAACTTTATCTAGATGATTGCCATTTATGTTCTATTAGCCTTCTCATGTTGTTACAGACGGTGAAGTTAGGTAGAAAATTATCTGACCAATACACTCTATTTAGGGTCACATACTGTAAGGTCAGCAAAGTCCATTACAGTTGTCTAGCATGCCCTGCCATTCGTCACAGGGCAATGTGCCAAATAAGCATCAGGATATAATATTTCCTGAATTAAAGAGTTTTTACTATGGATTATATTACAAAACATTTTATCATCAAAACATCTGTGATGTATCTTTCTGAATTGTGGATACCAAGACCGAATATAATATTAGACGTTACATTTCACACTTGCACGTCACTATAAAACAGAGCCTTGTCTTCTGCTCAAGCGCATACCTTAGAAGTATGCTTTAAAGAAGAAGCATCTCATATAGAGCTAAAGTGATGAAGAAATGTACAGCATGAAGGATTACACTGCTGCTTTCAAATGCATCTGCTAACAGAGACATGAAAATGATGTTCAAGAAAGGGACAATGGACCACTTATAATGGGGAAGCTAAAAACAGCTGAATGCTGGTTTGTTTGTACTGAATCCTAGACCTGCTCCTTGTAAAAAAGCTTACAACAGAACATCACTCCTGACAACAGCAAAACCAAAGTATCCCCCAAACACTCTCTAACAAGATCTGCCAGAAAAGAGTGGTACAATGCTCCTTTCAGTAATCTAATTAATATTTTATTACTACTTAGAATACACAACAGTCATTCAAAATGACATTAAGTTTCTCGATGTTCAGTCATCATTGATGGCATAAGACTTTAACCGGATTATGTGATAAACATGGTTAGTTCACTGAAAATATCCTTACTACTGCTATAATTTTTTGAATACTCCTTTTAAAAATTAATGCAGCAAAGTAATAAGAGCACCCAATGGCTGATAGTACTTTTGCCTTCCACAATACTAAACTGCATTAATTTTGTTAAGAGAATTGCACCTACTTATTTCTTAGGATGAATATATTGGTTCACTTTGCTGCTGATTTCAATTAATCCGAAGCGGTACTTCTAATTCTATTAGCTGGTTAACAGTTTAGACAGTTAGTGTTAAGTTCTTTTTACTTTATGTACTCTCTGAGC
Organism: Pampusana beccarii; assembly: GCA_013399365.1. Classification (NCBI taxonomy): domain Eukaryota; kingdom Metazoa; phylum Chordata; class Aves; order Columbiformes; family Columbidae; genus Pampusana; species Pampusana beccarii. The sequence continues at coordinate 347 of VWYH01011272.1, read as the reverse complement.
AAACAGACACATCAAGCTTCTTTGATTACAAAAGTCACTTTAATTAATTTCATGCATTTAAATATGGCCTTTACAGGCCGGATTTGTATTTAAAGCCTGGACTTCCTTTATGGATTTGCTACAAACCACATTCTCAGCTGATATAAAGGCAAACTAACTTCACTGCAACGACTAAGAAAATCTTAACACTAGGAAACTGCTGTCTGTCTTTACCTGGTGTTGCAGTCTTTGCTGACTTGGATGTTGTATTTGCTGCATTCTTAGTGTCCTTATCTTTCTCTTCCACTCGGGACTTGACTTCTGGAGTAGAGATATTTTTGGTTGCCTTCTCCACAGACTCCTTCTTT
>VWYH01011271.1:347614-376616 GCA_013399365.1 Pampusana beccarii | reverse complement strand
TCCCGCCCTTAGTGCAGCACAGCGCACGTTCAGAGAGCCCAGCGCGCATGCGAACAGCTTCTTTCCCTTTTAATACAAAATCCTTTCCCCTGTATCATTTAACAGTAAGCGCACAGAAACAGAAGAGTACTTTCTCAGGAAGACAAAATAAACAGCAGCAAGTAAGTTTTGCAGAGGTGTACCTTGTTCTGCAACAGTCTCTATTTTTAGTATTTGTGTTAAAATATTTCGTATTAAAAATATAGAAGAGTCGGCACATTCTTCTTGTTAACTTTAAAGTCCACTCTACAAATACCTTAGGAAAAACGCAGACCCAGCTCTGACGCAGCGCAGCACCCCCGCGATGCTCCTTGGGCAGGAACGCGCATCCCCGCAGCACCGCCACCCCCTGGGGCTCTCCCGGGGACCCGCTGGTGCGTTCGGTCCGTCCGCTGCCCCGCTCATCTTCTCCGGTGCAGCCGCAGCTCGGAGATGCTCAACAACCACTCTGCTCCTCCCTTGGCTCCTGCACTGGCCCCCCGGGCAGGGCAGCACCAGCCCCTGCACCGGCACCACCCCCTACAGGGCCCGGCTGTCCCCGCTGCTTCGGCACCAGCCCACAGCTGGAGCCCAGCGGCACGGGGGCCACCGCCCGACCAACCGCCACAGCACGTCACCCCAGAGCCCCGCGCCGCTGCGAATCCAAATGCAGCCGTGAGGGCAAAGGAGACTGCAAGTGTTTGTTCGTCACACACGTAACCAGCCCTGCAGGTGAGCCTGCTCCGGTGCTCAGAGCCCCAGCGCTCCCCCTGCCCCCTCGGTAGTTACCGCCAGAGCCATGCTCACTGGTGTGGCACAGAATGCATGGCCAGGCTGGCTCCTGGAGCGATGGGCTGCTGGGCACAGGTGGAAAATGCTAAAAATGAGAAGCAGGGTGCAGGACACTAGAAAAGTGTCGGCCAGCTGGACTGGGGTGTGTAATGAGAAAGTTTGAGGCAGGGAACAGGACAGCGAGAGAAAGATGGGGACAGGGAGCCAAACAGAGATGGAGAAAGAAACAGCAGGGACAGAGGAAGAGAAGCAAGAGTGAGAGAGGAAAAGAGGCAGCAGGACAGAGACCAACAAAGAAGGACAGTGAGCAGGATGGAGATGCAGAAAAATCCTGGGACAGGCAGCATGACAGAAAAGGAGGAAAAAAGAACAGGGGCAGAGAACCAGATACAGTGAGAAAACACGGCACAGGGAGCAGGACAGAGCAACAGGGAACAATACAGGAAGATGGAGCATGAGAGAAATGGGGATGGGGAGAAGGACAGATTGAAGGACAGACGAACAGAAGGAAAGAGGAGCAGGACTGGCACAAAATGAGAAGAAGAGTGGCAGAGAGCAGGACAGAGTGGTGGAGACACAAGAAAGAGAGAAACAAAGAGGGAATCAAGGACAGAGAGATAATGACTGGAGGGAAGGGAAAAAAGGGAAGAAGGGAAGAAGGGAAGAAGGGAAGAAGGGAAGAAGGGAAGAAGGGAAGAAGGGAAGAAGGGAAGAAGGGAAGAAGGGAAGAAGGGACAGAGAAAGGGATAGGGATTGGAACAGAGGGTTATAAAGAGAAAAGTAAGATGAGGGAGAAAAAGCAGAGACAGAAAGATATACAGGAAAGGATGGTGAGATGGAGGAAGAAATAGAGCCAGGGAGCAGGACAAAAGGACAGACAACAAGGAGAGGAAGAAGAAAGAATAAAGATAGGGACAAATAGTGAAACATATGGAGAGAGAAAAAGTAGGACAGAGAACTGGGCAGAGGGATTGAGCTGTACAGAGAGAGACGCAGGTTGGGACAAAGAGATGGAGAAGGTAAAAACAACAATGGGCTGGAGGACCTGCTTCTGACAACCCGTCACTCCTGGGTCACTTCCATGGCCTCAAAAATGGGACAAGGCACAAGGCAGAGGGATGTAAGAGGGAAAGGCACAAGGAACTTCTTAGAAACAAAAAACAAAAAAACAAGAGATCAAAAGCAACAAAAGAGCAACCAGAGAGCCAGAACAGCAGACAGAAGTGAGAGGAAAAAAGGGACAGAAAGCTGAATATAAGGATGGAAGAAAAACAGGATTGAAAACCAGTATTTATTACACAGTGTGGCTAATTAAAATGTAAGCAATCCACCAGGTTGAACAGAACTGCTTACCACAGTGGTTTAGCCTGTGTCTCATTATGTTAGCATCTTTTTCTTAGCAGGGTACGCAGGACTATAAAACCCATTAAAAAACTTGGAGGGAGAAATATGCTTACAGGAGTAAACTAAAGGGATTGTGTGCACAATATTTGATATTACTTAGCCTTAATTCTAGCTTGTACAGCCAATTAATACTCTGATCTCTGATTTTAATTCGTGCAAACTCCACATTTATCCACGTTCCTCCACTAAAATAAAAACAATGCATTATCTCAGTGTTAGATATAGCGTTGTCGGAAGATGCTGTGAACATAAGGAGAGACGTCTCTTTTGCAGGTTCTTCGGAAAACCTACATTGACCTTGAAATTGAGCAAGAAGAGAATGAGAAAACAAGAAATCTTTACTGCAGATTAGTTCAGTGGACACAACATGTTAAGCTATGTACGGGTAACCAGAACACAGAATTAGTCTTGAATTTGGTCCATGGTGTATGGAAACCCTTGAGTGCTTTGGCTGTCTGGCTTTTTCAAATCAACAGTGAACCCAAGCTCAGTCCTGTGCCACAAAGAGGGGAGAGACATTTCTACATTATGTAGAGCAAATTTATCCTCTACGCAAGTATTAATATATTGCCTTCTCCTCACATGATTCTTCAGTATTGTACAGTGTTTTCATTGGTCACAAAAAAATTCATTTAAAGAGCTTTTACTATTGCTGATTTTAGGTATTTTTGGTTTGAAAAAGTCAAGAAAACACCATACAGGAGGTAATTCCATTTTAATAGTCTCTGAATTCCCAATATTTGAAAAAGAAAATAATAGGGTGAGTGCAGGAATATGCAGCCATTACCAACAGGAGTAGCGTTAGTAATCTTCTCAGTATTGCCTTTTGGTATTTCATGGGAAAAACACTGAGCCTGGGATTTCTCATCCCTAAGTTCTTGGGAGCTGGGGGGACAAGGAACCTGACATTCTGAGTAAGTTGCCTGAGAATCACAGCTTACAGTTATTCAATGTCTTCTGGTCTCACAGGATGAGGCAGAGGTATAATTGATTTCTTCTCTGTATCTCTGGAAAGAGCTTTTCTCATATCTGTGGCGAATGGAAAAAAAAGCCATTCTAATAAGGCAGTCATTGCACAAAGCCACATGAAGTGAATTCTCTATTACAATAAAATCTTTTCTAATCAAGATTTCCTAGAACCACAGAATATCTCAAGTTGGAAGGGACCTATACGGATCATCGAACCCAACTCCCTGCTCCTTGCAGGATTACCTTCCCCTGCACCGCTCTGTGCCATTTCCCCGTGTCCTGTCGCTGCTCGGAGAGGAGATCTGCACTGCCCCGCCTGGAGGTGCAGACCGCGATCAGGTCACCCCTCTGCCTCCTTCTCTCTAAGCTCAGCCACTTTTAAGTCTTGCCCTCAAGGCCTTTCACCACTTTGGTCACCCTCCCTTGGACACACACCAGTAGTTTGATGTCCTTAATGTTGTTCAGCAGCAACATTATCAATTTGCCTCTGTCAAAGGCTTTACAGAAGCCCAGACAGACATCATCCGTAGCCCTTCGTGTGTCCATTGTAGTTACTCCACCGTAGAAGGCCACTAGGTTGGTCAGGCAGGACCTGCCCTTGGTGAAGCTGTCCTGAATCACCTCCATGTGCCACAGCACAGCTTCTAAGAGGATCTGTTCCATGGTCTGCCCAGGCACAGAGGTGAGGCTGACGGGTCAGCAGTTCCCAGGATCCTCCTTTCTACCCTTTTTAAAAATGGGTGTGATGTTTCCCTTTTTCCAGTCAACAGGACCCCCTTGAAGTAACTACATTAGTGGACAAAGGAAGGGCTGCAGATGCCGTCTACCTGTACTTCTGTAAAGCCTTTCACATGGTCCCCCACAACATCCTTCTCTCTGAATTGGAGAAATATGGATTTGATGGGCGGATAAGGAACTGGCTGGCTGGTCGCATCTAGAGGGCAGTGGTCAATGGCTCAATGTCTGGATGGCACTCAGTACAGACAGACATGGACCTGCTGGAGAGGAGCCCCAAAAATGATCCGAGGCTGGAACAGCTCTGCTGGGAGGACAGGCTGAGAGAGCTGGGCTGTTCAGCTGGAGAAGAGAAGCTCCGGGGAGACCTTAGTGCACCTTTCAGTGCTTAAAAGGGGCCGAGAAGAAAGATGGGGACAGACTTTTGAGCAGGGCCTGTTGTGACAGGACAAAGGGTGATGGTTTTAAACTAAAGGAGGAGATTGAGGCCAGACAAGAGGAAAAAACTGTTACACTGAGGGTGGTGGGAGCCTGGCCCAGGTTCCCAGAGAGGTGGTGGATGAACCATCCCTGGAGACATCCCAGGCCAGGCTGGACGGGGCTCTGAGCAACCTGAGCTGCTGAAGATGTCCCTGTCATGGCAGGGGGGGCACTGGGGGAGCTGGGAAGGTCCCTCCAACCCAAACGATTCTATGATTCCTTCCCCCAACAACATTAGTGAGAAGCTCAGCCCTGAGTGCGAACATTCCTCAGAAAGAAAAGTTAGATAAACTGCATTTTTATTTTCATCTTATCTACAGGGTAAATATCTTTGTACTCACTTATTTATTCTTGTTTTGTAGTTTATTTTGCCACAGATGCTACAAAATGTGCGAACTGCAAGATTAAGTTTTGTAACTGATGTACTCTTCAGTAGGAAAAGCTATCTAAAGGAGTACACAAAATCCCATTCATCAACAACTATCTGAACTTGTTTCATATAAAAAAATAAAACAATCATGCAAACAAGCCCAGGAATCCTCAACATGACAATCCTTCCATTCAACTTGAGGCAGAACAAGTACTTACCATAAGCATCTTCATCTGGCTCTCCACTGCTGGCAGAGTAGTACTCTAATACTGTCCGGTACACACTGTAGCCCAGTTGCTTGTACATATTCACTGCAACCTGATTTGATACTCTCACAAAGAGATCAACAAAAAATCCACCCTTTCTTTGAAAAAAAAAAACAAACCAAAAAAACCCACAGTAAGGAACAGCAGGTGAATGTATTTCTAAATAATAAGCCATACCTTGTAATCAGAGCAAGAGCGGGTCTGCTGATGCGGCACGCTAAACAAACATCTTTCACACTGTGACAACAGGTGCACTCTGTTACCAAGGGACAAATCGAGTACAGGCACCAATTTCATTTTATTTCTGTCACGTGACCATTCTTCTACACCACCCAGTAGTTTCAAAATTATGAATAGAAAGCACAGGACAAGTTAAATCAGCTGCATAAGCTTCATATCCATAAAAATGATTTTTAAAAAGCCAAACCAACATCACAATTTAGATTGCATTGGCTTAGTGACTACCTCTTTCACAGTGCACATGGGGTGGAGTCACTTGTAAAATTCAGTTGCCTAGCAGGAGCCAGCCCTTCTCCTCAAAGGTACATTTTTAAAAACATCATACTATTTTCCAGTTTTACCAACTACAGAGAGGTTGCCCTACTAGCATGAGCTGGGGACATTTCCCATGGGTTCATTTGACGCTAAATTAAATTTTCTGCAGGTAAAAGCAACCAAGCACAAGACAGAAAGTAAATTAAGATACTGTCTGCCGTACAAAATTTGTTCAAGATTGTGCCTCCGGGAACCACACAAAGCCCATGATTACTGAACAAGTATGTTGGAGGCACTACAGGAAACAGTGCTGATGTTTCGCAAAGCTGTCAAGAAAACGACCTTTTATAGAGTATCTCTTTTGGAATTCAGGCTACTTCCTACTGATTCTGGCAAGTTAGCTTTCAGAAAAATCCTGAGATTTTAAACCACCAAGTAACATTAATAATTATTTTTCTTTAACTATGGGGAATTTCAGGGAAGCAGAACACTACTTGAAGCAAAATTCTGCTTTAAAGATAAGCATAGTACTCACTTTTCTGAAATTTCTTCCAGTAGTTCCATCAATTTAGCAGCCAAACCCAACCGTCGAAATTCTGGTGCAACAGAGAGAGCAGTAACATGTCCATGCCATTCCTCCCTAGCCACAGAGCCTTCGGCTTTACCCATTACTGTGAACAGACAGAGCATCAGCTTTGGAATAACGCACCACCCACAGCTCTACATCTTTACAAAACAACCAGGCAGGGTATAAACAAACATTGCAATGACTGTGGTAAAGGCTCAAACATCAGCATCTACGTTACCACTCTGTGATTCAGAAATCACTAAAAATTTCATTTTGCTCAAGTGTAACAGTAGTTTCTTGACCAGTGGGGAAAAAAAATAAAAAGAAATTTTTCAAATTTGTTGTTTGAGGCATGACTTCCAAATGAAAATTTTAAGCAACTCTCCTGAGTCTTAAACTGAATGGAATTCAGGATCTGACTAAAATAATGGAGGGCTAGAAGAGCAAAACTAACTCACCATCCTGGCAACTATTGGAGGGTTTTGGTGACTATGGGGGAATAGAGCTTGGGAAACTTTGCCAATCTGGCAATAGAAAGCTAAGGCACTACAAACATGGTATGTTTAAGAAAGGAAAAAGAAAAAGTGAATGTTGTTTTGGGGTGTTTCTTTGTAGTTCTTCTCCTTTCTACACAGAGTCAAACCAGCGCTAGTTCACTAATATTCACGCTTCCATGTGGTACTCTTGGAAACATCTCAGTCACTGCTAATGAACAACTGATGTGGTGGATGTGGAGACACCTTCTGTACTGCAAATGCTTTAAGCTTTACTATCTTATATACTGTAGTTCCTGGGTCCCTGCAAAGACTCCTATCCTGCTCCCACCTCCCCACCCCTCTGCATAGAAAAAAGAGGGGAAAAAACCTGGAAGGCATAAGCAAACTAACAGCTGTATTTTGAATCATTTCTGAAAAACACGAATATTTCACGACAAATAAGCAAATGACATCCACGCCAGAGCTTTCCTTTGCAGGACGATGCAAAGCGCAAGCCCAGCATTTTTACTTCCTGATGCCTGTCAGTGTGTGAGATCAGAGCTGAGCACAGAGGTTTAATTCCAGGATTACAGAAGTGCTCATATGCACACATTCACCTGTATAGACCTGTGTGGGTGTTACCGGAGTCAAGACTCCTTGCCACACCAGGTACATCAAACTGAAAACTGGTGCTGTGAGTCCTACGTAATACCCTTAGCCATTTATTACATTCAAAGATGCCATGTAACCTTCCTTTTCCCAGTTGGGTATTTGGAAAACGTGAAGAGCAAGAAGAGCTCCTGCACTAGAACCCCCAGACATGCAGCGTCAGAACCCCAAACACGCAACGTTAGAACCCCCAGACACACAACATTAGAACCCCTGACACGCCGGGCAGCGCGCGGTGCCACGGGCGCCCTGTGCCCCACTCACTGTAACCCATCAGCTCCCCGCCGGGCGCCTCGGCCACGATGAAGTACTCGGGCCAGTGGGCCAGGTACTGCAGGTAGAACGGGATCCCGTACTGCGGGGCGGTGGACGTTAAGGAGAAGGCTGAGGAGAAGCTGAGGCGGCCCGGCCCCGCACCCCCTCCCCGGCAGCAGCGGGAAGGATACGGTCTCTGTCAGCGGGTCCAGGTTGCTGCGGGGGGAGAGCAACGCTCAGCACGGCCCGGGGCCCGCCGGCCGGTCCGGGACCACCGGGGCGCCATGGCCCGAGGGGGCTGGGGGAGGAAAGGGAGAGGGCTGCGCTCACATGTTGTTGAAGCGGAAAAGGTCGTCGCAGGTGAAGGCGCGGAGGGTCGTCATGATGCCGCTCCTCCTGCCGCCGCTCCTCCTGCCGCCGCCGCCCCGGAAGCGCTCCCTGCGCCCCGGGTTCACTTCCGCTGCGCAGAGGCGGCAGCGGAGCGGCCCGGCAGCCGCGGCCGGGGCTGAGCCCGGTGCGGGGCTGAGCCGGGTGCGGGCGCCGGGAGCAGCGGGCGGGCTGCGGGCAAGGCTGACTCGCCTGCTTAGCGGGAGAAGCGGGGCCTCCGGGGGACGGGAGAGCTGGTGCCGTGCCCGGGGACAGCCCTGGACCGCCCCGGGTGGGACATCACCCCGGACATCACACCTGCATGGAGTGCGAGAATACCGCACAGAACAAACGAGTTCTGGGGAAGGGACCCACAGAATAACAGAACGTGCTGAGCTGGAAGGACCCACAGATCACGGAGTCCAGCTCCTGTCCCTGCACAGCACACCCCACAGCTCACCCCGTGTGTCTGAGCACGCTGTCCAGTCTCTTGAACACTGTCAGGTTGGGCCGTGCCCCCTCCCTGGGAGCCTGTTCAGTGTGCAGCCCCTCTGGGTGCAGAACCTGTTCTGAATGTCCCACTGACCCTCCCTGGCACAGCTTCTGCCGTCCCCTGGGACCCCAGCATTACTGTCAGAGCTGGATGGTGGATGCTAAAGTAGCCGGGTCCTAAGACTGTAACGATGTCGGGAGAAACTCCAGAAGAGCACCCTGCGGAAACTGAACACTCAAGAGCTGCTGACACAGCCTGGATCACCGCCACAAAGGTGACTGTCCAGAAGCAACTATGATGCAAAACCACAAAAAGACAGACCCATGCTTCAAGCTTTGTTTGCAAGCCTCAGCTGGCGCGATGCCAATGAGGCAATGTGTTTGCGACACACTGGCGACCAAGGTGCTCACAAAGTGTGAAGAGCAAGGGGGACATCAAGACCTGAGGAAGGTGTGGTGTAGGACAGAGAACACAAGACTATGCAAACACTGAGACAGACATGGACTGAAACTGCCTTGCCCAGCACACTCATACCATGCGATGGTCCCCACGCCCTCTTTGCCCAAATGCGGCTGATCCCGCACAGTCCTCTCCATGGCACTGACTCTGAAATCCCTGCCTGCCCTACCCTGCCGTGCCCTCTGCCCAACCACCCCACACACACAGCATTTGCCCCTCAATTTACATTTCAAACTGCTGGGAGTCAGATTTCATCCTCCACAAGCACCGCATGGGCTGACTAGGCTGTTGATGCAGTCTCCAGATTCCTATTCATCTGCAAAAAGAATAAGCCATTATCATGCCAGCCTCAGCCCCTCAGCCATTTCTGGTACCACAGCACCTGTAAATCCAAAAGGGAAACACTTCACCAAGTTGCCTCACACCACTTTGCAGTTCAGCTGCAACCCAGCCTCACTTTTTTGGCTCGCTCATCAGTGTGTGGCTGTGCCTCTCTATGCATGTGGCACCTGCGAAGCAAACCCACAGATGAAAAAGCACACTTTGAAGTATCTCCCAGACTCACAGGCTACCGGTGACAATGTCTCTCTCCCACTCTTTTGCCTTGGCCGCTTACCCACCCGTAGTCTGATTCTTAAGGCTGCAGTGTTCAGGCCAGCACAATATCTAAAAGGAGATGCTTATAATTACACCAGCCCTATGACACCTGTGACACCTCAGAAATAACTGCTACTTCAGCCCGCTGTTCATCACTCACCTTGCCTCACTCTGTTCCAGTGCAGACATGCTGCTCTGCAAGATGTTTCACACCTTCAGAACACAAAGCATAAGCTAGTCATACAGGCACCAACAGTGGCACATTGTCACCGTGCCCCAGCTTACGTTTCTACAGCATTCCACTCACCTCCTCAGTCTTCCTTTGACATTCAGCTCCCTGCTCGTCAGCTGCAATAACAATACAAAGCAAATTACCTAGATCCTGACTGTCAGATGTCTGGCAATCCCAAAACTGTTCTCATTCCAACTTCTGTGCTCCCATAACCTTCTCAATCCATACTTTGCGTTCTGATCTGCTGCACTGAGCCACAGCCACATCAGCAGACCAGGAACAAGAAAAACAGCAATACCCGCAAAACAGTTCGCAGCCTCCCCTTCTCTCCCCCCGCAGGGAAGCTGCTATGTCGTGCTCCAACTCATATAGTCAATCCATCTCTGATGTCTCAGGAACCACAACCTTTGATGCCAAGTGAGTCTTGGGAAAATCACAGAAGAAACACATTGGGATGTTAGATATCACCTTCTGTAAGAGAGCACCCACTGCACAAAACAAACTAAAAAATCCCGTTGGCTGATGTAGATTCTCAGGCAACACAAAAGAGACCCAAGAAGGCACAAAACCCAAATGATCAACCTCACCCTCCATTTATGGCTCGTGGTGCCATCCACTCACTGTGATGGTGGCACCTCGCTTGACCAGGCCTGTTTTATTAACCACAAAAATAAGTAAAACCACCCACTGACACATAAAATTACAGTTACTTTTGGTTGACTCAGACACAAGGAGTCTGACAGTGCTAGCAGAACACTGAGGCCCACAAATTCCAAAAGAGATGTGGCTGGAGAGGGACGATGGCTGGCATAATGACATTTACTTTACACTAATGGATTAAGAGCTCTTAATTGACACCATGACAACAGTGTTGCCAAACCCCTCAATAGACAACTTTGTCAAACAGGAGCTGTGACTGAAATGGGACACAAGAATGAGCTGCTGAAAAATGTTCACATACAGAAGGCTACAATCAGATAACACAGCACCAAAAAGTCTTACAACACAACCGTATTGTAATGGAAGCAGATCCAAGGGTGGACAGAAGATGCAGAAGATGCAGGGAACAGGACAGTGGGATGAAAATGAGGGACAGGGAGCAGGACAGAGACCTGGAAAAATTAAAAATGGTGATGGGGACCAGGACACAGGAATATCTCAGACATCTGTGCTTAAAAATGTAATTTAATTTTTAAAAAATTTGAAAATTAAAGCAAAGAAACAGTCTGGACTGGGTAGGTCTCAAGGAGAGAGACCCCTGAGACAAAAGAGCCTTGGGCTTTTGAACCCTCACAGTCTCTGCACCCGCTCTCCACGTGTCCTACACATGCTGTCCGTGCGCCTCTTGGTCCAGTGGTAATTCCAGCTCTGGGGCTTCTTTGTTTCTTGTTGGATTCTCTTTTCTCTGTCTTTCAGGCAGGTTTTTACTGTTCTTACCTTGACAGTTTGTAGCCTCTTTGTCTCCTGGAACGTGTCTTCACAGCCCCACGCCCACCTGTGTCACCAACAAACCAGGTTAAGTTCCCAGTATGCAGCCTGGAATTCCAGCAGGCCTGGCTACTCATGCTAAGTTGGGCCAAAACAATACAGCTGAAAGAGTAGAATACAATTAAAATTTAGTTGGATTTAACTTATTCTGCAACAAGGACAGAGGGGTGGACAGAGAAAGATAGGGAGTGGGACACAGAGAGAGAGAGAACAAAATACACGATGGACAAGGGGTGCAAATCAGGACAAGGAGATAAATAAGGAAAAAAAAACTGTTGGACTGCAGGGGAGTGGAAGGGCCAAGGAGCTGAACAGAGGAAGAAAGAGAGGGAAAAAAGACAACCAGTCAGACAGTGGGATGTAGCAAAAACAATGGGAGAGGCAATGGGACAGAGAGAGGGAGGGAGGTGAAGGGTAAAGGGCAGAAAGATGGAAAATGGGATATAGAGAAAAAGACAAGAGAAAAGAAGCAGGACAGAGGAGTAAAGAGAGAAGAAAAAAGGTCAAAGAGAAAGATAGAGGTGGAGAAGAAAAAAGCATCATTGGGGGCAGGACAGAAAGATGGAGAAAGGAAAAACAGGGGTGAGAAGCAGGAGGGAGGGACAGAGGGACAAATAGAAAAGGAGAACGACAGGACGATAGATTGGCAGGGCAAGGAGCTGGACAGAGAGAAAGAGGGTCAGAGAGAAGGACACGAGAGAGAGAAAGAGCCAAAGTGACAGGGAGCAGAACAGGAGAACAGAGAAAGAAGGCTATCAGGACAGAGGGCCTGGGAGAGAAAGAGAGAGACAGAGAGCAGGACAAAGAGATGAGAAAGAAAAAAATTACAGGTAAGCAGCAGAACAAAGGCGTAGAGAGGGGAAAAGGAGAGGAAGAAGGACAGGGATAGAGAGCAGAAACAATGTGACAGAGGGGCAGAGAGACAGAAAATAGGGACAGGTAACAAGACACTGGGATAGAGAGACAAAGAAAGGGACAAGTAGGACAACAGAGAATTAGAGAAAGAAGACAGTGACTGGGATCAGCACAGAAGGACAGAGACAGAAAGAGACAGATGAGTACCAGGGCACAGGGAGAAAATGACAGGGGCAGGGAGCAGGACAGAGACATGCAGAAAGGAGAAAGAGGGACAGGGATGAAGAACAGGGAGAAAGATTAAAGAATGACAAGGACAGAAAACAGGGCATGGAGATGAGATAAAGAGAGGGATGGGGACTAGGACTGAGGGATAGAGAGAGGGACAGGAGTGATGTGCAAGAATATAGAGAAGAACAGAGGCACAGGGATGCAGAAAAGATGCCAGAGAGGAAAGAGATGGTCGGGGAGTCAGATAGAAGGTCAGGGAGCCAGGCAGAGGGATGGAAAGGCCAAGAGAGAGGTACGGGGCTGAAGAACAATGCAGCAGAGACGAGAGCAGAGCGAGGCAGCAAGGCGGGCTGGAGTGTGGAGGGCAGGGGGTGAGGAGTGCGGGGAATCGGGATGCAGGAGACGTGCACCCAAGGGCCCCGAACTCTGTGCACCTCCCTCCCTCAGCGCTGGCTGGAGAATTTTACAATTCAGACGCTTCTCTCTTTCCTCTCTGTCTGTCACACATCCTCTTCTGTAGCCCCAGTCACTTGTCTGCCATCCACCTAAGGACTATCATGGTGTCTTATAGCTCTTTCAATATGGAGCTTCACAGATACCTGGTGTCACACACATGAACATGGGTTTATTGTAGTTTTGGTTACACATACAGCCCCTGGGTCATATTTTTTCGTGATTTAGCCTGCTGAAGACTAGTAATAGGTATCCTTCCTCACCTAGAAAAACAGAGTTTCTCATCTGCAGATAGAAACAGCTTCCAATTCAGTCTACTTCATTTTGTTCTTCAGCTGGTGTACCTTTTTCCAGTCTCTCCAACTTCACCCACAGCAGCTACCCTAAAAAGCAAGTAAGTGCCAGGCTTTTCCCTTTCAACAAATGCTTATATGACAGTAAGGCAAACCGGAGACAACCAAAGCCAGATGCTCTCAACAACACCCACGGGAAAAGAATCGGTAACTGGGACCTGAGCTGGTGTGCGGGGGGATGGAGCCGCCCCGGACACTGTGTGAGTGCCGGGGCCCGGCTGCGGCACCCGCTCTGGGCACTGGGGCAGCTGTGCCGGCACAACCGGAACAACACAGCAGCCTGGCAGCCCCGTGCCGAAGGACTACAGCTCCCGGCATGGCACGTGGGCCAGCGTGGCCCCTGCCAGTGCGGTGTCTGGGATCTCTCTGCCTCACGCACAGTCACACGGTGCCTGGGGCTGCAGGAGCTCTGTGTTTGCCCAGCCCAGCCCTGCTCACAGGGGCACAGAGCAGATCCCACAGGATCCCAGGCGGGTTTGAATGGCTCCCAGAAGGAGACTCCACACCCGCTCTGGGCAGCCTGGGCCAGGCTCTGGCACCTCCCAGCACACAAGTTTCTCCTCATGTTCAGATGGACCCTCCTGTGTTTCAGTCTGTGCCCGGTGCCCCTCACCCTGGCCTTGGGCACCACTGAACAGTCTGCTCCATCCTCTGACACCCGCCCTGACATATTGATCCATCGAGCACATCCCTCCCAGCTTCTCTGCTCCAGCTCAACAGCCCCAGCTGTCTCAGCCTTTCCTCATAAGAAAGATGCTCTGAAGGTCTAGATTTTGATGTGAAGGCATTTTTTCAAGCCCCTTTCCACCGTGTCCTGGGGGTAGGTGTTAGGCAGGGTTTTTAAATGATCCTTGAGGATGCAACATCTCCATTGTCACCCGCATGGTGGCCTGAGGAAGGGAATACAGGCAAAGGATTTCAAAGGCTCGTGGGACATGGACATGCCCTCCCTGCACACACCCGCAACCACAGGGCAAGTCCCCAAACCATGGCATGTGCAGGAGGCCTCATCCCCCACTTTTTCCACATAAATGTCTGTCCTCCTGCCTGCCAGGACGCGGCCCTTGGCCTGGGCACAGCCTGGGCACCGGTCCCGGGGCTGCGCTCCCCCAGGCCGCATCTCCTGGGACAGGAGGTTCGGAAGAGCCCCAGCAGCACCAGCTCCATGGTGTGACTCTGCAGTCCCACGAAACCCTAACCCACAAAGGTGAACCTGACCCCCAGCACTTCAAATTCTAACCCTCTCTAAAACCTAATCCTAAATCTAACACCTGACCCCACAACCCAACCCTCTAAGATCTAATCTGAACTTTAATTGCTAATCCTTAAACTACAACATTAACCCAAATCCCAAACCTGAGTCCAAGTCCAAACCCAAACTCCTAATTCTAACCCCAGCCTGAACCCTAACCCTTGACATAATCCCAAATGATAACTTCAACTCTTAACATCCTGACCATATTCCCTAATCCTAAACCCCCACAAACCCTCACCCTAACCCAGAGAAGCTGTGGAGTTCCCATCCTTGGATATATTTGAAAACCCCCACATGCTCAATCCAAACCATGGCTCTTGATTCTATCCTCATCCTAATTCTACTGTCAGAGGGAACAGTTCCGAGATACGTTTATCGTACGTTTTTTTAAATCTTAACTGTACAAAGAAAGACAAGTAGGTCAGAAAACAAGTATCTCCCCTTCACAGAGATTTCCTGTTCCCCTCCCAGCCTCCATTCCCAGAGCTTCTGACAAAGGCACATGTACTGCTGGATCGGTCTCAAAACCCACAAGAAACAGTGAAGTCATTCAGTAACAGAACAGAAACATTAAGAACAAAACACAGGTCTGCACCTTGGTGTAGTGATAGCATGATGCATTTTTGTTGTTGTTATTGTTTTTTGTCTATTACAAATGTCACAACCGCATCTTAGATGGGAACTGTTCCAGCACCATCAGCAATGACAGCTAAGGAAGGACCAGTTTTTTGTAGTGTCTACTAAAAAAATTAAAAATTAAACTCCGCTTACAAATATTCAGGATTATTATTGACAATATACTGTGTACATGTCTTTCTCCATTATGTACATCAAGAAGATTCTGTAGAGTGTGTATAGCAACTTGCTGCAACACTGCTGCCGGCTACACGTTCTTGGTGATTTCTTTAATACATCAGCTGCACTTAGAAAAATTCTTTACTTTCTGAAGAAATAAAAATAGGGGTTATTTTTGTATGTCAGCTGATGATAATAAAAATATAGTTTTACATGTAACTGACCCATGAAACTGCAGGAGGCTGAGGTCTTATATAATAACAGGTACAGGACAGGTTCAACAGTCCTGAAAAACAAACCTCTGCCTTCCCCAGCCCAAGGGGACAGCAGAGTCCAGCAGCACACGCTCATAACCATCCTCTGAAGAACTGAGCCCTGTTCACATTGTTGCGCTTCCTCTCAGAAGCTCCATGACTGCAGACGTGTCCGTGCCAGTGGGACCTGCAGCACGAGCCCGCCTGGCAAAATGTTGGTGCCCAATCTAAACATGGTCACTCGCTTTCTCAAGCTCCAGTGACAGTACTGACTAAATCTCCCTTGACTTAGATGAAAGCCCAGACACTCTGTTCAATATACATACGTACATCACAGAAGCTTAAGTATAGGCAAGATCAAGTCCAGTCTGAAATCTTCTTGTTACAGATCTGCAAGTTCTTCCTCCTGCACAGGAAAAACACGTCCAACTACGGCACAGGCACTCTGCTGAACTTCTCCTGCATTCTCCACCTTCTGGTTCTCTCTCCGGATCCAAAGGAGCTTCTAAATGTGACCTTACCTAACATCAGTAAACAAGACAGCTTGTTCTCAGTTTCTGTCCACGCTACATCACTCTTCCCATCACGCACAGACAGTCATTTGTGGCAGTATCAGCAACTCCAGTGTTCACATGAACAGCAGAATTCACAAGTCACCTTGCCGCATTGTTTCTTTTGCTTCTTAGGTTTTCTCCCCAAGAATAAAAAGAAAGAACAAAAAAGGATGTGTGAAGCAACAATATTAGGGTCATCTTCACGTGCTTCATTTATTCAGTTTTATGAGAGGAGAGTAGTAGGACGACGAGTGTAAAAAAGATTTGATTTCTCAGGTAATTCTTCTGCTTTGGGAAACTGAGTAGCGTATTTTCTCTAGTTACAGAAGCTGCTCCTAAACTATTGATTTGCTCGGTAGAGAGTTCGTCGATCAGCGACAGCTGCGAACGGCAGTATGACTGACAGTGCAGCCGGGAACAGATGTGTCACCGCCAGCCTTAAAGACTGGTTTTTCTTTCAGCTCTTGAGATCTTATGAATAAAGCTACTTCTGTAGAGACTACCAAATCCAAGCACACCTGGTATGAACAAATACGCTGGTGTTTATCATCTAATATCATTACAAGAACAGGGAAGTTACATTCTTTTGACAGTTCTCTACCTTGATAACAGTTTGAAGCTCTTCTTTTGAACACGTCAGAAATTCTTCACCCTCTGTCATCCAGTTTTGCTAGTACTCTTCAAGAACTTAGCATTACTTTTAGTCCATTTCAAAGTGACAATCCGGGACACAGAATAAGGAGGAAATTTGTGCCCTGAAACTTGCCCTTTAAATTTCAGGAAGTCAAGGCAAATACTGCCACCCAAGATCCAGTTTGTCTGAACCTGCCCTGCACGTATGCGGCTGAGCTTCAATATTGGTACAGATGCACTCAGGTACACAAATATAGCAGTGTCTCTCTTTTCCTACTTCCATATGTGTGTTTATGGAAATTTTGTTTGGTTTTTAAAATGCTGTCTCTCCTTTCTGGTGTGTGCACCCTTCTGTCTGTTGGCACAGCGTTTTCTGCCAGCCCAATTTATACACTGTGCCGACGGTTGTTGATCATGGCCACAATGTGTGACAGGTCCAAACTTTTCATCATAACCTCCATGAACTCCTCGTCTTTCCTCGCTCCCTCCACAAATTCATCCAGAGAAAGTTCACCTGTGTCAGACACAGACAAGAAGGCATCAGAATCATGCCAGCCCACATTGGCCAGGAAAAGGAGTACAGTAATCTACCTTTAGAGACCACTTACTATACATGCACTGCTCTAAAGCACCAACAGGCCTCAGAGAGTCTTTTTAAGCATATACGAAACTTCCCTGATATCCAGCGTCCTTTTTTTTTTTTCCCCCCGACAAGGGAAAGGGCACATAAGAAAGAACAGAGGAAGTGCACAGCTGAGGAGTGGGATCACAGTTTCCTATCAATAAGGCTGGATTAGCCACCTCCTTTTCGTCCTAATGTGTTATAGTCCTAACCTGCCCCATACTTGCTGGGGTTTATGTTTAAAAGAAGTGACGGAAGCTGCTTTCTGTCCTAGGCCAAAACGCTCTTGTGCAGGGAAGCAGCTCGGCAGAGTTCTTCTGAAATAACAGAAGAGCACGTCAGAGGGTAACGAGCACATGAAGCAGCATGGACAGAAATATCTCTCGGGGACACACAGTGACTGCAGTGGCACTGACCAGCTCTTGACTGACTGGTCTGTAGCATCATGTGCTTGCTGTACTGCCTGTAGCAGACCTGGTGAAGAAACTCTGAACTTCCACATTAAATTCCAGTTCTTCCTTTCCCTGCTGCTGAAATATTTAGGAGTAGGTGGGGCCATGTGTTAATATTTCCCACTTCTAACTCTGAGATAAGCTACACAGCAACATACAAAAAAGGGAAAAAAGAAAGCCCACTCCACGACCCTTCTACCGAACTTAAGCGGACAGAATACAGCTGAGAATTAGTAAAGGGATCAAATCCTGTCATACTGATCACATACGACTCATAGGAAAGAAAGCCTTAGCAAAATTCATGGAGAATGCATTACTGGTTGAGAATTCATACAACAGGCAAATATGAAATGAAGATCCGTGAAGTTAAATCAAGAAAGGATGACATGGATGTCTCTTTGGAGCACAGAGACTGCCTGAGGTGGAGGACAAACACAGGAATCTTACCATCTCCATTCACATCAATTTTGTTGAAGACTCTGTTGGTGAACTCTTCTGCACTGGTTTCATGGTCACCACCATTAATAGCTCGAATAGCCTAAAAGAGCAAGTATAGGAAGCTGCCTGATGGCCTCCAAAATGATAGACTGATTGCACTGCAGCCTGTCAGCGTACATTCAGAACAAGACAGTCATGCTTGGTACTTCCCCATAAAAATGAACCAGCATCATAGGAAAACAGCAGAAATCATCAGGCCTTACGACTGGCACTGCAGCATGCAAAGCAAACATGGAATGAGCAGTAAAACCCGGAGGATTGCCCTAAATCTGCTCAGGTAAAGAAGAAATGGCAGAAATGGCAGAAATGGCAGAATCAGGATCCACCTAATTGATCCGCTTGCTGTTATCCTGCTGTTATCCTGCTGTTATCCAGGCCAAATAAACTCTGTCAAACACCCTCTGCATTTGACGTCATGAAATTCTTTTGTTATATGCTGTGGTCATTTATTTCTGTTCTTGCTTTCCCTCTTTCCATTTATATACTGATTCCTGTGTGTCTTGCTTCTCTCTAAAGCTCACTGGAAGTGCATTTTCAGCTTGAGAAAGTTTACGCATTATTCACTACTGTTTACTACAATTCACCTTATTCGTAATCATATAATGCAGAGTTCTCTTTTCTTTCCATGCCTTAGTTGTTTCACCTGTTTAAGGATGTCCATGAAATACGTGATTCCACAGCCTTCATATTGATTTTAAGACTATCCGTTTTCTAGTTTTTACCTTCTAATTTTTGGTAACTTTATTCATTCTTCTTCAAATGTCATTCTACTAATACTAAGTATCACCTCAGCAACTTCCTA
Organism: Pampusana beccarii; assembly: GCA_013399365.1. Taxonomy (NCBI): domain Eukaryota; kingdom Metazoa; phylum Chordata; class Aves; order Columbiformes; family Columbidae; genus Pampusana; species Pampusana beccarii. Next base: position 357,727 of record VWYH01011271.1, on the reverse strand, counting down.
AGGCTGCCAAAAAGACAATGAACTACACCCACAAAATTCAGAGTCCAGTAAATTGGTTGCCAATAATTATCTCTCACAGGACTTGTTTCTCAAGAGCTCTGTGTTAACAACTAGTATCTGTTGCTTCGCTGTGATGTCTGAGCATTTTTATTGCAAGTTTTTACTAGGCGGCTGGATATTATTACAGTTATTGATTTGCTTTTGTCTCTTCAGTGCCCAGCACTAAAATTAATATTCAAATGAAAATGAATTACTAATGTCTTATCAGTGGTTTTATTTGTGGAGAGCTAAGCCTTCGAATCTTTATCAAATCAATTTTATGATCTTTCTTATTCAGAAATGTAAGTTATTTAGGGTCATTGAACATTTCCTGCATCTTTCTGGTTTCCCCGTCTCTACAGAATAACCTGAACTTCCAGTGTAATTCATTCTGAGATATGCACAAGGCCATATTTATGCCTGTAATTCCAACACTTTTCACAACAGCTATTTCAACATCTTTTCCAATAACAGTCATTCTTCTTTAAACTATTTGTCAGAGTCAGAAATGTTTTATTACATTGACAGGAGCTGGTTCTAAAAAGCAAACTGGGAGTAACTTTCCAACTGGTATTAACATGGGGAACAGGACACATGAGGGACACATTGCAGAGGCTGCAACTGACTGTCATGAAGTGTGAAATCTTGGAAAGCACAATTTAGGCCCAAGGCAGCTAAACCAGTGTTACGGCGTTAGCTGTGCTGTAACGTGCTGTGGTGTACAGAAGGGCCTGTAAAGTCTGCTCACTGCGCTATGAGATTGTGGGGAATTCTGCTGAAAGAAATAATGCTGTTAAAGAAGGTCTCGTCCATTTGGGGAATAACAAAAGTATTTTTTGCATGGTGGAATTTGTCTTTAAGGACAGAGGAAAGAACACAGGTGCCTGGAGACTCACCTTAATGATGTTGAGCAATTCATGTCGATCAATACAGCCGTTGCCATCTACATCATAGAGCTTGAAATACCACCGCAATTTCTGCTCCATCTTCCCCCGGAGAACGAGGCTGAGGGCGGCCACATATTCCATGAAGTCAATATATCCATCCTGTGGGAAAACAAAACCTGAATTGTGACAGGAACAGACTGAGGGATTTATGGCTCTAGAGGTGCTTTACCTTACTGCTCGCTTGATTCACACCTAAAAGAGAAAGAAAAACAAGTGACACAGAGACTTGGACTTAGGAAGAAGCTTTAGTACACACACACACACACACACACACACACACGCACACACACACGCACACACGTACGTGCTATGTCTGTCCGCCTTTAAGATCTCCTAAGCACCTGGATTCCTGAAGTTATGATCTATTACGCCTCTGTGCTACTCTGTTCCCACTTGCAGAGATGGAACCTGTCAGTGCGCGTGGCCGGTGTGAACGGGCCCTGTGTCCACCAGAGCCGACCGTGCGGCCTGCGGGACAGGAACCGACCCAGAGCCCCAGGGCAAGGGAACCGGCAGGTAGTCCTGCCCGAGGCTTCTGTACCAGGCTGCTTTGTCTTTGTGGGAAACTACTGCTCGGTCAGTGAGCCACAGATCTCTTCTCCATTCTCTGGAAAAAAACAAAGTGACTGAAGATGTATTTTAAAATACATAGAACAGATGGAAAAATTGTTCTGTATTTAGGTTTTGTAAACATTCAATTTCTTGAATCTACAAAGAAACTCAAAAAGCTCTTGTTTCCTCTGCAAAAAAATGCCAGACATTGAAGATTTATAATCTATAGATTTAATACTAACTAAAATTTGAAGTGGTTAAAAAGAAACAAAGAAGAAAGTGCATATCTCTGCCAAAAATTCTGAATAATTTCTTCGACAAATTCAGAAAATAAAAACCCCGACTTTAATTTACTGAGGTATTTAAACAAAGTCAGATGTCTTTCTGGAATGGATGTAAATAAATATATGTTAAAGGTGAACGTAGGTGGACTAGCAGAGCACTACTGTGTTACAGCAAGGATCACAACATTTTAAAATATTCACTCAGGATCATTGTAATACGCCCCTTACGTGAGTTTTTCATATCTCCATTGAGCCAAGTCACCAAAAACAAAGACAACCAGCTCTAGAGGTGGGAAAGCAGGCATGATCACTATTTATAAAATAACTGTTGAAAATTTATCCTCTTTGACCTCAGCAGGGTTCTCAGAATCTGAAGGTCCAGAGGGCAGACGATTCCACCTATTGTCCATGTCTGTATTACTACAGGGTGGCTCTTCCTCAGGTGCTCTTGCTCCTTGCCCTTGCTTACAAAAGGAGCTTAGATTAAGTGGCTATTAACAGGCTCAGATTAACTGATGTAGGTCCATCTCCACCAGTTGCCACACTCTTACTTCATTCTCCTTGAGATCACTGTAACTTTATTTAGAAGATAGTTTTTTATCTTTGTATGACCAAATTTGAATTTGTCTTCTTAAAACATTGTTTACTGCATAACATGAGGCTCACAGGAGAACTTTGGTACGTGTAACATCCTTGTACAAATTAAAGTCTTCAAACATCCCAAGAAATGACAGAGGTCAAGGCAAAGACTTGTGTGAGAACTATAAATGTGTTGGTTTAGTTTATAAAACTGCTTCTCATCACTATCATCACCCTGGGCACAGAGAACTTTAGGATGAGGAAGGATATTTGAGACTTGCAGGCATTTCCAGTCATTGTGTCCACCACAAGACCTCAGCCACCCTAACGGAGCCTGGCTGTTCTGCTCTTACCTTTAAGAATTTCATAATCTTCCTAAGCATTCCTTAACTCCTTATGACTTCTAGCATGTTGTCCAAACCAAAATTCTTTACTCAGCCCCTGGGCTTTCCTTCTTTAAAACTGACCCTGTTATTTCCCACCTGTTTCACATCTCTGTGACTGGTTGCTCCTTGACTCACAGACATGTGCTCCAGCCATTTCAGAACCTTGGAGCAGAGACCAAAGCTGAATTTTCCCAGGCTGTCATAAACCCAAATTTCTCTGTTATTTTTATTAAAGGCCTGCAAGCACAGGCTTAAGTATATATGGATAAAAAACAGGGAAAAGTTGGGGGAATTGCCTTAAAAAAATTGTGGGGGTTACTGTTTCTTACCTTAGAGCCAGGCAGCGGTCACTTGTCACAGTGGGGAGAGCCCCTGCCTCCCCACGCTGCTGCATGCTGCGGCTCCCAGCACTGAGAGCACGTCTGCCCATGCAGTTCATTGCAGCTGCCCAATACCTGGACATTACTGCCTCTGTGAATGTTATAATGGTTTCTATCGTGTCTGATTCCTGTAGTATCTATTATCTTATATACATTATATTTTTGAATAGTAAGAATAAGAACATTACTTTTCACTAGTAATTTACTAGTCAAACAAGGCCAAGTCAATTAATACACAATAAGGAGTTCTCAAAATTTAAAGATGAACTTGCACAAGGTAGTTAGATAATAAGGTGTTATTACCTATGTCTGTGTTATCTGTGTCATTATCTATGCACATTAATTTGCTCCTTGCATTTAGCCGCTTCACGTTAGAGTCCCTCAGCAGCTTTCCACACCAACGTCTGTAAGAAAAAACCAAAGACTCTAAAAGCGCAGAAGCTGGTTTGCCTTTAAGCAGTATGAGGCAGTTAATTTCCTTGCTGGATAACTCACCTTGTTCATATCAAACGTGCGGAACATCTGCTCAATGTACTCATTGGCCTCCGGGTCCAGCCCTCGAAGCCCGAAGAACTGTTTGAATTCATACTCCGTCAGCTGTCCAGAAGGACACTCTGTCATGAACTTTTTGTACCAGTGGTGGATCTCAACAGCCTGCAGATCATCCACTGTGGAGCTGTTGTTGTTCCCCATGTGTATGTGTGGTCGAAAGAAAGATGCTCAGGAACGATCCTCTTCCTCCTGTTGCTTTCACGGCACTGCCCATCTGCTCCTGCCCAAGTTCAACATTAGTGTCAGTTAAGTGAGAGATCTAAATTTCCACAAGCCAATTACAGACGATAATCTGCTTAGAGGATGATTTACAAACCTGAAAGTTTCAACGATATAGTCATCTTAGAATGGAAAGGAGGTGCAAGATAATCACTGCTATTTCAGGAGCCAATTCAGCAAGGGTGAGAAGGTTAATCAGATACCGGCATCAGGAGCTATACTGGTTTGGTACACTTCCCTATTTTTAACTTTGATATAATTAGATATGAAGATAAGAGGAAAAGGGTATAAGATGCAGGATTTGAAGTGAAGACCTGCTCCTCTAACTGGATTTGAGAGTCTGTTTCCTCAAATAGAAGTGCTGGATAACTTACAGTATAGGACCAGTGCACAGTGTATAGACTTCTCTTACAGAAGTAACCCATCATCAGTGTTACACTATGTGGGGAAAAGCTCATCACACACAAAAAGAGGCTTGGAGGAACAGTGGTGGATGGGGGAAAACAAGTAATCCCCTAACTTGGCTGATCCCAGAACTACCATGTAAGTGCAATCAACCCATAAAAGGCTCATCTGCACAAACACGGAAGAGCAAAAAGAGACAATCACAGGCTGGGGAACCCAAATAACCCAGTAAGAGAAATGAAGCCCCTGTCCTGGCTCCTGCTAAGGCTGTTACAGGGGAGCCATCAGGCCCCTGGGCCTGGAGGTGGCACCCATGACAACGAGTCGATGGGAGAGGTTGTCAGAGACTTACAGGCTGAGGGTGCTGCCTGGGGGACGTGGAAAATGTGGGGGCAGAGGAAGAGCACTTGGGAATTGCATAAGACCTATAATGGGATGCTGCTTAGGGGAGGAGCCAAAGGTGGGGAAAGGGATGGGTCTGGGTGGTTTGGGGATGAACAAGCATGGAAAATGGAGGGAAAGGTGATACAAGAGGCTAGTTGTATGTAGAATGGTTTCTGGTCAGTATGAGTATCTGGCCATGCCCTGTGCCTGATCAGCATGGCATTTCCTGTCTTCTAACATTTCTAACGCTTTTTATGGCTGTGCAGATCTGTTCTGTGTGCGTGCAGGTGCATGGGGCTTTCAGTGCCCACAAGTGGAGTGGGGGCCATGGGTCACAGAAGCCAGCAACTGGAACCAGTGAGGATCTAAGTGCCAGCAGCTGGTGTCAGACCACGGGTCACAGGGTCCTGCATGTCCTGGGTGCTGCAACTGGACTGAGAGTAGTACATCAGCATATGATCACTGGCGAACACCAAGCCAGACCAGCCAGCAAGCAGGGCAAACGGTTCGGGAAGCAGCTGTAGCAGCCTCACCTCTGTCAGGCCACCAGATCTGGGAAATTCTAACGGCAGCACTGAGGAACAGGAATCAGAGTAAACCGCCATCTTTACTTAGGAACGGTCGTCATTCCAATGTTTTATCCTCAGAAACTTGAGTCTGTTAAAACACAGTAATAGCTTATTTTTTAGCATATTTAAAAAAAAAATCGGGACCCATAAACTTTATAATAAAACAAAGAGAAGTAATTTAATATGCTGAAACAATTAACAGTGCTAAACAGTCCAAATACTCAAATACTTATATTTTGTGCCAGCATCATATAACAATGTAAGTAGTACTGCCTCAGATTCACTTTCTCAAGAGCATATTAAATCAATGCAACAAGACTATGCATCACAAATGTTTCAGCTACCTATACTGAAGCTGCAGATAAACATTATCAAGACAATCAAAAAATTGTTTGCGTTACTGAAATGTAGTGAGATACCAGCATAACTGACCCTTGACAATTATCACCATTAATCCATTTAAGAAGGACAGTGTGTAAAGGACATGTAGGATTTCTATCTCAGTTAGACACCATCACTAAACATTTTAAACTAAGAACTCAGTGTTATGTTCAAAATCTTAGAATGGTTTGGGTTGGAAGGGACCTTAAAGATCCCCCAGTCGCACCCCCTGCCCAGGGCAGGGACACCTTCACCAGCCCAGGCTGCTCAGAGCCCGCCCAGCCCGGCCCCGAGCACGGCAGGGACGGGGCACCCATGGCTTCACGGGCAGCCTGGGCCGCACCACCCTCACAGTAAAGAATTTCTTCCTAATAACTAATCTCAATCTCCCCTATTTCAGTTTAAAGTCATTAGTCTGCATCCTATCCCTACACTTCCTCATAGAGTCCCTCCTCATCTTTCCTGTAAGCCCCCTTCACGTACTGGCAGCTGCTCTAAGGTCTCCCTGAAGCTCTCTTGGCACTCTCAGCCTGTCCTCAAGGGAAGTGCTGCAGCCCCTGGTCACTCCCATGGCCTCCTCTGGACGAGCTCCACAGGCCCGTGCCATCCTCATGCTGGGGCCCCCAGAGCTGCATGCAGGGCTCCAGGTGAGGATTCACCAGAGGGGAGCAGAGGGGCAGAGCCGCCTCCCTCAGCCTGCTGGCCACGCTGCTTTCGATGCAGCTCAGGGTACACTCGACTTTCTGGGCTGTGAGCTCGCGTTGCCAGCCCATATCAGGTTTTCACCCACCAATTACTCCAGGTCCTTCTCTGCAGGGCTGCTCTCAATCCACTCATCACCCAGCCTATATCCAAATCTGGGATCACACCAACCCACGCGCAGGACCTTGCACTTGACCTTGTTGAACTTCATGAGCTTTGCATGGACTCACCTCTCTAGCCTGTCAAGGTCCCTCTGGATGGCATCCCTTCCCTTCAGAGTATTAACCACACCACTTCACATTTCTGTCTAAAACCAAGAATATATTCTTAGTATAATAGAAATTTTAACAGTCTAGTCCAAGAGTCATCATTCATCTAGATCTAATTACAGAAAAGCAAAGAAAAATAATGTAGGTTGAGTGTTTATATACAGGGTAAAAGTTGCACTAATAGCAATAATACAATTTAAAATGAAATACACACACTTAGATTCTATGCCTTTTCTGGTGTTACACTCACCTGACTGCTGCTCCTCGGGATATTAAGATCTGTGGCTCACTCTGATGTTTGTGGTGGGGGGTGTCATGGCAGGTTGTCAGCATCTGGAGTCCTCCACTGGCAGAAATCTGACACTCCTGTTAATGGTTTCCTCATCCTCTTCTTGTTTTTTCCCCTTTCCTTCTCTTTCCTTCCACTTAGACTTATGTATATAAGTTTGCTAACTTAAATTTACACCTTTCTCATTCTTTTTACATTTACATTTGAGTTTAGTCTGTATGGTGCCCTGTACATATCTTAGATACATTTACTTTGTTACCCCTGAAAGCAGTTTTGGCTACCTCTGGTTCTGCATTTTTTTAACTGATTCTTAGTTGTTTATAGCCATGGGGTGTTCAGCACAAACCGTGTGCCCCATCTCTCATCATCCCATGTCTGTTCTGCTCTACGCCAAATCCTGCATCCCCACTTCTCAAGACCTCAGCTGTTCTACCAGTCTGTATTTCTCTACGTCATTGTGTTAGAGTTGCAAATGTCTCATTCTACCTAGAATAACTGCTTCTTAATACCACCTATATAAAACCATGGTTGTACCACACAAGGATAAATAAGTACAATAAATTAGCCATAGACACCTGATAATTAGAGAAAGTGCTCTCTTTGATTCAAACCAAGTGAAATGAAGCTGCAGGCAGGTTGTGAAACACTCCAAGCAGGCCTGGCAAGCCTTGCAAACTGAATATAGAGCCTACAGCGATACCCGTGACAGGACTGCGGGGTCACGGCAGCAGCAGCAGCAATATGAGTGCATTTGAATGTGTGTGCTAACACACAGCGGGGACAGGCGTGAGCAGAGGAGATTGTGCGGCTCAGACTTCATTGAGTCTTGATGAACTTCGTCAAGTGAAGAAAAGCCAGGTCCTGCACCTGGGTCTGGGCAATTCCCGGCATCGATACAGATGAGGAGGTGAATGGACTGAGAGAAGGCTTGAGTAGAATGACAGGAGACACTGGTAAAGCAAAAATGTACAGGAGCCGGCAACCGTATTCTGGGCTGCATCACCAGGAGTGACCAGCAGGTTTGGGGGGGATTCTGCCTGTACCTGCTCTGGTGAGACCCCCTGCAGGGCTGGTCCAGCTCGGGGTCCTCAGCACAGGACACACAGGGACCTGCTGGAGAGGGGCAGAGGAGCCCCAGAAATGACCCGAGGCTGGAACAGCTCTGCTGTGAGACAGGCTGAGAGAGCTGGGTTGTTCAGCCGGAAGCAGACTCCAGAGACCTCGCTGCAGCCTTTCGATACCTAAAGGGGGCTTAGAAGAGACTTTTCACCAGGGCTGTAGTGACAGGACAAGAGGGCCGTGTTAAACTCAGAGAGGTTTAACACGGACACCTGTAGCAGCACCAAGGCCGGGATGGACGGGCACCGAGCGACCGACCCAGGGAGAGCGGCCGCGTTGGACCAGGGGACGATAAACGTCCCTCCCACCAAATCTCGGTGTCCCGGTCACTCGGAAGCGCTCAGGCCGCTGCACGCCAGTGTCACCGCCCGGTCAGTGTCATCGCCCCGGGTCAGTGCCACCGTCCGTGCGCGCAGCACACGCCCCGCCCCCTCACCCTGTGGCCACGCCCTGCCTCGGAAAGCCGTGGCTGATTGGCTGCTTCCTTCTTATTGGGCGGGTCCCCAAGCCCTACCGGGATTGGTGATTTTGTGCCATGTTGCAGGACAACCATGACGCCGAGGACGCTGCTTCGCCGCAATTAGCTGACGGTCACGTCTATCTTCGAGTCTCCGTAGTTGACTGGCTGTGGTCCAGTGGGGAGGCGGGGCCGCGCCAGAGGCGGAAGCCGCGGCGGCGTGTTCCGGTGCTGAGGTGGCGGAGCCGTCCGGCGGATGCGGGTGCTTGGCAGGTCGGTTCCTCCCCGCCGGTCGCTCTGGTCCTTTCACTGCTGCGGGCTCGCCGTTGGCCTCTGGCTCTCGGCGAGGGTCCCGGGCTGGGCTGCTTCCAGCGTGCAGCCCCGCCGGGAGCGGCCTGGTCGGGCCCGGGACACCGGGGAGGGTTCGCGGCTCCGTGGGGCGCAGGCCGGGCCGGCGGCGCTGCTCGGTGTCCCGGGCCCCGCCACGGCGGTGCCTCCGCTGCGGCCATGCTGGTGGGCGCCGTGCCCGGTGTGGCTGCAGCGGGGCCGTCCCGGGGAGGCTGTGCCGGCGGCCCCGCCGTCCGGGCTGCCGGGGGTGGATGTGCGGGGCTGCCGGGGGTGGATGTGCGGGGCTCGGGGCTCCGCGCGGTCCCGCAGCTCCGTGGGCGCTGGTGTCCCCTTCCCGGGTGCGGGGCTGCTCTGGCCCCGGGGCTGCGGGTGCTCAGGAGCAGTTGGTCTCCTCTGATCCCTTCAGCCCCTCTGCACCGTGTGAGGTTTGGTCCAGGGCCTGTGTGCAACAGCAATGCCTACAGTGTCTGCTTACCTTCAAAAGAAGGGAAATACAAGGAATTAAACTTAATTTATGTATAATAAACTTGTAATAGAATGAATTAAGGAAAGCTACTGTCAGGTCTTTCTTCCCTGTGACTGGTACCTAGAGATAGGAAGGCATGGATAAGCACTGCTTATCATTCATATGCAGACTGTCCTATAACTAGTAATGGATTTAGGCTGCTTAGGTCAGTAAGGGAAGTATATTTTAGAGCGAAGGAACCTCTTCTGGAACACTGCTGATAGTCCCAGTGTTCAAAGTAAAGTCTTACAGGCAAAGATCCATTAATCATAGGAATGCTGAGGAAAAAGTTATTTTCAGGTACATCCAGAACACAAACTATACTCACTTACATCCCAAACAGATTGCAGGTTTTTTGTGTTCTGCTATTAAATACAAACATGGAAATCCATACCGAAGTCAGTGTGCCCCTGGTAGAACAACAGTCTTGTCTCTGAGAGCTGTGCTGTTTACTTTATTTGGGTGAGGCAGTGGAACACAGAATAACCTCTGTCCTTTTCTGTTAGTATACTTCTGTTTATTCAATGGGGCGGAGTCCAGGTGGAGGCCGGTAACTAGTGGAGTGCCTCAAGGGTCGGTACTGGGGCCTATATTATTCAATATATTCATTAACGATTTAGATGAGGGAATTGAGTGTACTATCAGCAAGTTTGCTGATGACACTAAACTGGGAGGAGTGGCTGACACACCAGAGGGCTGTGCTGCCATCCAGAGAGACCTGGACAGGCTGGAGAGTTGGGCAGGGAA
>VWYH01011271.1:257245-347466 GCA_013399365.1 Pampusana beccarii | reverse complement strand
TGGAGAAGAGGAGACTAAGGGGTGACCTTATTAGTGTTTATAAATATATAAAGGGGGAGTGTCACAAGAATGGAGCCAGGCTCTTCTCAGTGGCAACCAATGATAGGACAAGGGGTAATGGAATCAAGATGGAACACAAGAGGTTCCACTTAAGTTTGAGAAGAAACTTCTCAGTGAGGCATTCTGGAGACATTCAAAACTCGCCTGGACGCCTTCCTGTGTAAACCTCATCTGGGTGTTCCTGCTCCGGCAGGGGGATTGGACTAGATGAGCTTTTGAGGTCCCTTCCAATCCCTAGCATACTGTGATACTGTGATGACGAAATTGGCCAGCGTTGTATAATACTTTCCTGCTACAAGCTCAGAAGTAAATACGAAGTGCAAGCACTAGGATGTTCCTGCCCTGAGCCCTTGAGGCTAGTGAATGAGACAGGCGGGGGATGGACTGTTTGCTTTGGGACAGCATTTAAAGCTTTGCTTGTTCCTGGAGTTCTTCTCAGGGCGGGTTCAAAGAAGACTGAGCCAGGCTCTTTACAGTGGGATCCAGTGACAGGATGAGGCACTGAGCACAAACTGGAACACAGGAGGTTCCCTCAGAACGTCGGTAAAAGCTTTTTTACTGTGTGGGTTACTGAGCACTGGCACAGGTTGCCCAGGGAGGTTGTGGAGCCTCTGGAGATATTCAGAAGCCGTCTGGACATGGTCCTGCGCAACTGGCCTTAGGTGGCCCTGCTGGATCAGGGAGGTTGGACCAGATGGGCTCTGTAGGTTTCTTCTTCTAACCTCGCTCATTCTGTGATAAGATCCTCCCTGAGCCTTCTCTTTGTCCTCCACTGAATTTGTTCCAACAAGTTCCCACCTTTCTTGTTCTGGGGAGCCCAGAACTGGACATAGTACCGCAGATGTGGCCTCACCAGTGCTGAGTAGAGAGGAAGGATCATCCTCCTCCTGGCAACGCTCCTAATGCAGCCCAGGGTGCTGTTGGCCTTTGCCATGAGGTGCACCATGGATTATGGTTTTTGTCCACCATCATCGTCAGGTCCTTCCCTGCAGAGCTGCTTTCCAGGTGCAGGAATTTGCATTTCCCCTTGTTGAGCTTCATGAGGTTCCAGTGACCCATTTCCCCAGCTCCTGGTTCCCATGGATGGCAGCTTACCTGTTTGTGGGGTGTCGGCCTCTCCTTCCAGTTCTGTGTGACCAGGTTGTGCTCGCTCGCCTGGTCTTCTTTGCACAAGGTACATTGTTTTCTGCTCCAGACTTCCCCTCAGGTTTTGGTGGACTGGAACACCTGCAGCCTGGTCTGCCACTAAAAACTGTGGGACAGAAGACAGTGAGTACCTCTGCCTTTTGTGTGGTCAGGGACCCTGCCACATTCAGCAGTGTGCCCGCGTTCATCCTGGGCTTCCTTTTGCTGTTTGTATAATTGTAGAGTCACTTTTCATTCCACTTCACATCCCTTGCCATATTCGGCTCACCTGATAATGTAATTTAAAAATGGATTCAAAATACCTGAGTCTGTAAGACTTGAGTTCAGGTTGTTAAAGTCCGTGCCTGTGCAGATAGGTGCAGTCAGGCCTCAGTTCCTCTGTGTTTCGAGGCCAGCTCTGAGCCAAGCCCAGTGAGCCATAGGAGCTTGAGTTTAGTGTGGGCTTAACGTAGGCAGCCTGGCCGAAAGCCAGTGAATCGCTTCTCAACATAGTCCATGTACACGTGCTTGAAATTGTAATGTTTTAGCATGCAGATGTGTGCTGGGCCCCATACCTGTTTCTGGTTACAATGGATGTCTGCAGATGCCTAGGTTCTACTTTTTTCCATATTTCTAATACCACTTCTAATAAATCATCTATTGATTCTATCAGTCCTAAGTCATGTTTTCTTATATGACCTCATGTGACATCTCAACCACATGTTGTTCATTTGTGACTTTAAGAAGCTGTGGCCAAATGCTCAATGGGAAGATCAGATCCACCCTCTTCAAATATTGGATGACTGTTTTCTAAAGTGTGTTTTTACCACTGCCAAGCCAGCAGGTTCTGTTCCTCACTGGGGCATCGTGGGGGTGGTGGTTTACAAAACTAGAAATACTTTATTCTTATAATGAACCAGGTATTTCAGGTGTTTAAATGAGTCCGTTGTGTTACCAGCTCAGTGAACAGTTGACATTTACAGTTCCTACTAGAGAAATTTCTTCTGTCAAACTCTATTATTCTCAAATTCCATGCCTCAGTCTCACCGGGGCCAGCAGAGCACTAGCACTTTTTTCACTGGCTATTGTATTGATACAGAATGCGGACAATCCTGGCTAACAGCTGCTTGAGTAGTTTCATCCTCTAGACCTCCTTGCAAGAGTCTGTCCGAGGCCTGGCTTCTTGCCTCCTGTCTGTTGCTTCACTCACTGCTTCTGAAGCATTTTATTCTGTAGGTTGTTGAGACCAAGCTTATGCCACACAGCATAACGAGTCAGAACAGGAGAAATCCAGTTTCCTGAACAGGGAGGACTTTTAACTTTTTATACTTGTTACAAATGACTGACTGTAATAATCCCAAGGTATAGTGTGTAGGATGAAGAATGGGCTTATTTCTTTACTGTTGGATAGATTATTTTTCTCTCTTTTTTTTTTCTTCATCAAGAGTCTTCGTTCATGCAACCTGTCAGTACCCACAAGACAAAGAATGGCGTGAAGGACCCGTGTGTGACTGCTCTGCCTTGGAAACCTCTTTGCTACTGAATTAGCAGACCTATGAGCTACTGGGTGCGTAAAAGAGGTTGGTGTTCATGCTCCCTTTTCTGCTATGGATATTCTAATATGCTTTGTGACATTTTTCTGCTTCTGCAAAATCAGATGGTTAGAGGGTGTGACTGCTACAGAAAGATAATGCATTACTGTTCTCTCCATTATCAATATTTCAAGCTAAGAGCAAGGATTTGCTTACTAAGAGAAAGGAGGTCTGGAGTGAGTGGATCGTTGTAGCCAGCTCTAGAAGCCTGCTTCTAGCTAAACAGTCACTTCTTGTCATATTAAAAGATTCCGTTTGATGGAGATAATTATTGAGCTTATGGCTAATGGGAGTTTTCCTAGTTTCAGTTTGCAATGTTGTAGCTTTTTTTACATTTGTACAAATTATTTTGCCATTTACGGGCATAGACTTAGAGTTGGGACAGATCTGTAGCTTTTCTGTTAGGAGATACGTCAAGTGTCATGTATGACCTTTCTTCATAGAATATTAGAAAGATTTAGGTCTTAAGGGACATCGGGAGTTCATTTGGTCAAACCCTCTTAGCACAGCTGATGTCAAAGTTAGGTCAGGTTGCTATGAGCCTATTCCAGTATTTTTTGTCATTTTACTTGTGCTTTTTTTTCTCTCTGATTGAAATTTCTTATGATGCCACTTGTGTCCGCCACCTCATGTCCATCTGCTGTGGGCCCTGAAGTGTTTGGTTCTGTCTTTAGCTACCTAACAGGTGATTGCAGGGAAGACGGCAATTGTATCCCCTCCTTACCCGCTGTTCTCAAGGCTGAACAAGTCCAGCATTTTTAGCCTCTCCCTATGTCTTGTAATTCAACACCCAATCGTCCTAGGGGCTTTCTGCTGGGCTTGCTTTAGTTTGTCACTGTCATTTTTGTGTATCAGGAAGCCTGAAAGTGGACGCTGTACTTCACGTGTCGTCTTACAAGTGCTGAACAGGAAGGAGTGGTTGCTGCCCTCAGCCTGCTGCCCGCGGTCTCGCAGACACAGCTGTGCAGGGCTGGCCGCTGTGCTGGGGGAGGCACCGCTGCCCCACCTCGAGCTCATCCCTCGCTTGTTCTCTGCAGCACAGTTTTACAGCCCGTTGGTCCCCAGCCTGTATTACTGCATAGGTTTGTTCCCTCTCAGGTGTCGTGCTCTGTATCTGCCTTTTCTGAACTTCGTGATGTTTCTATCCATCTGTTTCTCTAGCTCATTGGAGTCCCTCTGGTTGGCAGCTCTATACTTAGGTTATCAACTGCTCATTAGAATTTGGTGGATTTATTGAGGTGGATTGCATCCAATTGTCTGGGTTAATGATGGAGAATTTAATCTGCCGCTCTCCTCAAAATGGCACATTATGTATTGCTGGCAGGTACTGCTTCACCTCCACTTGCTGGAGCAGTTTGGCTCCTGGATTTCAAGGAAAGGAAAGAAAAGAAGGTATACTAAGCAGCAGCCAGGGAATGTATGCCCTCTCCAGACTGTTCCTCCATGTCAAGGTCCTGTCCTGTCACATGTGTGACATGCAGAGGTCTCATCATCTCTCTAATGTGACGCACTTGCATCTATCTAGCAAACATCAGGACTGAGTTCGTCATTCCCACTACTTGTTAACAGAAAGCTTATTTTGTGTATTTACAGGCCATGTTTGGTCTAAAGAAGTGATTTCGTTTAAGAATCACTTACTCTTCTATTGATTAAACTGAACAGATCATGGTTCTGTAATGTAATTGTTAAGAAAGATGAAGAATAAACTATGATAGTGACTTGAAATCTGGTATAAAAATGTATTCTTTGATCATATATGTAGAGTAGTGAAGGCATCTTTATGTGTCTTATCAGCACATGCTCTGCTTTTATGTTCACAGAGTCTGGCTGCTTTTGTTAACATGATTATTTCTTTATTCCTGAGGTTTTACTTAGGCTTTTCTCTCTGGGCAGAGGAGACATATTCCCTGTAAGCCTGGTCATCTGCATATTCCTCTTGGCTGTTTTACCTCTCTAACTGTATTCTGATTCTTTGTTTTGTTTTAGGCTGAAGATGCTAAGCCGTTTGTCAGGTTTAGCAAGTACTGTCATACAAGAGCTGTCAGGTGATGGCAGAGATGATGGAGATCCAATTACTGAATCCTTTATTGCTGTAAGTGCAGTGTTATCTCAAGACTTTCAGACCTTATTGAGAGTTAGGTTGGGGAGTGTGAATAATTTGACTGCAGTGAGAACTGTTTCCTGCTTCTTTGTTGCTGAGCGCTAGACCCAGCTGTCATTTCACTCTGCTTCTATATTCCTGACCTCTTAAGTCAGCACTTTTGTGGAACAGACCATAATCCTTAGTTTCCACATCTCAAGGTGATCCTAGAAAACAAACTGGAATTAGGGTGAAGAAGGACTTTTAGGAGTTCTGATGATACCGTGTAGCAGAAAGGGGGGCTCTGCGTGCCTGGGTGGCAGTGAAAGGCTTGATCTGTACGTTGCCCTTTCGTACTTGAAACCATGGGCAGTGTGTGGATGGTAGAGTCTCTCCAGTGCCACGCATTGCAGATTTGCTGGTGCTTTTTCTGTGCACTGGCTCATGGGTATCCTGAGCTTTCCTACTGGTTTCACCTGATTTTGTGTAGTTTTATAGGCTACATGAAATGCTTGCAAGCAGCAGAGTGCAGCATTTAGGAATGGAGCTGCAGGTGCATTTGGATGCTATGCTGTGGTCCGTTGAGACTTTTCCTCCAGATCCCTCGTTTCATTGTTCCAGGTACAAGCTGCAGAGCCACAAGCAGAAAGCATGGTGGAGGCACCTGAGGAACTGCTGGAGCGCCTCGCCCAAACAGAACAGCTTGTTGTTCAGCTGAAGGATTTGGTTCGAGAAAAGGATGCCCTACTCCAGCAAAAAGAAGCTGTACTCAAGGTATCATTTCTGTCACTGGGGACCTGGCAGCAAGAGTAATGTGCTGCTTCGGCTTTCCGTGCAAGCCAGTCTCTGGTTGCTTGTGAATATTTGAGACACCTGCACTACTAAATGCATCCATTCCAGAGAACTGTTGGAATCCAAAGAATGGACCCTAACCCAAGAGATATAGGGTAGCTTCTGTTCACTTTCTGTAGGAATAATTCCTTCTAGTTTAGATAAGTTACATCCATGTTATATAGCATTTTGTCTTGGAGCTCGTGGAGGCCTGTGCAGATTCATGGTGGCTCTAACAAATACTAACGTATTTATTGTGAGGCTTTTCTTTTCCCACTTCAGAGTGTTTGAGACAAGGAGCAGTCCTGTGATTTTATGGCACGTAACCGAAGACATATATTGCGTACCCTGGGGCATGATGTGAGAGAAAGTGCAGTTACTTGATATAGTGTTGAGGGACTGCATATAGTAGAGGAAATCAAACTGATTTGTACTAACTGCTAGAAGTCCCTTGAGGGATGTGTCCATTGAGGAGGAAGTACTAGAGCCACGTATTTTACTATGTATAGTTCTTCAGAGCAAATTTGTTTCCTGGGTGTGTTTTAATTAGCACTGTTACTGGGGAGGCAGGTTTGGACAAAGAACAGCAGACTACCAAATTATATAACTTTTCCAGGTGATGCTTTCAGGGTGGCAGCACTGGAATTTTAAATGCAGCCGGTTTGTATCTGTCTTTTGCAGGAAGAGCGAGAGGCTGCAGATGCTAAGCTGATGAAGCTTAAACTTCAGGCCAAAGCCAAAGTGGCCTCTCTGAACAGACGCATTGAAGAGCTGACAGAGAAAGGATCACCACTGCCTGCACAAACCTTGTCCGAAGAGCAGGTATATCCCAAGGCTGGGAGAACAGGGCTGATTCAAAGCTGTTGGCCTCTGCTGATAATCTGGTGCCACCCTATGCTTTCAGTCCCAGGGCACTAGCAGGGCCTCTCTCTTGTGAACAGGACATTCTCAGTTCCAGCACGGATGTCTCTGCTGGAGGAAGCTGGTCTGTCCAGCTTCCTTGTACTGCAGATGCCCTTGGAGTGCACAACTTGATCTCGTCAGGGTATAGACCAGTTTCACTTTGCATAACTTCAGTGATCTGTTCTAGTGAAGTTCTTTCCTGCAGAAATTACACATCTATCTGAGCTGTGAGTTTCAAAACATTATCTGTTGTATTAATACAGCAAAGGAGAGGGAAGGTTGGCTGAAATACAAGAACAAGGAAGTAAGGAGCTCATTAAAATTGAAAGGCAGTAACTTCAATGTAAAAAAATATATAACTTTTTTCCAGCCATGTAGCCTCCTGTGCCACCACAAAGTTTATGGTTAACAAGCCATAATTGTGTAAAGCTAGGTAAAAAGTGAGGAGAAAGTGTCCTGTACCAAGACCTTAAAGAATCTATTAGCTGCTAGCTAAAAACTCCCATTGGAGCTGGTAATTTTTGAAAACTTAAAATTGTTCTGCTGACCACATAGTTAGTTTTCTTTAAAAAGTTTGTGATATTAGGCAAGGGAAATATGATAGAAGTCCAGACAGACTACAGGACGTCAGATGATGTTCATTAAACCAGAAAAGATAAGGGTTCTTTGAAACAATGAAAAAAAAGATTATAAGAAACAGTAAAGGGTGAGTGTGAGAGCTGTCAGGTGAGAGGTGACTACTAATGGAGTAAAGATTGGTTCCATGACTTGTGCTTACTATTTTTGATTGATGGCATCACAAAATAATAGAAATAGGGTACTGTAATTCACTTTACAATACAGTCTTGAGAATCTTTCTCAGTGCAAAGCAGCATTTGGTTTTTGTACAGGAAGAATTGGATGATCTTGAAGATTGACACAATATAAAAATAAAGCCAAATTTAACAAGTGCAAGATCAAGCATTTGTCATATTTTGCCACTGTATACTGCCAGGCCATGGACAAATCCCCCGGCTGCAGAGGGCAGTGAAGTCCCCGAAGGCTGTTTAACTGTGTCACTTCTCATTGCCATCCTGTGCTGAGGCTTTTTTTAGCTTATTTGTGTGTAGCATGTGAAGACCTGCGTGCTGTGAGGTGGACTGTGAACTGGCTGAAGGAAAGAAGCCAGAGAGTCGTGGTCAATGGGGCAGAGTCCAGTTGGAGGCCGGTATCTATGGAGTGCCCCAAGGGTCAGTACTGGGACCAGTGCTATTCAATATATTCATCAACGGCTTGGATGAGGGAATAGAGTGACTGTCAGCAAGTTTGCTGGTGACACTAAACTGGGAGGAGTGGCTGGCACTGGCAGGCTGTGCTGCCATCAGAGACCTGGGCAGGCTGGAGAGCTGGGCAAGAAAAATTTAATGAAATAGAACAAGGGCAAATCTAGAGTCTTGTATCTGGGCAGGAACAACCCCAGGTTCCAGTATAGGTTGGGGAACGACCTGTTAGAGAGCAGTGTAGGGGAAAGGGACCTGGGCTCCTGGGGGACAGCAGGGTGACCACGAGCCAGCACTGGGCCCTTGTGGCCAGGAAGGCCAATGGGACCCGGGCTGGATGAGAAGGGGGTGGTCAGTAGGTCAGAGAGGTTCTCCTGCCCCTCTACTCCGCCCTGGTGAGACCACATCTGGAATATTGTGTCCAGTGCTGGCCCCTCAGTTCCAGAAGGACAGGGAACTGCTGCAGAGAGCCCAGCGCAGCCACCAAGATGCTGAAGGGAGTGGAGCATCTGCCATGTGAGGAAAGACTGAGGGAGCTGGGGCTCTGGAGCTGGAGAAGAGGAGACTGAGGGGTGACCTCATTCATGGGGATCAATATGGAAAGGGGCAGTGTCAGGAGGATGGAGCCAGGCTCTTCTGGGTGACAACCAGTGACAGGACAAGGGGCAATGGGTGCAAACTGGAACACAGGAGGTTCCACTGAAAGATGAGAAGAAACTTCTTCCTGGTGAGGGTGGCAGAGCCTGGCCCAGGCTGCCCAGGGAGGTTGTGGAGTCTCCTTCTGTGCAGCCATTCAAACCCGCCTGGACCCCTTCTGTGTGACCTCAGCTGGGTGTTCCTGCTCCGGGGGTTGCACTGGATGAGCTTCCGAGGTCCCTTCCAGTCCCTGACATCCTGTGAATCTGTTAAGTGACTTTGTGTAGACTTGTTGTTTTGAACTAATGAGCATTCTTGCTTCAAAATTCAAATTTATCAGTTGAAGGCACAATGAGGGAAAGCTTATCAGTTAATCAGTGTGATGTAGATTTTAAAAAGAGGCCTACTCTTTTTTTATGTAAGGCAAACAGTTCTCCTTCCAACTTTGTACTAAGAGTGGCAAGACCTCACATGGAGTGTTGTCATGTTCTGTTCATTTGGAATTAGGAAATAAATTCTGAGAGCAGCAGCAGATTTTCCGTTCTGCCATCGTGTTAGTAGCTACTTTTACTAGACACTCAAGATAGCTTGGCTACCTAGTCAACCACAGGCAGAGAGGAAACACCATTCATTTCTACAGTTGTGTGAAGAAGGTGCACTCCAATAAAGTGGGAGAACTGTTGAAGTGAGAGGACAGTACTGATGGGTCAATGGATTGGTGTAAATTAGCCATGAGGAAAAATGGCCTTCTAATGAGAGGAATGAAGTCTTGATACAGTGTGCAGTGGAAATCACGTGGAACAGAGCCTTTCTGGTTTGGGGTTAGAAGTCATTTAAGAGCAGTGCTTGCCATACAGTTGGTCTTTGAGAGACAAACAAGAGTGCAGGTGTCGTGTGCTGGCGTGTCTGGGGAGGCACAGCCTTAGCACCTCTTTTATGTGAGATGTCAGAGTTTAAATTTCATGGTCTTAAACAGAGGAATTTAATGCCTCGGAGTGGAGTAGAACTGATGATTTTTTGCACGTTTCATTTGCTTATTTCTAAGAGGTTCATTGTTATAAATCCCTTTAGCGATTTCCATAGGCATTTTCTGTAGTCTAGAATGTTTGATGTCTGCCCCTTTGTCATGTGGAGAATGTTCTTGTATTGTTAATTTAAAATGTTTCATTTCTGGTATTAGAGAAACCTGTGAAATTAAAAAGCCTCACAAATCAAGGTGGTCATATTGTTGATTATGCGTTATATTTTACTTAATAACATAATTTACCTTAATTTATATTGTAAGCATTCACAGATAATTAGCTGTTCTAAAGTTCTTTGAGACTTCCCAATTAAAGACATCTTGTGTGTATCTACACAGAAATAGGGAAAATAGTTATTTAACATAGGACTTCATTTAAAGAAACAAAATGTAAAGTTAAGAAATCTTTTAAATGTAATAGAAATAAGCATCTGGTTACAAGTCAAGAATGCAGAATCATTCTATTTTTTGCTTGTTTGTTTTTAATTGACCAGTAATACTGATCAGTTTAATTTCTTCTGTTTCTTCCCACTTCTTTCCTCTTGCAGTGTCAGGATAACCAGCAAAATAGAAGTGAAAGGCATAGAGAGGAAGCCAAAGCACTGAAAGAGCAGCTCAGGGAGCGAGAGGAGACTGTTCAGGATCTGCAGGAACAGCTGGCTCTAGCTAAAGTCAGTCTCAAAGATGCTGAAATCAAGTATGCTACACAGGTACAAATCATTTTTCTATTCATCAGTCTGTGTGTGCCTGTGTTTCCCAACCCCTTACCCGCTTGCACTAGCACGATAGAATAGAATAGTTCAGCTGGAAGGTGCCTGCAATGATCGTCTGTTCCAACTGCTTGACGACTTCAGGGCTGACCGATGGTTAAAGTGTGTTATTAAGGGCGTTGTCCGAATTCCTCTTGAACACTGACAGGCTTGGGGCATTGACCACCTTTCTAGGAAGCCTGTACCAGTGTGTGACCACACTCTTGGTAAAGAAATTATTCCTAATGTCAAGTTTGACCCTCTCCTGACGCAGCTTTGAACTATTCCCCTGCATCTTGTCACTGGATAATTTAAGAGAGACAGTTGTTCCTGAGACCGTGGTGCTGCCAGGGAACATGGCCGAGTCCTGCAGGCTGACAGCGGTGCCCACGCTCTGTGCCCCCGAGTCCAGCTGACAGCATGGCTGAGAATGTGTGTGTTCCCAGCAGGAGCGCAGGTACAACTCCTGCGTACGTACGTGGATGTCCAGCCACCTTGTTAACACAGATGGAGGCACCCAGCACTCACATGCACACAAACTGGGCTGGAGGGCTGGAGCACCTCTTGAGTGAACATGGGCTGAGAGAGCTGGGGTGTTCGGCTGGAGAAGAGAAGCTCCAGGGAGACCTCAGAGCAGCCTCCAGCACCTAAATGGGGCCTACAAGAAAGCTGGAGAGGGACTTTTTACAAGGGCAGGGAGTGACAGGACAAGGGGTGATGGCTTTAAACTGAGGGAGGGGAGATCTAGATCAGATCTAAGGAAGAAATTGTTCCCCCTGAGGGTGGTGCGGCCCAGGCTGCCCGTGAAGCCGTGGGTGCCCCGTCCCTGCCGTGCTCGGGGCCGGGCTGGGCGGGCTCTGAGCAGCCTGGGCTGGTGAAGGTGTCCCTGCCCTGGGCAGGGGGTGCGACTGGGGGATTTTTAAGGTCCCTTCCAACCCAAACCATTCTGCGATTCTCTAAAGCAGCACCAACAGCCTCACCCTGTTCCCCTCTATAGCAGCTCCAACGACAGAATAGTTAGAATGTGTACAGATGTACATTGTGGATCTCACAGCTGTGCTCAGACACTCCACCAGCCCAGTAACTGGCCCATGAATCCAAGTCTCTTCAGTTGCTGCTGTGTGGACACATGAAGCCCCAGGGCCCACAGCTCCACTCCAGCTGCTGGTGCAGACCCCTCGCTTACACGTGTGCGCAGAGCTGGCTGGACTCCCCTGGTCCCTCCAATAGCCAGTCCCTTGTGCCTTGCTTTTAGAAAAATGAGCACATTAGTGCATGTGCACACACCCCCCTCTCCACACACCTGACCAGGACTGCCCTGCTCCATTTGGTAGCCAACCCCTGTGGCCTTGTCCATAGACACAGACAGACGCACACCCTGGCCAGGACTCTCCATGTTCCTCTGGTCAGTGACCTCGCTGTGTTTTCACTGTTAGACATGCAGGTGTGCACGTGGACACAGCTGGCCAGGACTGCCCTGTGTCTGCACAGCCAGCTCCCTTGGGATTCATGCACACACAGCAGGTCTCGTCCTCAGGGAGCCCCACGACCTGCGGTCTCTGGCAGCTGCTCAGAGCTCCCCTGCTCTGACCAGTAGCAAAGTCTGCCTGTGGTCTCACCCTTGGGCACTGTCCCAACTGTCCTGGCGTCCAGGCACCTTCACCTACTTGCCAGCTAGTCCAGCTTGATACAGGCCAGTGATCATACGGTCACTTGCACACTTGCGCTTGTCCAGGTTTCTGGCACCGTTCAGACACAGACCCTCTGACCTGTGGTCCCACTGCAGTTGCTGGCACTTCAGTTCACTTGCTCTGATCTCTGCGGTTGTTGGCACTGTGGACACACAGGCCCTTCTACCCACAGTCTGATTCCAGTTACTAGCGCTTAGATCCACTGTACATGCAGATGCACACCGAACAGACACTCTCTCCCTCAATGGAAGAGTTAGAAATGGTGTTTCGTAAGAAGACAGGACAGACTGCTGGTTCGGGTATGGCCAGACAAGCATTTTGAGCAGCCACTGTTTACACAACTGACCTGTTTTAGTTCCCTTACCCTGTATTTTTAGGTTTTGTTCCTTCCCAAATCACCTAGTTCCATCCATTTCCCTGCCTTTGGTTCTTCCTCTAAACATTCCATAAGCCTTTTGCAATCCCAAAATGCTCACACCCGATGATGCATCCTGCACTCCTAGGCGGTAACCACCCTTGGTGCAAAAGGTGCTCCGCAGTGAAGTCATCTCAACGGGTTTCACACCTGGAAGGTGGGACCATGGCTCTCTGAGGAGGCAGGAACAGCCCCGGGGGGCCTGGACAGGGGGTCCCTTCCTCTGACTTGGAATTTGGGTTCTTCCCTGCCCGCCACTGCTGTTCTGTGGTGGGCTTTGGAATGGCTGGGACAGAGTGTTCCCTCAGCCCCCAGACCCACCATTGCCTCCCTGCATTCTATCCTGGATGTGCAGAGGAGGTTTTTATCACGTAATGTAACAGCTATTACAGTACATTTTATTTATTTATGGAAAGATTTTTGTTAATACCCTGAATTGCTCGTTTAGCTTTTGATCTGTCAATTGGGCTGCATCCTATATAAATAAAAACCAGGACATTTCATCAACTTGTAATTATATAGTAATCATGTCTTTTATCATTCTGCATATTTGTAGATTAAATTCTGTGGGGATCTGAAATACTATCAGTTAATATGTACATATTAGTAGGATAAAGATACCGTTTGACCAAGGTGACATATAAGATTATCAAGGTGAAGACCTCATACACATAATATGCTGATGCATGTTGAAAGCAAGTGTGCATGTCTGTCAAGCTTGTAACCTTCTAGTTTGTATTTTATTTTATTTTGTGGCTTATGTTTCCAGCTGAGCTCCCTGCAGGAGGTGGTTCGGGACAAGGAAGCTCTCCTGGAAGAGCAGGTTCGCCAGCACCAAGCTGAATTACTCAAGATAGTGGCTCAGTCAGATCTGGAAGCAGAGATGCAGCAGGTATATTTGATATAATAATCTTATTATGGAGGAGAAAGGCAAAGAAATGTTACCAGTCTAAAGACACCTTGAGAGAGCAGTTGTCATCAAAGTAACTCAGAAGGGGTGAGGAGAGATATGATTTGATTGTTTGGGATTTTTTTGGGATGCGAGTTTAGACTTTGAGAGTCGTAGCTTCGGTCTACTGATTTGGTATCAGTTGAAGAGAAAAAAACAGTTATAGCGAAGTATTAAATTACTGTGCTCCAGTTCCCTATTTGTGGAACAATGGTGAGCTCTTCCTACTGCACCAGGGCTCCAGAATAAGTGTCAACAAAAATAAAGTTATTCAGGCTATTAAACTAACTGTGTTATGGAAACGGGCTGTGTGGATGAAACCAGGAAACCTCGCCTTCTGGTGTCAGCCTGCAGACCCTGGTGTAGCCTGTCTGTCTCACAGAACCTGCGCACGCTGCAGAGGAGGCTGCAGGAGCAGGAGGCAGCTCTGCTGGGACGCACTCAGCTGGTAGAACTGCTGCAGCAGGAGTTACGTACTGCTGAACAACAAAACCAGGTACCTTTTTATGCTTTGCTTATTGCCTCTCTCTTGTGTAAGTGGTGGATGGGACGTTTTTCAGTAGCTCAGAAGATACCAGATGAGCTTATTTCTGGCACAGGTTTCCAGCATGAAATGAGCCGGGGGCTCCCTCAGGCCGGGTTTTGGAGCTACAGGTCTGTCTGCAGAGCTTAGAGCAGGTCCAGCCGAACAGCAGGGACAGGGACGCTGCAGCTGCCATCTCGAGTGACCCGGAGGGACAGTACCTGTCCGTACTTCACTGCTGACTGATACATTCAAAGCCATCAAGTACACACGTTTTACCCAAGGCAAAAGGGACTAATACAGTGCTGCTGTAGCTACACGGTTTCTGGGCTGCAGTATCCAGGCCAGATTAGAGCACAGACAGATACTCTTTGGTGTCTTTTGCTGAGAGCTAATATGGTGAGACAGCTTCTGGAGTGGTGTTGGCTCTCACTTCATCATTTTGGAGCGTGAAGAGAATGAGATCAAGGCTGTGCATATGTGACTATATATACATGTGACCCTTGAGACAAGGTTTAACGCACAATCTCTTAAAATGTGTGTTTGCAGATATGAGTGTATTTTTAATTTTTTTCCCAATATCTGAACTCCTGAAAATAATTTTTCATCCCTTTAGAAGAAACTCATACTGTATCAGTCTCCTGTTAGTAGGCTGCACAATCTTGAGCCAATCTGGTGCTGAACATTGCTTCGATAGCTTCTACACACCGATGCAGCACTCTGCTTTCTGTTCCTGCGTGTCCCAGCCAGGCACAGTGCTGGGACCTCAGGCCACCAGGAGCAGCTGAAGAACTTCGGTGAGCTCACTTGTGGTCCCTGCTCGTTACAGTGCTCACCAGGGAGTTTCATGGAATGGTGGCATGGGTGTCTTCATGGCATGGCTGTTGGGGTCCCTGACTCCCCTCGTGCCCATTGTGTGGTCAGAGGAAGACCTTGGTACATGTATAAACTTGAGGCCGTGTGGCTGAAGCTTCTCTTCGTAAAAGTAAAGGGAGATCCTCATCAGCCTCCTTCTGAAACTGGGACCGGCTCCTCCACCCGTCCACAGCTCCAGGAGGAGCAAGTTTGACAAAAGGAGTTTGCGCAAGTGTAGGGTCTGCTTCCGTTACCAGTTGTCTTAAATCTTGGGTCAGTGTCGACCAGCTTTCTGGGACTTTCTTGAAGCAGTGGGTGCTGTGTGGAGCACTCAGTCACCTCCGGTTTCCTATTTCAGCATTTTTGTCCACCTTTCATGTACAGACTTCTGGTTTTTTTAATTGTACTCTGTTGAGTTGCCCCTTTTTTCTGTTGTAGTCCTTCCTTTTTTGGGAAGCAGTCTTTCCTCTAAAAGAGAACTCATGGCCACTGTTCTGTTGTTTCTTTCCTCTACATTCCCCTGCTCTAAAGTAAGACTTAATCTTTTCTTTACCAAAATTGAGAGTTCCTGTTTCTGCCAGCATTGCTTTCTTGCGGTTTGCAAATAGTAGAGCAGTGTATAACAAACTGAGGTTTCTGCCATGTTTATTTCCTCTTCTCTGCTACTTAGATATTTGAAAATTATTTAATGGCAATTTTAAAATATAATTCAGGTACTTTGCTTTGGCAATGTATTGCACAAGTTGAGAGTTAAGTTCATTTCTGTACTGTTTCACAGACACTCCTAGATCAGTGCCAGAAGTCGGAAGCAGATCTGAGCTCCCTGAGGGATGTGCTGGAATCAGAGAGACAAGAGTCTCAGGAGCTCAGAGAGAAGCTGGAGCTGGAACTGGCTGAGGGGAAGATGTCCTCACATCGCTTGCAGGAGGAGGTGCAGTGTCTCCTGGGACAGCTGGAAGAGGCAAGAAGAGCACAAGCTGCATTAGAGGTGAAGTACAAAGACCTGGAGCAGCAGCAAAGGCTGGAGGAGGAAGAGAAGAACCTGCAGATCAGGTGTTTGAAGGCGGCTGAGCAAGAGCTGCAGTCCAGGCATGCTGTCGTTGTAGCTGAAAACCATCAGCTGAAGCAGGACATTGATCGGCTGTTGGTGGTGTCTGCTGAAAACAGTGCTACAGTACAGAAACTACAGGGTGAGCAACCACCGTGCTTTGGTGCAGCAGGTTCTCAGGGACCTAAGGATCGTTGGGTTGCCTTCTGTTTGGCTTTGTTTTTATAATAGCTCGTAACAGTCTTGATGTAACAATTCCTAATTGCATAGGAACATGAGAGTGGTTATACTGGATCAAACTAGAGGTGTCTGTGGTGCGATCCCACCTTTCTCTTTGGTGGTGACCCAGCCCAGTTGCAAGAGGAGCAGTGTGAGTAGGGGTGGATAGCATGTAGGGTGCCATCCCAGCCTATAACCTTCTGAGGCTTGTGGATTTCTTGAGCCAGATGCATTTTTTAATTAATAACTTGCTGGATTTTTTCCATCAACTTATGTAAGTTCTTCTTAGATGTGCCGCATTCTTCACTCTGAATTTCTACTGAAATTGAAATAACCAGGGAGAGCAAACTCTACCATTTTCTCTGTAGGCTTGTATTAAAACCAATAACATTGATCTTGTCTGAAGCTATTATTGCAAATTGATTTTCCTCCAGCTCTTTCATGGCCCAAAACTGAAGCAGTGACTGAAAGATAAGGAATTTCATATACTATTGTGCATATGTCTAAACTGGATATATTTCAGCAAAAAAGGCAAGAACACACCTTAACTCCCATTTATTTTTCCCCTCCATTAGATGAACTTGCACAGAAATCTGAAGAATTTATCTGCCGTCAGAAGGAGCCGAAATCCCATTCAGTAGTGCAGGTCTTTGAATTAGAGAAACAGGTATGATCTTTTCATATGAGTCTCCTGAACTTTTCCCGTATGTTGGGGAACTGAAACTGAATTCCTTTTTTATGATACATTGCTTGAGAGGGGCTCTTATTGGCTCTCTCAGCTGATGAGCAGATGTTAACGATTGTGGAAGCCTGGGAAGAAATAGGAGTCAATTTGAATAATTTAAAAGTTGCCAATTGATTTGTTAAAAGGTTAAGAGAAAGATCAAAGACTACTGTATATGTATCAACTGTACTGAAATTTATCTTTCTCCCCTCTGTCATATGTTTAAACAGGATGAAACAACTTCACAGGAAAAAACAGTAGATCAGAAAGATCAGAACGGGACTTCACTCCTACCCACAGAAAACTTGGAAGGACAGAAGATTGAAGGTAACATGATTGTCTTATCTATTTTCGAATTCTTGCCTATTTTTAGATAATAAACTCGTCCATGGCTACTGGTTCATTGTGCTTTTGTTGTCAAGATCTTCAAAAATACTACATAATTCTTTCCAGTGGCTGAGGTAGGTTTTAATTCTAAGGGGAAAATGGACTATTTGAATCTAAGACAGTGAAAAGACTGATAGAAACCAATAAGTAAATCATCTGGAATGATTAAAAAGACAGGGCTGTGCATTGCAGGCCTGCCTTCATGGTGTTGTCTTGTGGTATGAAGCGATGATTGGTGTTTTGGCCGTGAGACAGAGTGGGTAGAACCTGTTTACCTGTACAGTTTGTGTGCTTCATGTTCCTGCATGCATGATCTATCGTGATAGTCTTACGTCAGTCCCTGGAAAAGTTATGGAATTAATCCTTCTGGGGGCAACCACAAGTCAGTTGAAGCGAGTGGTTGGGAACAGCCAGCACGGGTTCAACAGGGGCAAGTCATGCGTGACGAGCCTGAGCGCCTTCCGTGACAAAGTGACATGCTGGGTTGATGTGCAGCACGTGGTGGGTGTTGTTTACCCGGGTTCTCCCAAGCTTTCAGTACGGTTTCCCACAGCCTCCTCCTGGGGAAACTGATGCACGTGGATCTGGAAGAGCGGTGTCTGCGGTCGGTGGGCAGCTGGCTGACAGGCCCTACCCAGAGCGGGGTGCGAAATGGCTCCTTTCCAAACTGGCGACCTGCCACAAGTGGGTACCCCAGGGATCGATATTGAGCCCAACATTGTTTAACATCTTCATCAGTGATCTGAATGATGGAATCAAGTGTACTCTGATGAAGTTTGCTGATGACACCAAACTGAGTGGGGAAGTGGACACGTCAGAAGGGAGAACCACCCTGCAGGAACACCCAAATAGGCTGGGAGTGGTCTAACAAGAACCTCATGAAGTTCAACAAGGACAGGTGTAGGGTTTTCCACCTGGGAAAACAATCCGGGAGTGCAGCACAGGCTGGATCTGCCTGGCTGGGGAGCAGCTCTGTGGAAAGGGACCCGCAGGTCATGTGGACAACAAGCTCAGTGTGAGTGACCAGTGGCTGCTGCGGCAAAGGCCAGCAGGGTGCTGGGCTGCGCCAGCGAGGGCGTCGCCAGCAGAGACAGAGCCATCGTCTGCTCTACTCAGCACTCGTCAGGCCACATCCAGAACATTGTGTTCAGTTTTGGTCCCCACTGTACACAAAAGATGAGGCCAGGCTGGACAGGGTCCAGAGAAGGGCCACAAAGATGATCCGAGGATGGGGCAGCTGCCACATGGAGAAAGGCTGAGAGAACTGGGTTTGTTCAGCCTTGAGAAAAGAAGGTTTAGGGGAGATCTTATCATCTTGTTCCAGTATTAAAGGGTGGCTACAAAGAAAATGGAAACTCCCTTTTTACAAGGAGTCCCATGAAAAAGACAAGGGGTGTTGGGTACAAGTTACCCCTGGAGAGATTTCGATTGGACACGAGAGGGAAATTTTTCATTATGAGAACAATCAACCGTTGGAATAATCTTCTCAGGGAAGTTGTGGATTCCCCAACATTGGACACTTTTAAGATTCAGCTGGACAGGGTGCTGGGCCAGCTTGTCTAGACCGGGCTTTGCCAAGAAAGCTTGGACCGGATGATCCTTGAGGTCTCTTCCAGCTCGGTATTCTATGATTCTATTGTGTAAGTTGTTTTACTGGCTCTTATACTAAAAGGTTGTGGCCTCATCTCTAATAGAATTAGCCAGGACTGAGATGAATCACGGAATAGTTTATGTTGGAAGGGACTGAAGGCAGATTTTAGTGCAGGTTCCTCCTAGAAACAGGATCAACTGTGAGATCAGACCGGGTCGCTCAAGCCTTTATCCAGTCAGGTCTTGAAAACTTCCAACAGTGGTGACAACACAGCCTCCCTGGGCACCTGTTATGGTGCTTGACTGTACTCATGACAAAAAAGGTCTTCATAACATTCAATTGGAAACTATTTAGTTTCCGTATGTGTGTGTTGTGTTTCATCCTCCTGCCTTGCACTGCTGTAGAAAGCCTGGCTCTATCTTCTCAGTAATCTCTTCATAAGTATTGAAAGGCTGCTTTTATGTCTCCCCAAAGCCTTCTGTTCTCCAGGGTAAAAAGCCTTGTTCCCTCAGCCTCTTCTCGCAGGAAAAGCGCCCCAGCCTTGTGTCCATCTTGGTGATCTCCCGCTGAACTCACTTCAGTTTATCAGTGTCTTTCCTATACTGGCGGTCCAAGACGGCACTATTTGAAATGCACTCTAGTGAGCGCCTGGTAGAAGAAGAGATATCTTTAATTGATCTGCTGGCTACACTGCTGTTCGTGCTGCCCAGGGTGCTGTTGACCTTGTTTGCTGCCAGGCACACTTGCTGGCTCATGTTTAGCAGACTCTCTTCACCCAGCCTGCATTCCCAGGCCGAGACTTTGCATTTGTCCTTGTTGAATTTCATGAGGTTCCTGTTCCCCATTCTTGTGGCCTGTGTAGGCTGCTGTGACTGGCAGCCCTGGCAGTGTTTCAGCCCTATCAGCTGCTTCACTGCAGCGTGTTGTGTTCTCCAAACCTGAGTGTGGACTGTGCCACCTCCAGGTCCCAGATGAAGATGTTAAACAGTAGAGCTCACAGACAGACCTCTGTGATGTTCCATGTGTTACCTGCCTCCAGATAGAGCATGACCTGTCCACCACTGTTCTCTGAGCCTGATCATCCAACCAGTTCTTTATCATTGAGTTGTCCTTCAGTCCAAACAATCGCTTCTTATTTTTGATACAGAAATGTTGTGTGAGACACTGGCAACAGCCTTGCTGAAGCCAAAGTAAATGCTATCCACTGCTCTCTCTTTATCCACAAATGCATAAAAGGCAATTGGGTAGTCCAAATGTGATTTAACCTTGGTAAATCCATGCTGAGTGTTTCTTAGTCACTGCTTTTTCCATGTGCCTGCTAATGTGCTCCCAGAGGATTCACCTTGTGATTTCTGGAGGGATTGAAGTGAGGCGTACTGGCTTGGACTTTACCATATCATATTTTTGGCCTTTTTTTGAGGATGGATACACCATTTGTCTTTCTTCAGCCATAGTGGACTTCCCTCAATTTCCGTAACTTTTCAATGGTTGTATTGTCCTGGCAAGGATGCTGACCAGCTCTCTCGGGACCCTTGAATGCAAGACAGCCTGTCTGTTCTCATAAACTGGCATCGCTCCATTTCTCACACAAGTAGTCCTGGGCTCAGTCCTCAGGATGGAGGCTTGGAAAACTTTGTTGGTGAAGGCAGAGACAAAGAAGGTACAGAGTATCTTGCATTACCTGTGTGCACTGCACTGTCACTAAATTGTAAAACTCATTCAGCGGCAGTCCTGCGTATTCCTTGTCCAGCCTTTTGGTGCTCATGCAGGGATAGAGGCTGTTCTTGTTGCGCTTGCCACCCCTTGCAAGTCTCCAGTGCAGTCATTTCCAGCTTTTCTGACGTTGTCCTTAAACGTACCTGAATTTGTGCTTTGCAGCCTCTCCCTGTTTTTATCTCCTGTATAATACTTCTTGGCCTTGGAACTCTGTCCGGAGTTCCCTGTTTACTCGAGCCGGTCTCCTGATACGTTGGCTTGTTTTCCTGAGCGCTGAGAGGACCTGTCCTTGTGCTCGGGGGATGCTGTCTTTACAAACCCGGCAGGCTTACTGAGCTGCGTTCCCCTCAGAGCTGTCTGCCCTGGGATCGCACCTCCCAGGTCCCAAGTAAGGCGAGGTCCGGTCTCCTGAAGCCTGGAACCTGCACCTCTGATACTCCACTTCCTCACTCTGCTCAGGATCTTTAAGTCCTGTATTTCACAGTCACAACAGCCAAGGCTGACACTGATTATCACATATCCAGCCAGTTATTCCCTGCTTATGAACAGCAGATCTAGCTGTGTGTCACTCTTGCTTGGCCCATCCAATACCTGTATCAATAATTTATCTCTGATGCTTTCCAGAAGTCTCGTGGATTGCTTGTGTTGTGATGTGTTACCTTTCCAGCAGGTATCGGAGGTTGGGGTCCCCCAGAAGATTCAGGATCTGTGACACAGAAACTTCCTCAAATTGTTTAAAGACAGACATTTACTGGCATGTAGCCAGTGTGGAAATGAAGACGTTCCTTGTCTTCCCAGGTAGTGAGAAGACTGAGATGGTATCTGTTGGTACCAAATGTAAATGGAAGCTTTCTTCCTGCAGCAATTCATCATGAAAGCTAAATAACCATAATTATTACTTTCAAACATGGAGGGTTGGGGGTTTTTTTGTTTGTTTTTTGTTTGTTTTTTGTTTTCTGGATGTGGTACAGGAACCTTTTTTTTTTCCCTATCTCCTGGTTTCGAGTATCAAAATGTCTTGATTATGTCCCGAGTGTTGTAGAATGGTTGAGGCTGGAAGGGACCCAGAGCCATTGCCCAGGACAATGTCTGGATGGGTTCTCAGGATCTCCAAGGAGGGAGACTCCACAGCCTCCCTGTGCAACCTGTGCCCATGCTCAGGCACCCTCGCAGTGGAAAATGTGTTTCCTGATGTTCAGAGGGAACCTCCCGTGTTCCAGCGTGTGCCCGTTGCCTCTGGTCCTGGGACTGAGCACCACTGGAAAGAGCCTGGCTCCATCTTCTTTACACTCTTCCTTCAGGTATTTACACTCATTGATAAGGTGCCCCCTGAGCCTTCTCTTTGCCAGACTAGAGTCCCAGCCCGCTCAGCCTTTCCTTCTAGAGAGGTGCTCCAGCTCTTTCATTGTCTTTGTGGCTCTTTGTTGGACTCTCCAGTGTGCCCGTGTCTCTGGTGTGGTCAGGAGCACTGAACTGGACACGGCGCCCCAGGTGTGGCCTCACTGGTGCTGAGCAGAGGCCAGGGAACACTGCCCAACACAGCCCAGGTTGCCGTTTGCCACCTTTGTGGCCAGGGCACGTTGCTGGCTCCCCATCGGCTTGGTGTCAGCCAGGACCCACAGGGACTTGTCTGCAAAGCTGCGTTCCAGCTGGGTAGTCCCAACATCAACTGGTGCTGTGGGGTGTTCCTCCCCAGGTGGAGAACTTTGCACTTCTCCTTGTTGAACGTCATGAGGTTCCTGTCTGTGCACTTTTGTTGCCTGTCCAGGTCCCCCTGAATGGCAGCACAACCCTCTGGTGTATCAGCAGCTTCTCCCACTTTTGTTTCACCTGCTGTAGTGAATGTGGCACGAACTCTCGATAAGGTGCAATGAGAGACATTTACTACAAATTCAGGCTTGTATTTATACTATGATGCTTGCTCAAGCGTTGCTGATTAGCTAAGTTAGACATTACATAAGCGATACATTTTGCATTCCCATCAAAGTTGCTACGATAAAAGCATTTTTTGGTCTATCACAAGTTCCCCCCCGTCCTTGATGTATCAATTCTGTATCGATCTCTCTGTCCTTGATGTATCAACCAGCATACAGTCCTTGCTTGTGTTTTTCCACCACCGCTTGTTCCCACGCTGTCGACTCCTGTAGTTTCTCACAGGCCCAGTGTCGGAAAGCTGTCACAACCTGCGAGCTTGCTGAGGGTGCAGTCTGCCCCCTCATCCAGATCGTGAGCTAAGGTCTTCAGGGGGCTGGAGCACCTCTTGTGTGAAGACGATCTGAGAGAGCTGGGCTTGTGCAGCTTGGAGAAGCTCCAGGGAGACCTCAGAGCAGCCTCCAGCACCTAAAGGGTCCTACAAGAAAGCTGGAGAGGGACTTTTACAAGAGCAGGGAGTGACAGGACAAGGGGTGATGGCTTTAAACTGAGGGAGGGGAGATCTAGATCAGATCTAAGGAAGAAATTGTTCCCCCTGAGGGTGGTGCGGCCCAGGCTGCCCGTGAAGCCGTGGGTGCCCCGTCCCTGCCGTGCTCGGGGCCGGGCTGGGCGGGCTCTGAGCAGCCTGGGCTGGTGAAGGTGTCCCTGCCCTGGGCAGGGGGTGCGACTGGGGCATCTTTAAGGTCCCTTCCAACCCAAACCAGTCTGTGATTGTACGTTGAACAGGATCAGGTCCAGTGTTGGCCCTGGGGTGCACTGCCGGGTTACCGGCCCCCAGCTGGAGCTCATGCTGCTGATCCCCAGGCTCTTGGCTGGGCATTCGGCTGCTTGTCAGCCCACCCCACTGACTGTTCACCTGGGCCGTACATCAACAGCTTGTCTGCGAGGCCTTCACAGGAGGCACTGCTCTGCCCTTATCTACCAACCCAGTCGTTTCGTCATATACAGTGACATACCTGTGAAAAATGGTGTTTATGTGTTAGTTTACAGAAATACAAGTGTATAAACATCCCGAGTCAAACAGCAGCTGAGTTCTTGTACCCATCTTGACTTAGACTGTGTCCCTTGAGTGTTTCATTCTTCTCTAATTTTAACCTTTTCTCATTTCATTTTTATCCAAATGAGATTTGAAACTTTTTGCTACAATAGTTCTTTCTTATCCTTCCTTTATAAAGATTTTTCTTAAAGCTTGAAAGTCTATCAGCTGTCCTTTAATTTTAGTCTGTATAACAAAAATTGTTCTTTTCTGAAAGATGCTTAAAACAACATGTTGTTTTGGTGGTTTGCCTCAAAAAAAACCCCAAAACGCAGTATCCAATGACAGTGTTACGTATCTCCACTACATGTTACTAGCAGCCATGTGCCCTGTTCTCTAAAGCTCCTGGAAGAATATATTGTTACTCTCTAAATCAGAGTTTAAATTTTCAAAGAAATTGTTTGTGTTTGAATGTTTCAGAAACACCACACTTACAACTTGTTCTCCAGGAGCCTCAGCAGGACGCTGTGATGGTCACAGAAAATGTGAAACAGGTAATGATTAAGCAGCTGAAACAAGCTAAAACTAAAGTAGGTCAAGGGATGGCTTTGAAACAGCTAAGCTGTTATGGCCTTTTTTAACAATCCTCTTTGGAAGGTTATTATTAACAGGATTAATGATGAAAGACAGAAATAGCTTTCAAATACTGCTTGTGCTGTGTTCTTATCAGACTGTGTTTCTCTTTAGCTGTGTGGAATTCTTGTGTCCTTGATCCAACCAATCCACATTTGTGCTCTTTTCTGCCTCTTTTGAGTTAGTTCTTCAGCAAAACCATAGGCAAGTCTCAGGAAATACAATTCCGCAGTGTCAGCTGTCCTTATAGGATGCCTGTCAAACCAAGCCTGTCTGTTCCCACTGCCCTGATGGGGATCTGACACGCTGGGGGAAGCTGGGTTCTCCTTGTTAAGTGGACACGAGCGCACTGTCCTTGTCCTCTTCCACTGAGAACAGCTGCAGGTACCATTGCAGTCAGTGTATTGGTGAGAATAAGGCAGGATTAGATACCTGCTGCTTTGCCTATGGATATCTGTACTAAGAATTTGTTGTAGAATTGTTTGTTAGCTTAGGGCAAGGTCAGGGCTCTTTCCAGACTGCTCCCTCTGTTCCAACCTGCCAGCAGAGTGTAGATGAGGCTGTATTTCATCTAATACATTCCTCCCCAACAGAGAGGCTTTATAGTATATAAATTACTGCAAAGTATTAGGGAAAAATTGACATTTGGGACTCCTTTTGGAACTGGAGAAGGCATTTTGAGTCAGCTCATCCTGCTTGACTTCAGACCCTTACATTCCACCTGCCTGTAGTCGAGGAGTAAGCTGGAGGATCAGTGGACAGACACAGAGACACAGGGACACTGAGATGCACACAGAGACACAGGAACACTGAGATGCACACAGGGACACTGAGACGCACACAGGGACACTGAGACACACACAGGGACACTGAGAGGCACACAGGGACACTGAGAGGCACACAGGGACACTGAGAGGCACACAGAGACACAGGAACACTGAGATGCACACAGGGACACAGGGACACTGAGACGCACACAGGGACACAGGAACACTGAGGCGCACACAGAGACACAGGGACACTGAGACACACAGAGACGCAGGAACACTGAGATGCACACAGAGACACAGGAACACTGAGATGCACACAGGGACACAGGGACACTGAGATGCATACAGGGACACTGAGAGGCGCCCAGGGACATACACAGACACACGCACAGACACATGGTCTTTTCAAGGACAGATATAAGCCTTGGAGCTGTTTTCTAAAGCCCTTTTATAGACAGTGGATATAACGGGTTCTTTAGCATATGACTCAGCGGGACCAAGGTGGATGTTGAAAATGGGCCAATGAATCCAACCCTGGAATTGTCCGTTTCAATGTCTTAATCATAAAAAGAGTCCAGCTAACTAGCATGCCTGTCAGTATTTACACTTGGACAGCTGTATCCTGCCATTTGTGCATCTGCCCCATGACTTTAGGCCAAGATGTACGTGACTCCAAAGCCAGTTCAGGGGTTTGGGTGATGTGCACAAGTTATTTGGATGCACGCCATACGTTCAGTTTCAGTGACTGGAGCTTGCAAAGGCAACGTGCTGTAGAACTTGGGCTGGAGATCATTTCCTTATGATCGTGTGACCTCTTTGTTAGTGCCCTGGTCTTAAATTCTTAGTAGTTGCAGCCAGTGCTAATTCTGAACACTTCATTTTGTTTTCAGTCTTCCCGTTGTTGGGTTGAGGTTTTTTTACTTGCTCTTTTGGAGGTGGGAGGGAGTAGCGTTTTTTAGAGACACTTTACTTAGTTCTGACTCATAATCTCTTCGTACTCTAGTTCAAACCTTTTCCCATGGAAGCAATACTAATGATGCTGAGTGTTTGTTGTTGTGAAAAGCAATGTGTGTTGGGAACTAGCCAGCAATGTCACCATTCATTTTTCATTCATGTTAACTTATAAATGGAATTTTCAGAGTGAAGAAACTAGTAGATGAAGTCTTAGTTCTTGTGTGGATGTCAAGAGCAAGCTAACCAATTTCCTGGGCTTCATTTGGCGTCTTTTTGTGGGCAAAAATAGTTTGTCTGTGCAAAAGCAAAATCTCCTCTCTCTTTCCAGCGTGTTGCATCTTGTTTAGCAGTCAGGGTCTGTCCAGTCCAACAGAGAAGCAGGAGATATTTGGCAGCTCACAGGTTGTCCTGGGGTGGTTTGTCTGCGTTGTGGAGCCCCGTGTAACTCCTGGGAAGCCTGCAGGTTCTTTAGGTGCTGAAATAGTGAGGCGTACAGTGACGAACACGGCTTCTCACCTTCTCGGTGTTGGTGATTCTGCAAAAGGTTGTGAATCTGCAGTCAGTCCCTTTGAAGCAGTGGGAGGGTGGGAAGGAAATTGTTAGAATCGTTGCATTCATTGATATCCTGATCTACTGAGATAAGTCTCTTGCTTTACATCAAAACCAATTTGCCTTTTTATTTATTTTCATTAGGCATCAGAATTGTGTGTGAAGTTGGGTCTGACAGTTTTTACTCAAAGCCTGGCGGAGCAGCAGACAGCTGAGATAGCTGTCTTCTAATGCAAGCTCAAAACTAAATCTTTTCTCTTCAACCAACAGAATAAAAATGTTGAACCTGAGGTGAAACCACAGGACTTGCTGACTGTGGAAGCTCCAGCCTGGTCTGTAGACTGCTCTTCGACTTCTACAGGTAAGGACACAGAATAAAGCATGTGACAAGAACATTGTGGAAATTTGACAAGTTTCAGGGACAAATCTAAGGTGAATTGGAAAGAGGAACTTTGAGGTCAGAACCTAAAGATGTACAGGAGATACAAAAGATGCACATGAGGCAGAAGAGAACATTCTAATGTGGGATGGATAGGATATATCAGAAGAGAGTAAAGAAGTGGCTCCAAAGATGAGAAAGGGAGAAGGGTTTGAAGGAGGATGTGTTTGTACATGCAAAGGCTGATGTGTAAGGCACAGAAGAGAATAAAGATAAGATGAAGAACTGGGTTGCTCTCTGCAAGCTGGTGAGTTTCTTTTTGTGTCTGGAATTACCACCACTCCTGCCCCCAAATTATTGAAAAAAAAAAAAAAGAAGAAAAAAAAGCCAACAACCCAAACCAGAACAGCATGTTACCTAGTTCACTTGTCTCTTTGCCTCTTCATTATTCTGTAGAAGTTAAATATAGCGGAGACTTAAGTGATGCCAGCACACAGCTAGTACAGGAGGTTTTGCATGTGCAGAGCTGTTGGGGATGTCCGAGTGAAATGGATAGGTTCAGCTTTTTATTTTTAGAAACTAGAGAAGCTCCAGTCCCGTATAGTGTGTCTCCACTTACCCGCTGACTTTGCGTGCACCTTGTTATGCTGATGGTGACAAGTTTACCTTTTATCATTAGGTGTGTCAGGAGAGCTGCTGAATTCCGAAGTGCAAAAGCCTTTTGATGACACTTTGGTGCTCCATGAGGTACAAATTTAGTCTGGAACTTTTTTGCTCTCAGTATTGTATGCGTCTGTGGATATGAAAACTTTAGTTTAAAAGCCCCAAAGAGTTTGTGGTGGTGTGGTTCTTTTTTTGGTGTGTATGTGGTTGGTTCGTTTGTTTGTTTTTTAGCATCCCATAACTTAAAGTGGTTGTTGCAACACTGCAACAGGCTTTAAGAGGAGAGAACCCTCTCCTTTAAGGGTTCCCCATAAATTGTTTCTGCTCTCCAAACTGTTGAACAGACAGCCTTTGCAACACAAGATGTTGACTTACCGGTGGGCTGCGGATCCATGCTTTCTGGGAAGGATTTGTGATTTTTTCTTTTGTAATGTGTTATTGGGGGTGGGAGGGAACCTTAAGATTCTCACTTGGAAAAAGCCAGGCACTTTGGTCCAGATGCTTTGTCTAGTGCTCTCACTTTGGAGATGGACACAGACTGGAATATGGGCTTCTAGACTGTTTCTTTGCCATGTTAAATGGACAGATAGAACAGGGGACAAACCTTCCTCATTCGGAGACTGTAGATAGGATGCCAAGAAAATGTGGCTAGGGGCTTGTGAGAATCACAGGAGAACTGAAACACCTCAGAATCATTCTGCCTTGTAATCAAGAGAGAATGGGAAATAACAGAATAGGAAGTTACATTTATGGTCTAATCCTAAAGCCAGAATCTTTCATGCTGCAGCTTCAGAAACTGAAATGAACAGAGATGACCCGAGTCCTCCTGTTATTACTGAGGCTATTTATTGCAGTAGCCAGCTCAAGAAAGGGTATCCTTAAACTACAAAATGTGGAAAGCAGATACTTCCAAAAGTGACCCTTTCACAGGATTCAAAAGAAAATTGAAACCTATTATTTTCTTTTAGGCAAGAACAGATGGCTTTCCCAATGGAAGCAAGCAGTTTACTGAGGAAAGTTGCCCACCTGGAATTCTAGAATATATTTCTGCAGAGAAACAGAAAGAACTCTCAGTTTTGCTGCTGGAACTGCAAGAAGCCCAAGAAGAAATAGCTTTTCTGAAAAGGCAGCTCAAGGGCCCAAATGGCCAAACTTCTACAGGCAGCCAAACCGGAGAAGCAGATAACCAAGTGGAAGATAATTCCCAGGTATTGTTTCTTGAGAGGGAAGAGCAAAAGGCTTCAGATACACAAAATGAGTTGGGCAGTAGCTCATTGCTGAGAGAAACAGAAATGCAGCAAATCGGTGTGCGTCAGGAAAACAGAATCGGTCTTCAAGAAGTGCCGCAGGGAAGTGCTGTCCCCTGCGGAGGGGAGATGGGGGCGATGCGGGAAACCTCTACAGCGCAGCCAGAGCCAGGCACCTCTCAGGCTCAAGAACTGATAAAGTTACAAAACCAAATTTCAGAACTGCAAATAATTCTGCAGAAATCAGAAGAATCGTATAAGAAAGATCTAGGAGAAAAAGGTGCAGAAATAAACAGGCTAAATGAGTTGGCTGAGGAATACAGAAAAAAAATAGAGGATTCTGACAGTGCCTTTTGTGTTTTGACCGAAGAACGAGATCAGCTCCTGCATCAGATGAAGGAACTTTCTACCATAACAGAACTGAAAGAGCGAGTGAAGCAACTTGAGGAAAATCTGGCTCTTTCAGAAAAGCAGAGACTGTCAGACAGTCAAAGCAGTCTTCTGAAAGAACAAATCCAGAGCCTTAAAAATGAGTTTAAATCCAAGGAGATAAAAATTGAAGCTTTGCAAAAAGACTTGGATGAAGCGCAACTTCAGCTTTCTGGCCAGGACATGCAACTAAAAGATCTGAGGAGCCAGAGTGAGAAGAAGGAACGTGAAGTCCTTGATCTAGAACAACTTTTGAGGAAGAATACAGCTGAGATGGAAGAGCTTTCCCAAAACTTGGCCTCAAAGAGCCGCGAAGCAGCCGGCCTGGAGCAGCTGGTTGCTGAACACACCAGGTCTATAGAGAGCCTGCAACAGGCCTTGCTGGAGAAGGACCAACAGATGACAGAGATCAGTGTCAGCATGTCCGAGAAAATGGTCCTGCTGAATGAAGAGAAATTTTCTCTAGGAAATGAGCTGAAGAGTCTCAAAGAGCAAACAAGTCTGTTATTAAAAGCCCAGGAAGAAAAAGACCACAACGTAGAAGCAAAAGATAGATCTCTGAAATGTGGGGCATCTGAGCAGCAGTATGAGACAGAGGCAGCATCTGAAGAAAGTGAGGGATTAGTAAATAAACTGGAACTTCTGAAAAAAGAAAATGAGCAAGTGAAGCGGAAGCTGCAGGTGGCACTTGTCAGCAGGAAGGAGCTTCTGAGGAAGGTGGGCAGCCTGGAGGATGAGTTGGTACAGCTGAGAGGGGAACGGGAACCAGACACCTCCGTGGCTCAAGAAGCTGAAGGGGAGGAAAATACGGCAAGCGTGATAAGCGGAGAGGTGAATCTGGAAAGCCAGCCCAGTGAGGAGTATCTAATTCAACTGCTTTCCAAAAAGGATTCTGAGCTGCAGAGGATCCAGAAGGACCTGCTGGATAAAGAAACCACTGAAGCACAGTTGCAGGCAGTGATTGAGGAAATGAGGCAAAGCTTGGAAGGTAAAACCAACGTTGTTTCAGTTAAAGATGAAATCATGGAGAGTCAGACAATTGCTGACAAAGTAACTGAAACCAATAAAAGCCCAACAGATTACGAAGAAGATGAAGAAAATAGTTCAGCAGCTACGAATCTCGAAGACAACCAAAATTCTGCACTGAAAGTGAGGATTTCAACTCTTGAACAAGAAAAAGAACAACTTCAAAAAAAACTTCAGGAAGCCCTGGTGTCTCGCAAAGACACTATAAAAAAGGCTCAGGAAAAAGACAGGCATCACAGAGAACAGCTGAAACAGCAGAAGGATGAGTACAACATCCTGCAAGAACAATTTGATAAGCAAAGCAAAGAGAAGGAGAGCATCCAAGCTCAGCTCAGACAGCTCCAAGAACAGAAAGGGTCAACAGAGAGTGTTCTTGAGAACCAAGGTGGGTTGGATTCTTCATGCATGGAAGCAGAAAATACAACAAATAACAAGCTTGTACAAGTTGCAGATGTTTCTGGGGAAGAGTTTAAGAAAAAGCTTGAAAAACTGCAGATGGAGAAAGAGGAATTGGAATATAATGCTAGTCATATACGAAGTGAACTTGCTTGCAAATCAGAATTAGTCTCTCATTTGCAAGAGCACATAGAACAGTTGTTTGTGGAGATAGAAGGGCTGAAGAGAACCTCTGACCAAACTGAAGCGAAGGCAGCAAGTCTTCAGACAGAACTGGAGGAGAGTCGAGCAAAAATTTCTGGAGAGGGCAGTCTGGAAGAGCTGAAAACAATTATGCACCAGAAGGATGAAGAAATGGAATTGCTTAACTTGCAGTTGAGGGAGAAAAGTGAAGCTCTCAATACTGTGCAGGCACAGTTGCTGGAAAAAGAGGATTCGGTCAAGAGACTGTGTAGTCAGTTGGAAATGCAAGCTCAGGCACATGAGGAACAAAGCAAGCGACTGCAAACAGAGTTGCTTGAAATCCAGGAGAAGCAAGATGGTGATGCAGAAGCAGCTAAACAGAAGAATCAAATGCAGAGAAAACTGCAAGCTGCGCTTATCTCTAGAAAAGAGGCGCTAAAGGAGAGCAAATCTCTGAAAGAGGAGCTGGCTAATGCTAAAACTACGATTGAAAATCTTCGTGTCAAGTTGACAAATATGGAAAGCCAAATATGTGGCCATGTTAAAGAAACAGATACTTTAACAGAAAAGTTAGCGAGCCTTACTGAAGAACGAGAAAAACTTATTGCAGAGGTTGATAAAGTACTTACAGAAAATCAGAATCTTGATGGATGCTGTAAAAACCTGACGGTTGGTCTAGACAGGGTTGTTCTAGAGAAGGAGAAGCTAGAGAAGGAGATGGAATCCTTGAAATGCTCTCAAGCTGCTGAGAGCTCTGAGTGGCAGGAGAAATACAGGGAGCTTCAGAAAGAATATGAAACTCTTCTGCAGTCGTATGAGAATGTGAGTAATGAGGCCGAGCGGATTCAGCGTGTTTTGGAAACTGTTAGGCAGGAAAAGCAGGAAATTTTCATTAAGCTGAAAAGTGTAGAAGCAGAAAAAGAGGAAACGGATAAACAGTTACAGGAGGCGGGACAGGAGATTGATGGAATGAAGGAGAAAATGAGGAAATTCGCAAAATCAAAGCAACAAAAGATCCTGGAGCTAGAGGAGGAGAATGAGAAGCTCAGAGCAGAGATGCGCGTCACAGATGGAGACCTGCACAGGGCTGGAGACGTCTTTACAAACACTGGCCTGAAGGAAGATCTGGAGAGCTCTGGCAGGGATTACCAGTCTCTTTCTACTCAGCTTGAGACAGTAATGGCTGAAAAGGAGTCTCTTAGTCAAGAGATCGCAGACTTAAAGTGTCATTTGCAGTTAACAGAATCTAAGCTGAAGGAAAGCAGAGAACTGGTGGACAAGTACGTTGCTCAGAAAACAACAGGGGAAGAAACAAATGGGGCAGTTGCCACAGCATCACCAGTGGAGAGGGCTGGAAATCAAGTGGATGTAAGTTTTAGTGCAGAGTCTCCTGCTGCGGAGCTGGAACAAAACGCGGGTGAGGGCCGCGGCCGCTGTGGAGACGTCGGCGCCCGCGCGCGGCACGCGGCTGAGCTCGCAGAGCGGGCCGCGGAGCAGCAGCTGCGGGACATGCGCACCTGCATCCAGGCTTTGGAGGGCGACAAAAGGGCTTTAGAGACCCAAATGGAAGAGAAAGTCCATGAGTTGAATGCTCTTAAGGACACGGTAGCAGAAATGGAACAAATGGTCCGAAAAACCAAAGATGACCTCATTAGGATGACAGAACTGAAGGACGCGCTGGAGGCTGAGAAGGATGATTTGGAAGAAAGGCTTATGAATCAGCTGGCAGAACTTAATGGGAGTATTGGAAACTATCAGCAAGATGCAACAGACTTCCGGATTAAAAATGAGGAGCTGAAACATGAGCTTCAGAGTCTGCAGAGAATGATGCATGAACTGGAGGAGGAGAAGAAATGTCAGATGGCAAAGGAGGAAAGTAAAGCAAGTTCAGAAAAGCAAAAGGAATTTGTAGAAAAGCTAAAATGCAGTTGGAGGGGAGACAGCACACATGTAAAGGAGCTTCAGGAACTGCTGAAACAGAAACAGCAGGAGATCAAGCAGCTGCAGAAGGACTGTATTAAAACCCAGGAAAAGAACAGTAGCTTAGAAAGAACTGTTAAAGCTCTGGAATTTGTGCAGAGTGAGTCTCAGAAAGAGGCAGAAGTGGCCAAAGAGGCTTTGGCTAAAGTGGTTGAAGACACCAAGAAGGCCCAAGCGGAGCTCGCTCTCTGCAGAGTGATGCTGGATGATACCCAGAGCGAGGCAGCAAGGGTTGCAGCAGAGAGCGTGAAGGTGAAGGAGGAGTTGCAGCTAAACAAAGAGAATATTAAAATTCAAATGAAGAGAAAAGATGAGGACTTTGAGAGACGACTGGAACAGGAAAAAGACAAGCACTCAAAGGAAATCAAAAACATGGAAGAAAAGCTGGCAGCTTTGCAGAGGGAGAAAGATTTTATGGAAACAATGCTTGGTGATCTTCAAGGCTCCTTGAAGACGAAGGATCAAGAAGCCAAGGAACTGGAAGGCAGCCTCAACAAGACACTGGCCCAGCTCGCAGCCTTCACCAGGAGCATGTCTTCGCTTCAGGACGACAGAGACAGAGTGATAGACCAGTCAAAAACATGGGAGAAGAAATTCACCGAAGCTATTCAAAAGAAGGAGGAAGAAATACGTTCGAAAGAGGAAACTTGTGTTGTGCTAAAGGAGCAGGTGAAGCAGATGACTGTACGTGTGGAAGAACTTCAGACTCATATATCCAGGTAAAAAGGTGATGATGACTTGGCTGGTATTCTTGTATTTCCTTTTGACAGGGCAGCAGCCAGAGGTGAGCCAGGATTCCCCTTTTCTTTTGCAGTATACCAGAAAGGAAGAATTTTGAATAGGTAAATATGCTAACTGTGATATGTGTTTGGCAAAACTAATGAATGCATAAAACAGAGAACATAATTAGCCTTCCTAATAAAGCCATGAGTGTATGGCTCATCTCTTGGATCACTTACATTTGAATAGAAAAGATGTTTGGAGGTATGTGGTGGGGAGTTACTGTCTATTTGTTGTCTGCACAAGGGTACAGAAAGATTAACACTGTAGAATGATCCTTCTTCTCATCCTTAG
This sequence comes from Pampusana beccarii, assembly GCA_013399365.1. NCBI lineage: Eukaryota > Metazoa > Chordata > Aves > Columbiformes > Columbidae > Pampusana > Pampusana beccarii. Next base: position 313,901 of record VWYH01011271.1, on the reverse strand, counting down.
GGTACCTGTGCTAAATCTATTCTCTGTGACAAGCAGTAACCATCTGAGTACTATCTAGAGCCTTTATTAATCTGTGATTTGAAAGAGGTGCTTTTGCATAACATTGTTGCATTCAGAAATTAAACTTGGCAAATCAAGAGAGCATTGGGTACTTAATTCCAGTTTCATCCCAAAATTAATTTTGAGGGAAAAATGGAGCTATGGAAACATACCAAAATGTACATCTGGGAATTTCTAAAATTCAAAACTGTACTGTTCTTGCATGAGAAAGATCGTTCTTTAAAGATTGTGATCAAAATGCGTGCTGGAACGTGAAATGAACATCAAGCATAGGAGAACAGTGACTTGTTGTTGTTAGTTACAGTGGATGAGAGAAAAGTAGTGTTTTAATGAACAGGAGGTTATAACATTCAATGTTTAACCTCCTCCATGTTTTCAATATTGACATAAAGATATATCTCACCGGACAACTTTTAAAATATATTCCTCCAGCACTGCTCCCTGCAGACAGTAGTGCAGTCAGGACTTTGAAAGATGCCTTGAATTTTAAATTGAGGGAAAACTAGTCATCTAGGTATTTCCAGTTTGCTTTCTTAAAGTAAAACTAATTTTGTGGCTTTTCTAAATTAGCATAATCAATGAAAACTATTGCTGTGATTTTTGGATACTGATTCTTCATTGATTTGTAACTGACTTTCTCTTCTCTTTTTTCAGGCTGGAACTCAACAAGAAAGAGTGGGAGTCTGAATCCAGGAGGGAGATTCAGCATCATCAAAAGACTTGTGAAATGTTGCAGGAGGAAAAAAAGGAGCTTTTGACTCAGCTTGAAGCGTCTCAGAAACTGTACAGTGAGTCTCAGAATGAACAGCAGAAACTGGAGTCAGAAATCAGCAGCCTGAGAGACCAGCTTGCTGACTTACAGAATTCCTTCACCAAATGCGAATTGGCCAGAGAAGAGCTGGGAAGCGTGGTTAAGCAACAAGAGACCAGTATCCAGAATTTTAAATTCAGCTGTGAACAGCTTCAGGCTGATCTGCAAGCTTCCAAGGACCTAACAAACAAGCTGCATGAAGAAACTAGTGCCAAGGATCAGAAGATCATAGGTTTGCTGTCTGCCAAGGAAGAAGCAGTCATGGCTGCTCTATCTGAATTACAGCAGCAACATTCTGAAGAGATGAGAGAGCTGGAGCATAGGCTCAGTAAGGAGGAAGAAGATAAAAAAGCCTTGGAAAATGAGAAGAACAAATTTATTGACAAACTTGATTGTCTCACTGAAAAGATGAAGATAAGCAGAGAAGAAAGCAAGCAGCAGAAGGCACAGCTGGACTCCTTCACCAAGTCCATGTCATCTTTGCAAGATGACAGAGACCGCATACTGAGAGACTACAAGCAACTTGAGGAACGTCATCTTGTTATAATCTTGGAAAAAGACCAGTTAATTCAAGAGGCTGCTGCTGAAAACAATAAGCTTAAGGAAGAAATCAGAAGTTTTCATAGCCGGATGGATGACCTCAACTCTGAGAATGCCAAGCTGAATGCAGAGCTGGTGCGGTACAGAGAAGACCTGAACCAAGTGATTTCAATAAAGGACTCCCAACAGAAACAACTTCTCAAAACGCAGCTTCAGCGGATCCAGGCTCTGGAGAAGGAGAAGGCAATCATAGAAACACAGCTGAAGGAGTCCGAGCATGCTCAGGATGATCTCAGGAAGCGCGTGGAAGCCTTGATGCAGGATAAAGCCGGTATGTCTCAGGAGATTGAAACCCTTACGTCCTCTCTGTCTCGGGTGCAGGGTGAGATGACAGCGTTATGTGAGGGGGGTCCTATCATGGAGTGTCAAGCGCAGCTGAAGGCCCGAGAGGAAGAGACACAAGAACTGAGTCATAAGCTTTCCCTCTCACAGAAAAGGGTAACAGAACTTGAGGCAGAATTAGTGTGTGTTCAAAGGGACGCAGCGAAGAGAGTGGGAGAGGCTGAGGACAGGCTTCGAAAGGAATTGAAGCACCTGCATCACGATGCAGGGATAATGAGGAATGAAACAGAAACAGCAGAAGAGAGAGTAGCAGAGCTGGCACGGGACTTGATGGAAATGGAACAGAAATTTCTTGCAGTCACAGATGAAAACAAAGATCTCAGAGCTCAAATTCAGTCTTTTGGGAAGTCCATGAGCTCTCTTCAGGATAGCCGGGACCAAGCCAATGAAGAGCTTCATGTTTTGAAACATAAATACTCTGCAGACTTAGAGGAACAAAAGAGTCTGGTGCAGAATCTTCAGAAACAGATGATTCAGCTACAAGAGGAGCAACGTTCCACTGCCAGGGACCGAGATAAAGTGAGATCTGAGCTCACAGAACTGCAGAAAGCCACTGAGGAAAGAGGCCTCTTGGCCCAGATTGAGGAGCTGTGTCAGCAGCTCAGAGCCAAAGATGATGAGCTGCTTCGTTTGTCTTCAGAGCTGGAAGGCTCTTCCAACCAGCTCACGTCTTTCTCCAAGGCTATGGCGAGCCTTCAGAATGAGCGAGACCGTCTGCTGAGTGAATTGGGCCAGACACGTAAAATGGAAGAAGTGAAGCAACAAGCAGAAGGGAACACTTCCAGCACGCCTTCAGAAGTGCAGAGTCTTAAGAAGGCACTGTCCTCCTTGCAGAATGACAGAGACAGAGTGGTAAGTCCTTGTTCTCTCTTCATGCTCTTACTTAAAGGCCCATAGGAGATTTGGATCTTCAGATCTTAAAATTCAGCACACTCAGATCTGGTATTTGCAATGTGAAACACAGATCACTGTCTTCACAGAATCACAGAATAGTTGAGGTTGGAAGGGACTTCTGGAGATCTTCTAGTCCAACCCGCCTGCTCAAAAAAGGTCAGCTGGAATAAGTGCCCAAGACAGTGTCCACTCAGATATTTGATATCTCCATTGGTGGGTATTCCACAACTTCACTGGACAACCTCTTTTTCCATGTATCTGGCAATGGTTTCCAGAATTACTTGCTCCGCCTTCCCATGTAGGGGATGAGGCTGACCAGCCTGCAATTCCTGTTCCTCCTTCTTGCCCTTCTTGTAGGTAGGGATGACATTTGGTTTCTTCCTGTCTTCAGGAACCTCTCCCAGTCACCATGACCTTTCAAAGGTAATCGAGTTGCCTCCCAATGACCTTGGCTTTTGTGGGCGTGCTCCATCCAATCCCATGGGTCCAGAATGTGCCATGCGTGTTACCTTCCCTGACACATGGAAACTGTGATTTTACTGTTAGCCTTGCAGGATGGTTTATCTTGTTTAGCTTGATTTAAAATATGGAATCACAGAAATAATATATGGGTTCCCTGTTAACCTGGCCTTTGTTCCACATCTGTGGAAGCTCATGCATTTCATTTGCCTTAGATTTCTAGGAGAGACTAGAGCAAAGACTTGGGGCTGTTTCTCCTCTTAGCAGCCGATTGTCAAGACAGGCACAAGGCATTGCTGCTTCATTTTGACATCCTCACTTGCTTACTTACCGTGTTTGTACAGTCTCTGGCCAACGTGGCTCAGCAAGTCTCAGAGTTCTAGCTGCTGGGCAGATGACAGACTTTTGCAATCATCTTCCACTGTCACTTAGTCTGTCTTGGTTTTCCCTTCTGTTCATTCACAACAGACTTTATGATACTGTCTTGACCACATTTTCCTTCTTGTCCATTTGACATCTCAATTATTTGTAGATTTGTGTCTCCTCTACTGCTGTTTTGTTGAACTTGCATGTCTGTGTAGCGCTGTTAGTACTGAGGTAGATCCTCAGTAGAGGGATCTCCTGACTCGTAAGTGCTTCCCTGTCTCCAGGGTCAGTCACGTCTTCTTGTCTTGGAAGACTGACTGCAGTGATGGATGCGCAATGACAACTCATTTCTAATTCCAGCCTGAGCAGACGGTCAAAAGGATTTTAGTTCCTCAGTTCCCTGGCTGACAGTAAACACCAACTTCAGGAGTTACTCTTAACCAGCTTCTTCTGTCTCACTTGGTCTTCCTCTGAATAAGGGAGTGAATATCGTAGTCTTTTTGTTAATGTATGTTAAACCTTCACAGAAGGTCTCAAAACTCACTGCTCATCAACAATAGAATTCTCTGAGGTTTTTTGTTTCTGAGCAGTTTTCAGTAGACTGCTGTAATCACTCATTCAGTTTATAGTTTCTCTGGTGTCTGAATGTGACTTTTTTTTTCTGCACATGCCACAGTGAGAAATGCTCTTACACACTTGCAAGCAATAAACCCAGCTGCTTGCTCAGTTGTCACACACTCTGATATTTCCCTTTCATTAAAGGTAAGAGAGCTGAAGAATCTGCAACAGCAATACATACTAGTTGGGGTAGAATCAGCTGAAAATTCTCGCTTAAAAGCACAACTGCAGGAATATCAGCAAGACGCAGATAAACAGCACCATCTTCAAGAACAACTGAAGCAGGAGAGTATTTCCTACCAGCAGGAGCTCCAGCAGCTCAGGTGAGAATTGTCTGTTTTCTCACTGCCTCAGAGATGTAAATGTGCCATTTCTTTCATTCTTTCATTCAAAGAGCATTGGGCAGAAAAGGCTGTGTCAGCTGTCACTAAATCACTGCGCCTCTGGCTGAGGGTGAGGGATTTCAGCCCCAGATATTGGAAGGAAATGCCTGTGTGAAATTACATCAATGACCTTTTAATTTTTATTTCCTTTATCCAGTGGTGACAGATAGAATCTATTTGATAGGCAACTTAGGCTGTTTCTTGTATTGGAGCTTATGTATATGATTACAGAACTCTACATTCCAAGCTGATGATGAACACCCGTTATTATGCCACAGATGTCATTGTTGAGAAAATTTTCTGTGACTGTGTAATCCTCTGTTTCACTTGCTTTATGTCTTCTATTTTTAAAAGAGTCTGTAATTCAAGTCTAGTAAATTGCCATCTCCAACTGGACTAAAACTAGCCAGACAAATATGCTCTGCTATAAAAATGGGGAAAAATCCTTTCAGGCACTTCAGAGATGCATCTGAGAATGGGTGGGCCTGGAGTGAAAGGGGTGGGATTTTTGTGGAGAGAAATACGGCTCATCTTTGTCCAAAGTGATATAAAACCTGTGCACCTCCTCCCTCCCTCTGCCCCCAGTCTGCCGCACTAACACATCAGATCTCGTGCCGTTTGAAGCAGCTTACGAATTTTATTTATCTCCTGACAAAAGAAGATTTATTTCCTGTCTAGCTTCTAAAATGTAGATGAAGCCAAGGCCTCAAGTTTGCATGTTGGGATCGATGTTGTGGTTCTGGTGCATATTTGACTGGGTCAGTGACAGTTATGATGACAAGTGGCATTGGCAATGACTTGCTTGACGAAACGCTCTGTACAGCAAGATCAAAACGATGTCCAGGAATACCAAAAGTATGAGCATTGAACAATCTGCAGTGTTGAGCCAAACAGAGAATACTTCCTTATACCTGCTTTCAAGTGGGTTGTTTTGTTCTGGTTTAGTTATAAAACTTATTTTCTGGCATGGAGTAATGATAAGAAATAGAATCATCCTCAGCATATTCTGACCTGGATATCATAAGTCATACTGGTAACTTTCTGGTAATTGTGTCATTGTGGGCAGACAAGAGAAGACGGCCTGGGAAAGGCAGACCAGCAGCATAAAGGAGCAGTACCTGATGGCCATGGCAGAAAAAGACAAGCAACTGAGCCGTTTACAGGGGATCATGCAAGAAATGAGACTGCCACTCAGCACGTCCCAGGCTGTGGAGGAGCAGTACCCGACGAAGGTGGGTGCAGATACACAGCTTATTTATAGCATGGAAATGTGAGGTTTGAAATTCAGGCAAAGCAGCGTGTGTCACTTGTATTCAGCTTGGACAGACTGCAGTATCAGGTTTTGATGTGAGGCTTCCGAGGACTATAGCAACAACGCAACCTGAATCACTGAAAACCTTTGGAAAACTCTGACATACCCGTATGTGCTCTTTCATTAGTTCATGGTTCCTCATGTTTTTAGAGAGAAAGTGAGAGACAGGGCTTCCTGGGCACCTTAGGTTCTTCTAATCAGTATGAAACTTTTCAGGTCTTTCTTTCTGGCTATTTTAGAATTGCTTCTTGCACTGTGTTTAGATCTTCTGGTTTAGTTTTCCTTTTAATGTCACATTCTAATTTTTAAGTTTCCTATTCAATTTTCATTGTTGTTTTTACCATGACAAGGGTCTGCAATCCTGACTCAAGCCCAGAAAGGCTGAGGATTGAACATTGCACTCTCTGCCTTCTTTCCCATGTATCACAGTCCTAAAAGTGGAGTTGAATATACTGAGTATTTTGCTCGGCCTAAGGAAGGATGCTTGCCTGCTGCATGTCCGATACCATTACATTATGAGCAAGGAAAGAACTTTCCTGCCCACATCTGTAATGTTCCAGTGAGAAGCTTCTGTGTCAGTGGAGGAGGGAGGAAATCTGCCCTTTTCCCTTTGACACTCGTGCATATATGCAAAGAAGCAGTTAGAACAATGTGCATGTGATGCTTTCCAGGAGAATGCTTCTGTGCTAACCATTTAGTCTGTGTTGAATGAGAGCGATGTGGACATTGCTTTGGTTTTTTGTTTGTTTTTCTTGTTCTCATTCATACATTTTTTTTCCTTCCTGTATTGCACGCAGCTTTAAGACAACTTTTGAGAAGGACCCACCCCGTTGTATGTGCAAGTTCAGTGATCTTTCCTAATGGTTTGGATTTTCAGATGGCTTTTAGGATATTTCTGTTTATTCACCATTTTCTGTTTTGCTTGAGCAGATCAAGTTCCAGACCTAGGAATAATGTTGGGCTTTGACCTTGAAATACTAACAGAGAGGACTAATATGAGAGTGGGTTGTCCTGTGTGCAGTATATTTTTCATCATTCTTTCCCTGGCAGATTTCTTCAGAAGTTCTGAGAGGTGACTTTTCAAGCATAGAAACAGAAACAAAACATCTCCAAGCCCAGCTAAGTGACAGCCTGAAAGAGCTGCACCAAAAAGAGCTCAGAATTCAGCAACTAAACAGCAAGGTACTGATTATATCTTACACTTGCTTGCGGAGTCTGGGATGAGGAATGTGGGGAAGAAGGGAGGCTTGAATATGGCTCAGGGAGCAGGAATGGACCTTTCTGTTCTTGTGGGCACTAGTGAAGTAACACAAAATCAAAAATGATAGAAGAGATTTCTGGAGATGATTTAGCACATCCTTCTGCTGCTCAGATGTTTTTGGACTCCTGAAACCTCAGCCACAAGCTACTGTTGGAGATTATCACTGGTTTTTGGATGTTAGTAATGTGCAGTGTGGCCGTTTCCATGTTCTGTATAGAACTCTTACTCTCAGTTACACAGAGAACAATCTTGCTTCCACAAGAAGATGAGTTCTTAGCAGTTGTGTTCTCTGCTCAGCTGTCTCAGGTCTTTGAGGAGAAAAACGCCCTCTCCCTCCAGCTGCGCGGCAGCAGCCGGAGCATCTGCGAGAGCCATCAGCACTACAGCGAGGTTCTGAACCGCTGCCTGGTTCTTGAGAGGAAGCTCCAGGAGCTGCAGTCTGCAGACAAAGGCGTGGTAAGGGTGGGCTCTTTGGTGCAAGTGAGGGAAAATCTTATTGCAGCCCCCTGCACTAACTGTGCAGCATTGTAGCTACTCTCGGTCCTCTTCATTCAGTGCAACCTGCCCTGTATTCTTGCTTCTTTCAGGAGTTGTTTGCAACAGATGCTGCTCCAGGAGCACCCCAAGAAAAGAATGAGCCTCAGAGAGGAGGTTACACACCAGAGCTGCAGGAGTTACAGCTGAGGTAAAGAAAGCCTGAGAAGAGAAAATAGGGGTGGGGATGTCAGTGCTGAGGGAGCTCTTTGGGCTACTGGTGAGCCTATTTCTGTTAGTCTCTGTCAGAGAGCTGGAAAAACTCACTTCCAGACTAGGACCCTGCAGAAGTGGAGGGACTGTTACATGCACTTGACAGCTGTTGTTAGTTCTCTCTTTGGACAGAGCTCCAAAAAATGAAGAGACAACATGCAGCAGCAATTCCAGTTGACCGTCAGTAGCCAAATTAGCATCTTTGATTTGGTGGGCTGCATCCTCAGTAATGGCTTAGGTATATCAGTGGTCCTAGTCTCAAGGCTATTAGCCTAAGAATGTCTGGAATTGAGACCTAGCGAAAGGTTCCTTGTAACCTTCTGGAACTAAGATCTAGTACGTGACTCCTCATGCTCTTTCAAAATAATTTTCAGAAGGTGGAGCCATGGATGACAGAGCCAAGGAACTCCTTCCTGATGTGACACCGAAGCTTCAAGAGATTTATCTTCTTTCTTGCTTTCCAAATAATTTAAATATATTGGTAAAAGATAACTAAGCCTTCTGTGTGAAGTGGAAGGGAATTGAAGTCTGTTCCCATACGGTATCAGTGAATACAACAGAAACAGAATAGTCCATTAATTAGCCCTTTTTTGACATATACTTGGTTATTTTCTGACAGGTTGTCTGAAACAGAACACTTACATAGCAGCACAAAGCAGGACCTGAGGTATTTGGAGGAGCAGCTGGAGGAAGAACGGGACCGTCGTCTTGCTGTAGAGGAGGCGCTCTGTGCAGCTCAGGACCAGATCAGGAGGTGAGGGAGCTTGAGCAGACAGGCGGGATCACCACAGGAGTACGGTGATCCTGGGTCCGTGTTCATCTGCGCTTCATTGCATCCTTCTGTCAGATGTCACAGAAATGGCTATACCGTGTCTGTCACAGAACCACAGAACGGTTGAGGTTGGAAGGGACCTCTGGAGATCGTCTGGTCCAACCCCTGCTCAAGCAGGGCCACCTAGAGCCAGCTGCCCAGGGCCAAAAGCTGTCCAGGTGGCTTTTGAGTATGTCCAAGGATGAAGACTTTGCAACCTTCCTAGGCACCCTGTGCCAGTGATCAGTCACCCTGACAGGAAAAAAGTGTTTCCTGATGTTCAGGCTGTCCTTCAGTTGTAGACAAAGACAGAATGAGACAGCTGACTAGACATTAAGACAAATGCCGACTAGAAATGAGATGCCAGCTTTCTCAATGAGTTAAATTAAATACTGGAAAATATCATTTGGAGGCTGGGAACTGGGTGAAGGCAAAGAGGAGTTTTCCTGCTTCCAGGGGATTTGTCTCCTCAGTAAGCTCCTGTGTGTCATGGGCAGAACATCTTCACTTGAAAATTGTCACTCAATTCTAATGTATTGCCAATTAACATATTTTTCTAATTAATTTGGGCATTGAGAAACAATTAAACACTTAGGGAAGACACTTCTCCCTGCCTTTCTTCAGTGAAGACAGCTCTCCTCCCCTCTTCCAGGTATGAAGTCCTGTTTACACTGCGTGTTACATTCACTCCCTTTGGCGATGCTGGGATGCGTACGTAGTGACTTCCCTCTGCTGCTCCTTGTTCATTACTTGTTTCCTCCTTCCCATAGCAGCTACCACACTTTGTTAAATATGTTTGATCAAAGAGGCACCATATGCTCCTCTGGTTGTAGTTTTGGCAGGCAGGGAACCCTCGTCCATTGCCAGGCCAGCTGGAAACAGCTGTGACTGGAACGGGGCACTTCATGGGCTCGTGCCACACAGCTCTTGCGTGGACTCCCTGTTACCAAAACCTTGCCATTTATACCCAATACACTGTGTATCTCGGTTAAAGTAAAGCTCACTATTGGATTATTTTACATAAAAACAATGCCTTTCTTCTGACACACATCATGATTCATCCGAAAAAGGACATCTGTATGGAAGAATTCTGGATGAAGTTCCCTAGTAATTGCCACACAGCTCAGGCAACTGTAGCCCCTTGTAGCATCAAAGCCTGTGAAATCCTCCTGCAACTGATTTCTCTTCGCTGGTGCTCACCTGGAGACTGGACAGTGCTGCTTCTGCATTCCTCCTTTAATAGTATCTTATCTATCTTGAATATCTGTCACTAGAAAATAGCAAGAACCAGCGCTATTGAGACTAGAGCTGGCTTCCAAAATAATTTCATAGAATTTAAAATATATGGTTAAATCATCTGTCCTGGCTTCTTTCAGGTCACACACTATGAAATTTCACTTGAAAGCCCCCATGTAAAACACAGAGACCTCAGTTAAGTTAAAGTGTTTAAAATTCCTGAAAGACTGAAAGAAAAATCAGCACAAAAATTACTATGAGTGATGGGATATAAATTAGGTAAGAAATGACTCTGCTGCCAGCAGCTGGATTGTCCTCTCTACTGGAGAGGAATGGTCATCTGCTCATCGTGCAAGATGGGGGTTTCACTTTCTCTGTGGCTTTGGCGCCGGACGTGGCCGGCACTGAGCAAACCTCACATGCACGGAGAGCAGAACCTGCCTGCTCTGTCCCGATTTGCCAGGCTCCGGCTGGGGAAGGAGGACGGTGCTGGCTGGGCCACCCCGTCCTGCTCAGCCTGCGCGCAGGAGGCGCCACAGCTGGACAGAGGAAACCAGCGCGTGGCAGGTGAGGCCACGGCGTGCTTGCAATGGCTGATGACTTTCTGAAGAAATATCTGCTTTCCTGAGCGTGTCTGCAGTGTTGGTTTGGGGATCATAAGAAACTGAATTTAATTTAATGTGTTTTGTGGCAGGTTGCACTCAAACGAGTGGACGTCTTCCTTAAGCACCAGCGTTGATGTGACTCCAGGTCATGAGCATTCCTTGCTGATTGACTCCACGGATAACAATTTCAGCAAAGTAAGAATTTACATTTGTAGCTGTCAATGACGTGAGCCCTGGCTGATGCAAGAAAATGTGAACTGAAAACTGTGAACCTGTAGCATCTGAATCCTTCTCTAGGCACATTTACCTTTTTTCAGGTTTGTGTAGGTTTCTGCTCTTGTCTTGCTGTGTTTTCCATGCCAAAAGCCACATATTGTTCTGATTGTGGCTCTACTACAGTCTGCATAAGCAGACTAAATTTCAGAGGTACCCTGTTTCCTTGAAAATAAGACCTACCCTGAAAATAAGCCCTAGCATGATTTTTCAGGATGCTCGAAATATAAGCTCTACTCCAAAAATAAGCCCTAGTTACAGTTCATTTTAAAAGTCCGTTTAAATAGTGTCCAGGCAGCTATACATGTAAAATGTAAGCATCTCTTGGAACAAAAATTGTATAAGACCCTGTCTTATTTTCAGGGAAACAGGGTAACTAAAATGCAGGCCAGCATTGTCTGTGCCTCAAACATGGTCTCATGTTCCTTGTGGAATACCCAGGGCCTCCGTGGTGGGCAGACAGGCAGGGCCTGTGTGAACAACGTGCAGTCTCGTGCACAATAAGTCTGTTCCTGGCCCAGCACCTGCCATGTCTGGACTGCCCTTCAGCGACCACCTCCATTGTTCCTCACTCCTCACGTTTCACACCCGGCTCCGTCGGGCTGGCAGCTGACGTGCGGAGCTGCAGTTCCGCTGTCGCGAAGCCCGTCCCGTTCTGCTGGCGATGGAGCCCTGCGGAAGAGTTTGCTCTCTACTCCTGTCAAGACTTGGGGGTGGTGATCTCAAGAGCAGCATCAGCAGAATTACGGCAAGAGCCATAACTGGATGCTACTCTTTTCTCATGCTTGGGTTTTTGTACTGTAGTAGACTTTTTTTTGTCTGAGGACTCCTGGAAGAGCCACTGTAGAGTAAGGTCACTCTACGGCAGCTTGTTCAATAGCTTCAGAAGTCCTTTCAGCTGCAAGGGTGAAAGAACACAACAAATAGATAAAAATATTCTTCTTCTAAGCCAGAGTGTGAATCAGGATTCCTAGTAGCTCTATGCTGTAGCAGAAAAGTACCATTGATCCATTTGTTTGTATTTCACTTGGATGAGCTAAAAATTCATAGGGACCAAATGCCAGAGGGGGAAATATTCTGCATTCTGTTGCAGTTAGAATTGGACAGAGCTGCAGTTAGAATTGGACAGAGCTGGTTCATGAGAAACCTACAGAGAGCAGGAGAAGGAATATTTCACCAAGGGTTGGCTCTAGAGGTCGAATCTGGCAGTGGAATGGGTTTGGGAAGGCTCATACTCATGAGCTTAAACTGATGTCCATCATCTGGAGAGCTCTGGGTGAAGGCAGCTGGGGACAACTCCATTCCTGGTACTGACTGGCTTCTCTTTTACTCTTCCAGACTCGGAATGTTGTTGGACTGCGACGCCTGTTACACGCTCTGTTCCGTTCCCGGACCCGCTTGCCTCTGCTAGTGGCCATCTATCTGCTTGCTGTCCATGTCCTGCTCCTCCTGTGCTTTACAGGCCACCTATGAACAGGAATAACAACCTTTTTGTGAGCCACAGCCCTCTGTGTAATCCCTGGGCCTGCATTCCCTATCCACAGGGCAGCACTTCACCCATTGCCTTCTTTTGCCCAGTCAGCCCTTAAGGAGCAGCTGCACCCAGCAACATCACCTGGGTTGCTTGCTAAGGATGCAGCAGCCGGTGCTGATGCTTGGGCTCTGTTTCCAGGACATGCGCCATGTGTTTTTCAAAGGTGTGGTACATTTTCTGAGTCAGGGTCCTCATGCTACAAGCTTCAAGGACAGTATCTGTTCCTGTACCTGGAGGTAGCACCACTCATATTATGTGGTGTTGTGCAGGAATACGAGTAGGAATTGTGCAGGTAGGAAAAAGAAAAATATTCTTGAGTTGCTGCAGTACTTTAACACTTGTAGGAACTGCAGGATCTTCCCCCTCTTAGACTGAATCAGTGAGTTGGGCTGGGGAAAGCCTGTAGCTAATATAAGAAAGAGAGGCTGCTTTCCTTTCTTCCATTCCTTAGATTTGCTCCATGGCTCAGCTCAGTTTGAAATGCAAATCCTAAGGAAGTTGCAGACACTTTAAGGAACATGAATTGAATTTCAAAATTGTGTTTCTTGCTCAGTTGCTTCTCCTGCTGAAGAAAGGCCAGAATTAGCATAAAATTAATATATCTGGACCTGCTAAACATTCCATTTAAAAACAGTCATATGTCTGCCCTGACAAGCCTGTAAAATAATGTCAGTAATTCAGTTATTGAAAAGGAATAAGTTAATAACCTTGCTGTTTATAGCATTTGTGCACCTCTGATGATGGAAGGTGCTTCCATATCTCTTGAAATGAGAGCAGCCGTGCTCCTGCGTCCTCACCCACTGAAACAGCCACAAGATTAAACCTGTACAGGCTGTGTTGAAGGGTTCCATAATGTGGTATGTGCACCCAAATCAAAGGTAGAAGCTTCAGAAATAAACTGTCCCCTCTATGCTGAGGAAGGGAATAGAGTTCTGAAACCTTCTGGCATCTGCTTTAGGAAAAGCCTGTTGTAGAAAGCTAGTGCTGGTCATTAGACGTGTTAGAATCTGAAGCAACCTGATGCAAATGGACTTGATCTTATAGGATATATGGAATGCCATGTTTTCTAAAGAAATCCTGAATACATCCTGGAATTGAGACTGCTCTGTTCTGAAGGGAGAAGGGTGAATGCAAAGAAGATGGTTCCAGTTCCCTGTCAGAGACCAAGTGGTCATTCTGTTCAGAGGACTTGCCAGAGGATTGCACCTGTCTCCTGCTAGAGCATTAACAGTCACTTTCTTCCCATGGGAAAGCAGTAGTTCCATTGGCACTGCTGGTGAACGAAGATTCTCCAGCCAGTGAACAAAGCCTGTTTGAGGATGGATTGATTTCATCATGGCGGTAAAGCCGCTGGATCTCTGGCAGGTCCAGAACGTGGGCACTGTATATCCGTTGGTGCACCAGCCCTGATTGGCCGTGTGGACTTCCTCAGCTGTATAAAATTCAGTGACCAAAACCTTTGCCTATAGCTTGCTGGAGCATGTGCTCCTGTGTATATAATAAAGATTATTTTTCAGATGGAATTTGTGTAATGGTGTCAAGTAAATGTCGAAGGTCTCTTGAGGGTATTGTGCTGCTGTATCTTACCTTTACAGGACCTCCATGGGACTGCGGGTCACTTCGTGTGCGCTGCCTTGTATGTCCATTGCAGCAGCTCTGTTTCTTCACATTATTTGAACACCTCTGGAGATGACATTTTTCCCTTATCTCAGCTCTCAGGCTTTTTCAGGTTTTGCTGCAATGACAGAATAAGGAAATAGCACTTTAATAGTGAAAGCAATTCAAATAAAAACAGTTCTGCTTGGGTTTACTTTTCGTTGCATTTAGGTGCATTGGACTGAATTCCGAGTTGTGTGACCCCAGGAAAGCCACAGGATTCAGCAACAGCAGCCTGGAAGCGTGCTACTAACTTGGATGGGACGAGTTAAAACATACTGTCCTCTTCAGCTTTCTGTAGCCAGAGACAGGTACCTTGGTTCATATTCACTACTACAGTCCACCAGCACCATTACAACAAAAGTGAGTAATGGAGTGTTGTAAGGCCATAGACAATGTTTCAACTGTATTTAATAGAAGCAAGAATTGTAAGCAAAGTATGTTTCCTTAGAGCCCGTGATTCAAGTTTTCCTGAGCTGAAATAACACAAGCTTGTGCTGGTTCAGAGACATTTAAATATTATGTACCTTCAGATGGAATAGTTACAGCTTAGAATATATAAATAAATAAATTAAAACCTCAGAAGGAACTCCTGATCTGATAATCATAGTCTGACCTAACAGCTTTGTGGTTTGACCTAATCAAAGATGTGGCATTTTAGCCGATGTTTCCTGTTTCAAACATTTCAACTTGTTGTTTCTTCTCTGTCTGACGGACCTGTCTTTCCTCGTTTGATCTGCAGCAGGGGGGATCGGCCGGTGAGCGGGGCCAGGGCTGGGCAGCGTTCCCAGAGACCGGGAGGGGAGGGAGCAGGTCAGTGCGGAGCTGTACAGGAATCCCTCCTCACCCCTCAGCTGCCACAGGGTGGGTTTGGGGCTCCGGGTGGGGCAGACAAAGCGCACGATGAGATGGAAGAGGAGGAACCTGTGCAAGTTCTCTCACCAAGGTGAGATCAACTGACTCCTTGCAACAGGAGCTGCACTAAGCCCAGTGTGTGTTATGGTGACAGGTGAGTCCCTCCCCAGCAGAACAGAGGCCCCCGTTAGCAGACAGACCCTCTCTTTGGGGAAGTTTGCTGCCTCCCTGAGGTCCAAGGGATATCCCCAGACAACTGACAAGGTTAGTACAGCCTTGGACTATTACCCACTCCGGCTTTTTCATGTGGGTACTGATGGTGCTGCAACAAGAAGTCCAAGAGCTCTCAGGGCCCTGGGAAGAATGCTGAAAGATTTGGGAGCACGGGTATTGTTTTCCTCAACCCTCCCAGCAATCAGGAGACACAGTGGAAGAAAAAGGTGTGTGCAAGGCATCAACACCTGGCTCCAGGACCGGGGCCTCTGCCAAAACTTCCTTTTTTATGAGCATGGGAGAGTCTTTGAAATGCAAGGTACGCTGGGGCCCGATGGGATCCACCTGTCCCAATGGGGAAAATGCATCTTTGCTTGGAAACTGCTGGGATTCATTGAGAGGGCTTTAAACTGGAATCAGTGGGGGAAGGAAATCCCGGCAGGAGAGGTGAAGGTGGCAATGCTGAGGGGAACAGTTACACTGCTCCAGGCAGCACATCTGAAATGGCTGTACAGCAGTGCATGCAACATGGGAAACAAACAGGATGAATGCGAAGCAGTTCCTGGAGCTCCGGTATTGCTGGTGTAAGAGCTGGCGGAACGAGTCCCACACTGGGACGGGGGTGACAGGCTGGTCGGAGGGACAGCGGGGCGGGGGGCGCTGCACGGCAGGGAGAGGTCAGACTGCAGCCCTGCAGGCAGGGAGGATGTG
The DNA here is from genome assembly GCA_013399365.1 of Pampusana beccarii. Lineage (NCBI taxonomy): Eukaryota > Metazoa > Chordata > Aves > Columbiformes > Columbidae > Pampusana > Pampusana beccarii. The sequence continues at coordinate 298,154 of VWYH01011271.1, read as the reverse complement.
GTTTGAAGCTTCTGCGTGAGGATCAGGGGCCTGGAAAACACAGCAGAGGTCACAGCGGGTGTCTGCTATCGATTGCCCAGCCAGGAGGATGGCACTGATTAATTATTCTGCAAGCAATTAGGAGAAATCTCCGGAGCAGGACCCTCCTCCATCACCTACTGCAGGTCCTGGGAGTCCAGGGACATCTCCCATGACTGGACCTGCCAACGTTATTCTGATTTACAAGAGTGTGAGGGAAGACCCAGGAAACTACGGACCTGTTAGCCTGACCTCCGTTCCTGGAAAAATTATGGAGCAGATTATACTGGGTGCTGTTAAAATACATTTGAAGAACAATGCATTCTTCAGGCACAATCAACATGGGTTCATGTTGTGAACGTCAGTTCACAAATGGAAAGTCCTGTTTGAGTGATTCAATATCCTTCTGTGAGAAGGTCACCCACCTAGAGGATGCAGGTAAGGCAGTGGATGTAGATTTTTTCTGGATTTTTAGCTTGATACTGTCCCTCACAGCATCCTTCTGGACGAGTTGTCCAACTGTGGCATGATCAGATACACAATGCGTTGAGTGATTAAACAGCTGAACCACAAGGCTCAAAGTGCTGTAGTGAATGGGGCCACACCTGACAGGTGACCATTCATCAGCAGCGTTCCTTAGGGATCAATTTGAAGGGCAGTTCTGTTCAATATTTTTATCAATGATCTGGATGCAGGAGTTGGCTGGTGATGATAAACTGGGAGGTGCTGTTGACTCTCTCGAGGGTCGAGAGGCCTTGCAGAGAGATATAGATAGACTGGAGCACTGGGCAATCGTCGATGACATGAAGTTTAACAAGACCAAATGCTAGATTCTCTACCTGGNCAAAAAGGGTGTGAAGGTCCTTGGACACGTCCAGAGGAGAGCGGCAGCGCTGGGAAGGGCTGGAAGGAAAGCGCCGTGAGCGGCTGAGGGATCCGGCTTGTCTGGTCTGCAGAGAAGGCGGCTGAGCAGCGACCTCCTGGCTCTGCAGCTCCCTGGGGAGGGACGTGGGGAGGGAGCCGCTGAGCTCTGCTCCGGGATCCGGGGACAGGACCCCTGGGCTTTGCACTGTGCCAGGGGAGGCTCAGACTTCATATTAGGAAACGCTTCTTTACCAAGAGGGCAGTCACACAGGCTTCCTAGAAACAGAACTGCAGCGTGCAAGGAAACTGCAGCGTGCAAGGAAACGCAGCATGCAAGGGAACTGCAGCTGCAAGGGGACTGCAGCGTGCAAGGAAACTGCAGCACGTAAGGAAACTGCAGGTGCAAGGAGACTGCAGCGTGTAAGGAAACTGCAGCGTGTAAGGAAACTGCAGCGTGCAAGGGGACAGCAGCATGCAAGGGCAGGTTTTCTACCCATGACTCGAGCAGGGCTGGGGGCTGGGATGGAGGAAGTGAAGATCGCTGAAGTTAAAACAGGAACTGGAGCACTGAGCAGCCCCAAAGCTGTCGCTTGCAACAGGTGCCTGAGCAAAAAGCAGCAAGTTTGGCAGCTGGAGCCGGTGAGCCTTTTAAGGTAAGAAAACTGAGTGGATTTGGAGAGTAGAAAGTGAGAAACAGAAAAAAAATGTAGGGTTTTGGTGGGCAAAGAGAACTCCTTCCTGAACCAGCATGTGTGAGCTGATAGTGCTCAGCGTTTGCTTCTTGGTCTGTTCTTTGGTCACTGTTGTTGCTCTTGTGTTTAAGGTCTAAAGAAACACATTTCCAGATGAACCAGCATGGCTGTGCTAAGTGTGGTAACGCTGTATTTGGGCTGTAGTGGGTACTTTCAAGGGGAAAAATGGGACAAACCAAAGGGTTGAGATGCTACTCTGGCTGATATTCCTCATTGTGAGGGTGTCTGAAGCCCTGCAGTGTAATCAGTCTGTGGTTTGCCATGGTTCCCAAGGTGCGTGGTGGGTGGCTTTGGACAGTAGGTGGTCAAGGACCATTTACAGCAGGATTTAAAACCATTTACAGCAGGATTTAAACCCTGAACCACCTGCGTTTGAGCTCAGATCAGCTGCCCTCTTGAACAGCCCTGTTCTAGTTGGTTACTGCTGCTGTTTCATCGCTAGCAAAAATAAGCCATAAACTTTAAAAATCTTTGGAGTGAGAGTCACTAATAAATTAGGGAGGGGAAAAGGAGACGAAAGGTGTCATTAGATTCTGATGTGTTGTCCACGTGAGCCTTCCTGCTTCTCCTGCTTCTATTTGCAGTTAGCAAACAAGAATAGTGTACTGTCAGTGTATTCATGGACCGTGGAGTATGTCACAGACCTGATACAGCTTTGCTTTTTTTTTTCCCTGGGGAAGGCCTATAGCCAGATCTTCACAGTGAATCTGCCTGGGTCCTACATCCTCTCCCTTAGCTAACGGGCTTTCGTTCAGCAAAAGAAAGATTCATCCCCGCTGTGCTCTTTTAGTTGCTGTTGTCTTTGCTCCCTGGTCTTACAGTGCTGATTCTCTACACAATTGGCAAGGGCAGCTTGAAACAGAACTGAACTGTACTGAACTGGAAGATTATTCACTCAGCAGCTTTTTGTGTTGTACAATTAATTACCTGTTCAGCATAAATATCTTGCTTGCTTAGGAAGCAACTGTCCTTGGCACCTGGGCCCAGTTTGCCGGCGACTGCGTGGCTGTGGGATGGAGGGGCTGGCGCTGTAGAGAAGCACATAACAAAAGCATGCTGTGAAATGAGGGTCCATCACACAGCTCTTCTCCACCTGTGGGTTTGCTCACAGGTTTATGTGATGTTCGCAGTGATGTGCAATGGGGCTCAGCAGCCCAGTCTTTGCTGCACGTTCCGTTCAGTCTTTTTCTCTGCTCCAGTGAAAAGCTGCTTTAGGCAACAGTAAGAACCATTTGGGCTTTCCTGACACCACAGGCAGTCATAGGTGGTGGGACGTCAGAGCTCTGTGGAGAACAAGAGCTCTGTTGTGTCAGGGCAGGCAAGCCACGTAATCTGTGTTCTGTCTCTCATTTTGTAGGAACTGTTGTTTGGGAGGGGCTTTTTCATCATCTTTTTCGCCATCACTTTGAAAATGAAACGCAGAAGTTTTAGATTTCACATTACTTTTATTTAACTTCCTCTTCCTGGGCCTACCACTTCCCCAGGCCCCTCTGCACAGCCCATGCAGCCACAGCCCCGCAGCGCCGGCCTTCTCAGCCCCACACATTTCGTATTTCAGCCCCGTTTCCCATTTTTGCCGTACAACAGTCACAAACCCCACACAGCGTTCTGTACCAGCACTGTCAGACCAGCACACGGCTTTTCTCTGAACCTTCGACGGCACACAAGGCAGTGACTGAAAGGCTGGAAAACAGGCAAGAGACTTGAGGAGTCCAACTGCAGATAAATAAGCATCATATCATGGTGGCAGAGCGAGCCACGGCCTCTGCTGTGTGCCGTGATTGTGCTTAACAGAGTGAGGCTAAAGCAGGGAACAGCCTCCACAGCAGAGAAAATCAGTGTATGTTGGAAAAGCAGAACCTGGTAGTTGGATGCTAGCACTAATTAACATTAAAATAAGGTGTGCATTTTAACTATGGAGTCAGCATTCATGAAGACTGTGGTTTACACTTCAAAACCTTGTGTGTTTTGCTGAAAGAGGTGCTGGATCTCAGGAGTAGCTGTTTTGGGGTGCCCTGTGCTGTATGAGACGCAGTGATCCGCAGGGCAGACGGCACCGTCCGGCCTGGCTGTGCCGCGGGTGCCGCGCTGTGCCGTGCGATGGCCGCGGGCCGGGCCCGCCTGACACCGTGTTCCTGTGCAGATGTGGAAAGCGGTCGTGGGACACAACGTGTCCGTGAAGGTTGAGGCTGAGGGAGACGACTGGGACACCGACCCTGATTTCGTGGTGAGTGTCTGGTGTAGTAATGCATGAGGTGCTGGTGCTGGTGTGGAGGGCTCTCGGGCCCCAGGCACACGCTGGACAGTTGGAGTGGGGCTCAGCTCGGGGCTCTGTGCGGGGCTCAGGGCTCAGTGCAGGGCTTTGGGCTCAGCGTGGGGCTCACATCTCAGGGCTCAGCGCGGGGCTCGGGGTGGAGCGCAGGGCTCAGCGCGGGGCACGGGGCGAAGCTGGGGGCGCAGGGCTCAGTGCGGGGCTTTGGGCTCCATGTGGGGCTCGAGGCTCAGTGCAGGGCTTTGGGCTCAGCGTGGGGCTCACATCTCAGGGCTCAGCTCGGGGCTCGGGGTGGAGCTCAGGGCTCAGCTCGGGGCTCAGGGCTCAGCTCGGGGCTCAGGGCTCAGTGCGGGGCTTTGGGCTCTGTGCGGGGCTCGGGGCGCAGGGCTCGGGGCTTGGGGCTCAGTGTGGGGCTCGGGGTATGGGGCTCAGCGCGGCCAGCAGCACCGCAGACTCTGCAGGGTCAGCCCAGTCACACCATCCCCTCACAGGTGCTGTCAGGTCATCTGAGCCAGTTCTGACCCATATCTGTGTTTAGTCTCCAGGACTTCCTACATCAATGTACCCCATATCTGACTACAAGTAAAATGACTTAGGGAGTACAGAATATTTAGTTTCTTTTAAACCTGCTCCCTGGTAACGTCCCTGAATCCTCTCCACAACTTACGTTACAAGAAACAGTATGGACATACATTTTCTCTTTCCCACACTGTAATTGTGCAGGATTCCAGCACTGCCCTCACTGGAAGAATCCTACTCTGTTTACCATCACCTTGTGCAGATGCAGCTCCATACCTCTAAACAGCCTTGTTCTCTATCTAGTCCAGTTCTCTAGGTGAGATGGTGGAAGAACAGAAGAGCTCAGCCTGTGGGAACCTCATGCATTCATAGTGTCGTGATTTTCATTTTCTATTTGATTCTTTATTCCTTTCCTAGTAAGTAACTCACACTTTGGCTGTTTGGCCAATTCTATATTTGCTACTCTTCCACATAATTGCACATAATTCTGTATTTTGTACTCCTTCCTGAATGGTAAATATTTTGGAACCATCATTGTGCAGATACAATTAGGATTTTTCTTCCATGTGCTTTACTTTTGTACTTATTAACACTAACCTTAATTTACAATTTTATCACCCACTGATTTGACATCACACTATTTTTCTGCACTGCTTTGTCTCCTGCATTTGGTTAACCTGAACAGTCCTTTACTATCTCAAGACTTTGACATCTCATTCTTCATACCCTTCTAAACCTTGTAGGAGCACATAGCGCAGCAGAAGTCCTGCTCCTCCTGGTGCCACGGGGTAACAGCCGTGCTTTACAGCCACGGGTCGCTCTCAGCTCTCTTGAGACTTTAGTCCTCTTTCCAAGATAGTTCTTTAGTAGACAATCTCTTCCACTATACAAGAGTCCTATGTTTTCAAGGTTCAGTCTTGCCTAGTTATGTCCAGTAACAAATAGTTCAAGACAGAAAAGCAAGTCCCCTACTCAAAGCTCCAAATTATTAATGCTTAAAAAAACTTCAAAATTATTTTTTGTTTTTACTTCATTTCTTCTATTTGTGGAAGCATTTTAAATAAGCCTGAACAGAATAGCACTTTGTATTAATTTTTTATTCTATTTCGTATATACCTATTTTTAGCTTTAACTTGTATTAGGAAAGTTTATTGATGCTTTAATTTATCAAATACATGCTCAGACCTTCCAAAAAGAAGACAAAACAAATGCTGTCAAGCAAAGCTGAGGCAGAACAGCGGACCTTGAATGGACGGTCCACTCGGTGTTCTTCCAGTATTTTCCTGAGCAATTTCCACAGCGTTTCTATTTGGCGGCTCCTTCCTGAGGGGCGACGGCGCTTCCCGCAGCCCGGGCCCCGCTGTCCCGCCGGGCGCGCCCGCCGCCCCCGTCCCCTGGCCGGGCCCGGGCNGCTCCCTGGGGCCGCGCTCCCTGGGGCCGCGCTCCCTGGGGCCGCGCTCCCTGGGGCCGCGCTCCCTGGGGCCGCGCTCCCTGGGGCCGCGCTCCCTGGGGCCGCGCTCCCTGGGGCCGCGCTCCCTGGGGCCGCGCTCCCTGGGGCCGCGCTCCCTGGGGCCGCGCTCCCTGGGGCCGCGCTCCCTGGGGCCGCGCTCCCTGGGGCCGCGCTCCCTGGGGCCGCGCTCCCTGGGGCCGCGCTCCCTGGGGCCGCGCTCCCTGGGGCCGCGCTCCCTGGGGCCGCGCTCCCTGGGGCCGCGCTCCCTGGGGCCGCGCTCCCTGGGGCCGCGCTCCCTGGGGCCGCGCTCCCTGGGGCCGCGCTCCCTGGGGCCGCGCTCCCTGGGGCCGCGCTCCCTGGGGCCGCGCTCCCTGGGGCCGCGCTCCCTGGGGCCGCGCTCCCTGGGGCCGCGCTCCCTGGGGCCGCGCTCCCTGGGGCCGCGCTCCCTGGGGCCGCGCTCGAGGTGCTGGTCTTGCACCAGAAGCGAAATTCACGGGTGGTGCAGCGAGGTGCCGTGAACTTGCACGTACCTCGGGACAGCGGCTGTCCCTGTGGCAAAGATTTCCTGCCTCTTCCTGCCCTAGGCTGACCCATCCAGTCGTGCTGCCCTGTGCGGTGCGGCCAGTGCAGCACAGATAAAGGGAGGTGTAGGCTCCTGGTGAAGACGGGGTAGCCCTGAATGGGGACTGCAGGGTGGGGGCTGGATGCAGCTGCTGAGCTTATGGCTCTGGATCCTTCCTGAGCCCCCAGAGCAGCATCGTCTCCTGTCACAGTGCAGTGGCTGCACGCATGTGGCCGTCACACAGTGTCCAGTGTGGGCACACGGTGGCAGCTGGCACGGAGTTCATGTCCTGTGCTGGGCTCTGGCTGGTGCAGTGACACAGGGACACTGGCTGCGTGGTCTGCACAGTCCCCAGTGACTTGCCCTGACTCTCTGTGTCTCACCAGCATCCATCAGCTGAGGAACAAGGTGTCAGAGGAACATGAGGTCATCAAGAAGAAGGAGCTGGAGACTGGCCCTAAGGCGTCCTATGGCTATGGTGGCAAATTTGGAACAGAGCGTGACCGAATGGATAAGGTAACAGTTGTAGAGGGCTTCCTTGGGCCCCAGTGGAAAAGTCTTTTTCTCCTAAAGCGTTTTCTGGCCTGACCCTGAAGGGAGAGAATGGAGCGCTGGCATGGCTGTGCAGATCCAGCGTGTCTAGCCAGCCCATAATCTGTCTCCAGGATCTGTTTGAACCCATTTGTATAATTTGTCTCTACAACTTCCTTGCAACACTCCCCTTAGCTATGAAGAAGGACTTTCTGTGGCTCGTTTCAAACCTGCTGCGTAACAGCTGAATTAGGTGCATCCCTACTTGTGCATAGAGAACTCATGAATAATAGTTCCCTCCTCATATTTTTCAATTAGAGACCCCTGTCATAGCTCCCCAGGATTAAGCCTTAGTTCATATCCTCTGTTCTCACATCAAATCTGTTTTATGTTTTCTGATAATCACCATCACACTTCTTCCTGTACCTTTCAGAATCTAATACTTCTTTGTTTTCAGAAGTGAGATTATAAGTTTGCGGTAGTATTCAATATATGGGGTCACTGGGTGTGCGTGACACCAGGATGGCCGGGTGAGAAACAGACATTTCCAGGAGGCCAAAATGGAGCAGCCATGCTCAGACCCTTCTGCTGGAGCAGAGGGAGGGTGTTTATGTTGAGCAGCTCCTCGGCCTTCATCCAGTCTTACCAGAGTGCTGCAAGTGTTCAGCCTCTGGCCCTTCTGAGGACGTGTGCGCTCCCTGGCCGCACCAGCTCCGCAGGGAGCAGCGGGACCCCGGAAAGGGTGATCCCAGCCAGGTCTGCTGACCCTCGCTTCTAGACATGGAAAACGGGGAGCAAGTGACAGACCTGCTGCCTGTGGGTTCTCAGCTATGTGTGCCTAGCCACACTTTTCTCCTTAGTTTCCCCATGTGATTATCCACCACTCTATCTCAGTGGCATTTGGGAACAGTAGGTATTCAGCATCCCATGGTTTGAAGAGCAGCAGGTATTCAGCATCCCGTGGGTCGCACCGTGAGCTGGCAGTGGGGCCAGTTCCATGGGCTGGCTGCCCTTGGAGCTGCATCACAGGCCTCAGAGCAGAGCTGGCGCTGGCAGGGGCTGTGCAGAAGGCATCGCCAGCAGCAGCACGGTCCGTTCGGACCTGTCACTGGTGGCGGTGGGTGTGCTGGCAGCAGGGCAGAGCAGCTGTGGGGCGCTGGTGTCTGCCCGCCCTGCCCGGCTGGCCGCGGGTGCTCACGTCGTGCTGTCTCTCCTCAGTGTGCAGTGGGACACGAGTACGTTGCTGATGTTGGGAAGCACTCCTCGCAGACGGATGCAGCCCAGGGCTTTGGGGGGAAGTACGGAGTCCAGCGGGACAGAGCTGACAAGGTGCGTTGGACAGGGCAGCTGAAATGGGAACTCGCAGCCTGTGCTCAGTGCTGCCCCTAAAACACTGTGCTATGTTTAGGATCGTGGCTGCAGTTTTCAGAGTGCTGGTGGGTGCAGGTCTGGGCTGGCCACGCACCGTGGTCTGCACTGAAGCACGCAGCTCGCCCTGTGTGCAGGACAATGACTGGTGACAAATTGCGGGGAACTTGTGAAGATTAACTCTCCGGTGTGTGCTAACATGCTTGCACTGTCCTGTCCGGGCAGCACTGTGTTTGTCTTGGGGCTGTGGTGTTTTGCATTTCCAAACCCCAAGCTGTGCCGTGCACAGTGTCCGTGGCAGGACGCCGTCCCTCCCGTGCACATCCTGCTGTCAGACTCTGCCCACCCAGCACAGTGTGGGGTGGGGACCGTGGCCTCTCCCTGGGGCGTGTGGGCTGTTGCTGGGGCTGCTGCCACGTGGGCAGCTGGGCTGCGGTGCGTGCCGAGGGGCCCGTACCGGCCAGGGGGTGACCAGGCCCCAGCACGGACAGGGACCCGCGTCCCAGCCCGGAGGAGGGCGGGTGAGACCTGGCTCGGCCCTCCAGACAACTGACGTTCCTCCCTTTCTTGTACCAGTCAGCAATGGGCTTTGAATACAAGGGTGAGGTGGAGAAACACTCGTCCCAGAAAGGCAAGTCCACGGGCACGTGTGGCCCCTTGACGCTTTGCCCAGTGCCTGTGCTGCTCCCAATGTCCCGCGCTGTCTGCTGTGGCACAGCCTGCTTCCTTATCCCCCTCTTGTCACTCACTGCAGGTTCCTGTTCCCAGTCAGTCCCTTGCAGCCCCATTCCCTGCTCTCCTGTCACCACCTCTCTGGTGTACATTCCCCTTGTCTCTACGTTTTGCTTTGATGCATACCACGAGACGGCTGAGCAGAGAAGACACCCCCACATGCACCCGATGGGCGGCTGATGCTCCCTTTCTTTTAAAGTCCTGAGCAACCACTCCAGAGGGAACCCGAGCACTGCAGGACATGAGGGGTGATTTCTGAAAAAGCAACACGTAACAAAAGGCACAATAATGGATTTGGAAACAAAAGCCTTTATACAGCACCCAGACTTTTGCACAATTCTGGAGATTACTCAACCAGACTTTTAAAAGTACATGCAAGCAGCTATATTCATTAAGAACATTGCAAAAATTTAAACTAAAGATATTTTAAATATTCTGCAACAAGAGAAGATGAAAGGGCAAAGTCTGTTACTGATTCAGAGAAATGTGAGGAATACTGTATTACCAAGAAAAGAACTGAATCGTTCGTTTCAGAGGAAACTGTAAGAGAAGGAAGAGCTTTTGAGGTCTTCTTGGTTGATCTTAAAGTAATGAATCACATGCAGTTGTGCTACATTAACACAGATTATATACTAGATTGTAGACACTGAAATTCATCAGGCTGTGTAAAACCACAGAAATCACTCAGGACAAAATGAGAATGTTAGAAATAGGGTAAGGTGTTTGGATTGTTTTTCATAAAAATGTGTCCATACTGGCAACTCCATTATCAAGGTAACAGTCACAAAACCTATATTGGCTGAAAACAGCATCCTAAAAGGTCAATTTCGTAATGGCCTAACAGGTAAATAATAGTTTAATTGATATAAGCTCAAGAAACTTCTAGAACTTACAGATTCATCCTGAAGTGACTGAACTTCTATGAAATGGAGAGCCATTCTTGAATACAAAATGTTTTCATGCAAGTTTCTCTACATCATGGTCTTCATGGATTGATAAGGCTGCATTTGCTGGAGAAGCCCCAGCTCATTCCTGTGAAATGCAGACCTGTAAGAACAGGGTCAGGGAACACAGGTAACTGTGATTTACTCCTGAAGGGCAGGGTTTGGAAACAGAGCTGGCTGCCCAGGGCTCTGCAAGTGTCTCTGTACAGCCAGCGCCTGCGATACACACTGACGTTTCTTAGGATGTCAGCCAATAATAACAAAGTGGTCCTTAGAGAATAACTGAACACAGTTAAATAGTTAATATATTACTGGTTTGGAACATGGAAAAGGGCGGGTGTAAGGAGGACGTGCGGTGCCTGTCGCACTGCGTGCCAGGCACTCTGAGCTGGAGCAGCTCGCCAGAAATGTGAGCTCAGCCCTGGCTGCAGCATCCAGAGTCACTGTTTCCCTGTAGAAGCTGGGATTCCATTGTAGCAAATATAAGTTGTACAACAAAGGTTTGCCATTTCTTCTGTGCTTTCAAGGGCTGAATATACTTACTCACAGACCTCGGAGTCTGGCAGTCCACGGGTTGAAGTCCTGACTCTGGAGATGTGTGAGTGGGTGGATGTCCAGCCCATCAGTGCCCAGGTCTGGCCTTGGCTTTGTGTCCTTGGGTGGCTGAGCTCCCGCCGCCTCCCCGCTGCCCTTGGCGTGTCGCTTCTCTTCCTCGCCCTCTCGTCCCGCTGTGTCTCCTGCTGCCCGTGGCCCTCAGGCTCTCTGGCTTCCCTGACCCGCACTTGTCCTGCGCACCCATTCCCGTGGGCCCTTATCCTCAACGGCCCTCGTGGTGCTCCCTGCCATCCGCTGTGTCCCCAACAAACCCTTGGTTTTTCTAGTGTTTTCTATCATCGCTGCTGATTTTCCTCCTCCCCAGTGCTGCTCCCCACCTTTACCCGCTCCCCAGCCCCATGCTCGGGGCAGCGTTTCATTCCATGCACCACCTCAGATTACTCCAAGGGCTTTGGTGGCCGTTACGGTGTGGAGAGGGACAAGGTGGACAAAGCAGCGGTGGGATTCGACTACAAGAGCCAGGCAGAGAAGCACGACTCTCAGAAAGGTGAGCCAGGGAGCCCCGTGCAGCAGCGGTGTCAGGACTGGAGTTCGGGACCGTGCCACTGGGGCTGCGGGACACTGTGCTCTGGGTTTGCAACCTGCTGCGGGAATGATGGAGAAACTACGGGGAGCTGCTGGGTGCACACTGCTTGCAGCAGGGGAGCGGGGCAGGTGGGAAAGCCATTGCACGGGGCATGGCTGCTGGAAGCAGTTCGGGCTAAATGAAGAGGAGCAGCAGATTTCTGTTGGCACAGGGGTCTCCTGGGCAGCGTGTCACCAAGCGGGGGGTACAGGGAAAACCCAGGCAGGTGCTAATAGCAGGTGACATGTGCCAGGGAGGAGGGTGGGCTGTTTCTGCAGCCACCAATGGGGAAATTGGGCCTTTCTCCATGTCTTTCTTTAAGTCTTCAGCAGGGAAAACTATTGCCCCTGTATGATCAGCCTGAGCTCACAGAGCTCACGCTTTTCTCTTTCCCTCCCTTGTCTGTTCTTTCCGTGCCATGATCTGGATCCCTGTGGTGAAGATTATTCTGTGGGCTTTGGTGGGAAGTTCGGGGTCCAGAGGGATCGTCAGGACAAGAGTGCGCTTGGCTGGGACCATCAGGAGGAAATGCAACCCCACGAATCCCAAACAGGTAGGGCAGTGCTGCCAGAGGTGGCAGCACAATTTCCTAGGTGCACACACAGAGAACTAGTGGTTCATACTTGACAGAGATGCAGCTGCTGAAAACTGAGTGTGTACAGCATGTTGTGGAGCAGCGGGGACATTGCGAACCCCCAAAGCACAAGGGTAAACTCTGCCATAGTAGGCGCGTGCTTGGATTGGTGGGAGACATCGAATGCAAGGCCCTGAATCGGGCTTCCCAGACTATACTGTGCTTTCTCTGTGAGGTACATTCCTGAGTATAACTCATTCAAACGGTGAGCTCATGGGGATGAGGCAAAGCAGATTCCAGGGATGGCTTGGCTACTGTGTGTTTAACTTCAGTGAACAAGGCCACGTTGCACTCAAATGGCACGGCTGGCTCCTCACCGCAGTGCCTTGGAAGCAGGTTTGCTAGTGCACAGCACCGAGCACCTGTGCACTGCCCTGAAAGGAATGAAGGATTAGTCTTAAAAGCTACTGTTCAGGGCATTTTGCATGTATTATCTCTGTTTAGTTCCATATGTGGTAAGATGCAGACAAACCTAACTCACTTCACTGCTCACAGCACACTGAAGTCAGAGGTGCACACAGAATATAAAACATTATAAGATAGCCTCACTTTTTCCCTACAGACTATGCCAAGGGGTTTGGAGGCCGTTACGGTGTCCAGAAGGACAGAGTAGATAAGGTAAGACTGCGTGCTGCAGCCTGCAAATGCTTCCTGCTAATCCCTGCTCCCTGTGCTGCTGCAAGAGAAGAGACTTGGCAGCGGAGATGAGGTCCCGCTGCTCAGTGCACAGCGATCGCAAGGGCGAGGGAGCGGGCCTGGTGTAGATACCAGAGGGTACGGAGAAATGCAGCCTGGGGATCCCATAATGAAAGGCAGAAAAAGCTTTTTGCATTCTCAGCTGCTTTTGAATCATGCCATGCTTGGACGGAACAGTCATACACCTGCTTTCTCTTGGGTCAGGATTTAACAGCAGAGCCAGTGAAGAGCTTTCTGAGGGCTGTGCCCTCCTGGCCATCTAGTACCACTTGAGATGCTGGAGTGTTCTGTCTGGCTGCTTGCTGTCAGTGCTGCAGGCCCTGTGTGTACCGGTGTGGTCAGGACGAGCAGTGATAGCTGCTTGGAGATGGAATTTTGTGAGCGTGAAGCCTTGTGAGCAGTCTGGGAGGCCACGGGCTGTTGCACCGTGCTGGGACTGACTGTCTCTCACGCAGGAGAGGTGCTGGATCAGGCTGGAGGTGCAGCCGGTGCCGTGTCCCCAGCGCTGGTGACGATCGTGCAGAGAGCAGGGTGCTCACAGTGCTCGTGCCTTGCGCTGCCTCAGCGGGAAGGCAGGAGCCCTGGGCTGCCGTTCCTCTAGCTGTTCTGTTCAAGGTGGAAGGTTTGTTAGCGGCTGTCACACACACATAACCAAGGCTTCCCAGAAGCTGGCTTGAGCTTTGATCCTTCAAGGAGCCAACTTGCAGATCTTGGTCTCTCCAGTACCTGTCACAGATCTATGGCCCCTCTGGTATCTCTTGTACAACTCACCATCTTGTACGGCTTTGTGTGTGAATGACTGGCCCCATATCAACCCTGCCTAACTACAGGTGAAATCTGGCCATTCCCCATGGCACTGTCTGTAACTCTCAGCTTCTCTGTTATTTGTTACCTTCTCCGGGTTTTTCTGTCCTGTCCAGGAGCCTCTTATGGTCTGTTCCATTAGCTAAATCTCAGACCAGGGCATAGTCATCTGTCTGTAAACCTTCACAAAACCCAGCCGGGGCAGGATTGGCAGGGATCAGCCTTGCGTGAGGTCATCCGGTTTTCTGTCTGGTCTGAAACCAGGCAAAGGCTCATCTACGGTCAAAACGCAGATCGTCTCAGACATTTGAATTCACATTGTGCTTTGGCAGGCTACCCTGCAAGCTTGTTCAGGAAATGGGGTCTTGGCAGTGGAGGATGATCTGCGTGGATGGGGATAACCTAGAAGATGAGAATCCTGGATGGTGGTGGGGCTTTGGGGTATAGAATCGTAGAATCATTTCGGTTGGAAGAGACCCTCAGGATTATCGAGTCAAACCATAACCTAGTGTAACACTAGCACTAAACTGTGTCCCTAAGGACCTCATCTAAATGCCTTTTAAACCCATCCAGGGATGGTGACTCCACCACTGCCCTGGGCAGCCTGTTCAATGCCCAACAGCCCTTTCCGGGAAAATTTTTTTCCTAATATCCAATCCAAACCTCCCCCAGCACAACCTGAGGCCACTTCGTCTTGTTCCTGGGGAGCAGAGCCCGACCCCCCTGGCTCCAAGCTCCTTTCAGGCAGTTCAGAGATCAGAAGGTCTCCCCTCAGCTCCTGTTCTCCAGCTGAACCCCCAGCTCCCTCAGCCGCTCCCATCACACTTGTGCTCCAGCCCCTCACCAGCTTCGTCACCTCCTCTGCGCTCTCTCCAGTCCCTCAATGTCCTTCTGATGATGAGGGGCCCAAAACTGAACACAGGATTCAAGGTGTGGACTCCCCAGGTCCCAGCACAGGTTCGGTCACTGCCCTGGGCCTGCTGGCCACACTGTTCCTGATACAGGCCAGGGTGCTGTGGCCTTTTTGGCCAGCTGGGCACACTCTGGCTCGTGTTCAGCCAGCTGACAGTCCACAGTGCCAGGCACTTTCCAGCTGCTCTTCCCCAGCCTGCAGCGTTCATGGGGTTGTTGTGACCCCAGTGCAGGACCCGGCACTTGGCCTCGTTGGACCTCAGACAATTGGCCTCAGCCCATCGATCCAGCTGGGCCAGATCCCTCTGTATGACCTTGGCAACCTCCAGCAGGTCAACACTCTCACCCAATATGGTGTCATCTGCAAACTCAATCCCCTCATCCAGATCATTGATAAAGAGATTAAACAGAATTGGCCCCAGTACTGAGCCCTGGGGACACCACTCGTGACCGGCCAACAACTGGATTTGGCTCCGTTCACCACAACTCTTTGGGCCGGCCCTCCAGCCAGTTCTTTATCCATCACAGACACACCATCCAGGCCACGAGCTGCAGCTTCTCCAGGAGATGCTGTGGGATACGGTGTCAAAGGCTTTACTGACGTCTAAGTACACAACATCCACAGCCTTTCCCTCGTCTGGTAGGTAGGTCACCTTGTCATAGAAGGAGATCAGGTTGGTCAAGCAGGACCTGCCTTCCATAAACCCATGTTGACTGGGCCTGATCATATGGTTCTATTGTATGTGCCATGTGCTGTTACTCAAGATCATGTGCTCCATGACCTTCCCCGGCACCAAGGAGGTCAGACTGACAGACAGGCCTGTAGGATGTGGAGGAGGAAGCGAGGGTGCCTTCCCTGAACCATACATGTTCTGTTGCTGGAGACAGTGCTAGTGGCACAGGGTTCTGCCTGCTTCAGAACCAATGTCGCTGTACTCAGGAGCTGGAGGAAGCAGATGAGGACCTTTCTGCAGGGCCCTGAGCCAAGGAAGGACATAAACATGTACCTGTAACAACCAAGTGTGTTCTTTTACCTGCTGCATGACTGGGCCAGCAGCGGAGTGGGAGTAGCATCCTGCCCATAGAAGAGATCAGCACGGTCTGTGAATTTAACAACAGCAAATGGAGGAGCCTTGTGGAAAGGCAAGGCATCGTGTGTGTGGCAGAAAAAGATTGTGAAATCAGATGAACTCTTGTGGATAAGTCAGCGTCGTGGGTCATTTGATGAGCAGGATGCAGAGAGGGGATAAGCAGTTCTTGATCAGCTCAAAGTGGAACATGAATCTGTGCATTTTGAGAATATTGAAGCATGATCAAAGTTGGTGAAAATAAGGATATATGGGCAGGTACCTACATTCTTGGTTGCCTGGTTTTCAGGCACTGGAGTAGTGCTGAATTAATTGCTCCAGAGTAGCGCATGATATACCACCAGGCAATCTTAACACCCCTGTGATAAAGTTTTGAACAATAAGTGTAGGATTCAGCTTTCACACTAAGACTCCTAAATTTAAATGCTATAAACAACATGTCCAAGTCTCTGCTGTGGTCTGTGTAGCCCTGGTTCCGGGCCTACAGTGCTGTTTGCCTGCTCTGGTGTGTTTTCTTTGAAAGAGCAGAACTGCTGTCTGGGCTCCACTGACTACAGTAGGAACTGGGCCACCCAGCCCATTGGTGACACCCCCAGGTAGAACCCCAAGTGTAGCTGTATTAGTCTGAAAGCTGGATCCTACCTGTGGTTTCCTTTTTATATGAAATAGTTATCTTGTTAAAGTAGATAAGCTCCCTCTATCTCACTTTTTCTTTGCTGCAGACACTTCATTGATGCTACTACCAGTTTAGCCACCTCTTCGCACCTCATAAAGCCAGTGTTATCTTGGATGTTGACGCACGTTTTCACTTTGGTGTTTTCCAGCCTATGCTACTGTACACACATACTCCAGGCAACAGCCTGCAGCGTGTTTTTCCCAGTTAGGCAGCTGTGCATCCAACAGAGAAGCGCTTCCACGCCTCGTACCCCTGGGAGTGCAGGGGAGGGACATGTCTTGTACCCCTAGGAGTGCAGGGGAGGGACGTGTCGGGTCCCTGGACCTCAGGAGGTCAGGCCAGGCACCCACGCAGCTCTGCCTTGTTACCGGTGAGCGCTGCTGCCTCGAATGGCCACCCTTGCTGTCCCGTGCAGCAGTTGTCTTGCCGCTGTGCAGCCTCCTCCACTTGGTTCCAAGTGGCCTTTTCAGCCCTTGAGTGCCACCCCAAGAGGAGCAGCCGTGTCCCTGGCTGGGGACCACACACCCTCCAACAGCGCAGGGAGGCACCGGGAGAGCAGGGGCAGCCAGCAGCCTCCATGGGCTATGTCGCTTGTACAGATGGACACAGACAGCTGGGAACAAAGGCTGCTGCCAGCAGTAACCAAACCCAGCAGGGGATCTCAGCGCCAGCTGTGCCTGGCAAGCTGGACACTTCATTCCCTTCCCCTTGCAGAGTGCTGCTGGCTTCGATGAGATGGCGGCTCCCACCTCCTCCTACGAGAAAACCAGAGCAGTGGAGGCAGGTGAGACAACAGAGTGCCAGCCCTGGGCTGGATGGGGAGCTGTGGGTTTGGAGCTGGCAGGCATGGGCTGTGGTGTGGATTTAACCTGGGCTGAGGGGCAGGAGAAGGTGGCTGTACTGCAAGTGTCTCTGGGAGAGGCAGGGGTCTGGGTTTCTCCTGGGTGCCTGAGTGGAGGAAGGAAGCCATGGAGCAGACTCCATCAGCTGTCTTCTCCACAGGAGCTTCCAGCGGCACCAGCAGTCTGCGGTCACGGTTTGAAAACATGGCCAGGTCAGCAGAGGACAGCAGGAGGCAGGCGGAGGAGTGCGCCAGGCGGCAGGCTCGGGAGCAACAGGCGGCCCGGTGGAAGGTGAGCCGCGGCCATCCTGCTGCGTCCTCCAAGGCTTGCCAAGCAGACTTTTCCTCAGGGCTGGCAGCTCCATGTCCTTCTACCTGGTCTCTTTACAGTAACCTCTTGCCTGAACTGTTTCTCTGCAGCTGCCAGAGGCTGCCATTAAACTTCACAGCTCTCACTGGGTTTTCCCTCTCAGCACACGGATCAGGACGTGCCTGCACCCAGCCATGAGCCCTGTGCTTTGGCCTAAGCTCCTTCTTGCCTCTGGTGCCTCGCACAGTGCAGTCACAGCTCCCCAGTATTTCCATCCCACCAGTCTGCATTCAAGCTTTTCCCAACTGGAGGTTGCATCCAAACCATCAATGTTTACAAGACCTCCTCCTACATTGTGCTGTTTCTGCGTGCAATGTCCAGATAAGGTTTCAACGATGAAGCACTCCCTGATACTTTCCCTCCTTGGGGCTGCTTTCTGCAGATCACATAGTCATTACAGGCCTGCTGGTGTCAGGTCCCTAGGGCAGGTTTGTGGGAGATGGAACAGATCTCAGCTGAAGGAAAAATTTCTGAGTTGCTTTGTTGGGAATGGGAACAGATGTTGCTCTGGACCTCACTCAAAGGGATTGAGGCAATCTGGTGACTTTTCTCGCAGGAAATCCCACAGAGAGAGAAGGAGAAGGACCATGCAGAGGCTGCCGCTGCCCCCGTGCCAGCCGGCGTGCCCAGGGGTGCCAGCCAAGGCGGGCCCGTGTCACACGGAGAGCAGGTGGGCTGGGGGAGCCGGGAAGGGCAGTGGGCAGGGGATTCACCGGAGGGGCTGCGCTTTACAGCCCTGCAGAAAGACGTGGGGTGCACCACAGTGTGGGACAGGCTTTGGAAGGGTTGGGGTGGGGATGGGACGTGGCTGCACAGCACCTCTTACCGTGAGATGGGTCAGAGCAGCGGCTGTTCTGTGAGCTGTAGCCGGGTATGAGAGAGAGGCGTGAATGTGTGAGCCATGAGGGTCTTCACAGCAATCGCAGGTGCCAGTTCAGCACAGACCTGCTGGCTGAGCCATTTCCACATCGTGCAGAAGATGATGCTCCACTTCTGTCGTGAAAGCACTCGGGCACCTGCAGTGGAGCGAGCTCCTTTGTGTTGGGTGCTGTGGGTCATGGGAGAGCTGCCTGAACTGAGTGCTTCACAGGTGACTTTCCTGTCACTTCCTCACTTCGTAGCAGGAGGCAAAAAGGGAGGATGAGGAAGCAGCACCCACTTTGCCACCAAGACCAGCGGATCTGGACGAAGAGCTGTGCAAGGTCCCCAGCCAGAATCAGCCTATCTACACTGAAAGTTTGGATGCTGGTGGAGACTATGAGGAGCTGCCAGAGCCTTCTGACTACTGTGACAGTACCAGTGCAGGTGCTGACTATGAGGAGCTGCCAGCGACCTTGGGAGAGCCGGATGCCATCTATGACGATGGAGGAGATGGAGGTGACGACTATGAGGAGATCCTTCCTCAGGAGCCCAGCCACAGCCAGTGCCACCCGGGTGAGTACTAATGGAAGAGCCTGTGTCTTGGGCAGCTTCTGTCTGTCCACTCAGCTTACTAAATGTATGGGACAGACTCCAGAGGGAATTTGTATCCTGAAACCTACTGTGGTCAGGGTAGCAGCCCATGATGATGGAGCCTTGGTCATCTCCCACTCCCTTGCCCAGCTCCATGGAATGCTGGGCCAGGCAGCAAGTATCTCTGGTGGAGCAGGACCCAGGCAGGACCCAAGGGCTGCCACGGGCTCAGAAGCAGCTGGACCTGGACTGATGTTCTTGGTGCACTGCTTCTTGGCAAGCGACTGCCAGTGCTGCACTGAGGCCTGGGGCTGCCCCTGTAATTCAGCCTGTTGCTCAAACTCCTGGTGCTCATGAGAGCTGATCTGGTGGTGCCTCCTGGCTGTGCAGAATATGGGGTAGTCTTCCTCCAAGCACATGAGCAAACTGCATGGGCTTCCGTTGGTGTTTCTGTTGCAGCTTTGCTGGTACTGCAGATGGTGAGTGGAAAGGCTCGAGTTAATGTACAGCCTTTTTCTTGGGAGATCAGGACCCTGCCTCTCTCCTTGCAGAAGGGCTGGGAAGTCCTGCCTTGCTTTGAGCCATGGTACACCTCTCCATGTTGATAGGGTTTGGGTGCCGTTCACCCCAAGGCTGGCAGCTGGGTGGAGGGTGGCACTGACCAGATCTAAATGGGTGCTTTATCATCTGCCTGTCTTGTCTTCTGCAGGGGAAACGGACGATGTTTATGAGGGGGAGAGTGCTGGGATCTGTGCAGTGGCTCTCTACGATTACCAGGGAGGTGGGTCTGCCATCCAGGCTGTGGGGACAGGCTCTGGGAGCTGGCCTGGGGGTGCAGCAGGGAGGTAGCGGCTTACACCACCAGCAGTGCTGAAAGGATTTCACAGAATGGTTGGGGTTGAAGGTGCCTCTGTGGACCCCCAGCCCAGCCCTGCTCACAGGGGCACAGAGCAGATCACACAGGATCCCAGGCGGGTTTGAATGGCTCCCAGAAGGAGACTCCACACCCGCTCTGGGCAGCCTGGGCCAGGCTCTGGCACCTCCCAGCACACAAGTTTCTCCTCATGTTCACATGGACCCTCCTGTGTTTCAGTCTGTGCCCGGTGCCCCTCACCCTGGCCTTGGGCACCACTGAACAGAGTCTGGTCCATCCTCTGACACCACCCTGAGATATTGATCCATTGAGCACATCCCGCTCAGCTTCTCTGCTCCAGCTCAACAGCCCCAGCTCTCTCAGCCTTTCCTTGGCACAAAGATGCTCCAGACCCCTCAGCATCTTTGTGTCCCTCCTTGGTCTCTCTCCAGTGATTCCTTGCCCTTCTTGAACTGGGGAGCCCAGAACTGGACACAGTTTGGCATTATGACTTGGTGGTTTAAATTTCTTCCTCCTGGAAAACAGAATTAATCCTGGCTTGGAAACACTGGAGTTTCATCTTACATCTGTGAAGTCTTGCTCCTTCTTTTCTCTGTTTTTAGCTGTTCGATACGGGGTTGGATGAGATGAACTCTGAGGGTTATGAGAATGCTGCTTCTGTATTCTCCCTCTGGGGTGGGTGGGAAGAGGGATTTAAAACCAGCTCTCTCTGGGGTTGTCTGTGCATTGTGACTATCTTTTCTGAACAATTTTTGCAGATGGAGATGATGAGATTTCTTTCGATCCTGAGGACACAATCACACACATCGAGATGGTAGACGAAGGCTGGTGGCGGGGGCAGTGCCGGGGCAAAGTAGGCCTCTTCCCAGCAAATTACGTGAAGCTTCTGCAGTGAAACCTGCATTGTCCAAGCTGCCTCCTTCCAAACTTTTGCCTCCCTCAGCTTTAGCTTTTAACTTGTTGTTAGCTTAATTTGACTCAGCCTGGCATGCCTGCATGCAAGAATTACCAAGGAGCAAACTGGCAGTGTCTGAGGGAATGTTTTATCCTGTGCTCAAGAGGGCTTTGGTTCCCATCCACTTCCAGGTGGGAAAGGTGAGATGGTTTAAGAGCATGTGAGTGTGATATAAGACATCTTTTCTACCCAGGCTGTCCCACCTGTCAACCAGCAGGCTTGCAAGTGTGTCCATTCCTGTTCCCAACAGGGCAATTCACAGAAAAGAAACAGCAGCTCTAAGCCAGTCAAGGCAGAAGGGCCATGAGCTATGGGACGCTGTGGCCCTGGATCTCATCCTCCCCAGGGCTCAGGGAAAAGGGCAAATTTGCCTTTGTTCTCAGGAAGGGTTTCTACTTGCAGGACGAACCATGTTTGCAGAACAGGGTAGAGAAACGTGAACCTGGTCTTTTTGGGCAGATTTCAGGGCTGGGGCCTGGGAACATTTACCATGCCAGTGAACACTGCTGACTTTCGCTGCGCACAGACACAGCCTTGGCTGTAATGAGCTGTTCCATCAAACAAGAGAAGTGTGTGCTGGCTCAATGAAAACACAGGATGGTGTTGCTAAGGTAGGAGATTGCTCTCTTGGTTCTCCTCTGTGTGCCAAGAACACTGTCAGGAGATGTGTAACTTCTGGGTTAAGCCTTGAAAAAGGAAGTGTAAAAATTATATTATTTTCTGAGTAAAATTATTCTGAAAAATCTGGCTTGGACCAAGAGGAAAATACTAAAAGGGTTCACTTAACAAAGATTTTGTCAGTAGCTGTCCTGGTCCTCATCCAAGCAGCCCATCAGAGGAATGTTCTGGTAGGGAAATCCTTTCAGTCTAGCAAACTAATCAGGGTAAGTGCTGCTTGGTCCAGGCAGTAGAATATTTTTGAGAGATCCATTTTTCCTGTTAGCTGCTCAGACAGTGAGAGTACACGTGCAGGGGGGGGTGGGGAGGGCAGGCCCACAGTGTCCCGGGCGCTTCACAAGTCAGTGCTACCGGGGGTTCCCCCAGCCAGGATTTGTTCAGCCTGTTCTCTCTGCTGTGGGTGGTTTGAGCCCCTGTGCTGAAGCCAGCCCAGTGTGGCAGTAAAAGAGTTAACGCCTCATAGGTTTTGCAGGACTGAGTGTTCAAGAAGAGACTGGACAACACCCTCAGACACGGTGTGAACTGTGGGGTTGTCCTGTGCAGGGACGGGAGATGGACTCCATGATCCCTGTGGGTCCCTTCCAACTCAGGACATTCTATGATTCTGAGTCTGTGACTCACTAGTTAAGAACTATTTGTGGGTAATGGTCTCAGCAGTTCAGTTAAAGGAATGAATTATTTGTTAAAGGCTGTGCTGGCTAGAGCCTGTATTTACAATATCCTGCTTATCTGACACAGTTTGTGAAGAATGAGTTGTATAACCTAAAGGTAAATAAACTCTGTAAGTGCCCCGTTCAAACAGAGTTCGTATCAGCAGTGTCTGTCACTGCTGCGCCGTGCTCCCCCCCATAGATGCAATAATAAACTGCTGCTGTTCTGGCCTGAGTAAAACTGCATCCCGCTGATTCTGTGACAGCACGTGTCCTGCTGTAGACTTGGTTCCTGCACAGTGAAGGGGGTCCCTGATTCTGGCCTCCTGTATCACAGAGGTGGGGAAATGGCTGAGCAGGTGGGAAGCAGGACAAGAGAAAATGGTTTATTCGTAATGCTTAAAGCAGTTTCCAGTAAATTCCAATGCAAACTGAAGCCCTCCCTTGAACCAGTGTATTCCAGGCTAGATGCTCAACATGCCACTGTAGGAGCTGGTCGTTCCTTTGTGGTCTGCCAGCACCGTCACAACAGGAATGAATCGGGGTGCACTGAGCAGCCCAGCGTGTGAGGAGCCGCAGGGGTGAGAGCTGTAGGGGTGAGAGCTGCAGGGGTGAGAGCTGCAGCAGTGAGAGCTGCAGCGGTAAGAGCTGCAGGGGTGAGAGCTGCAGCAGTGAGAGCTGTAGGGGTGAGAGCTGCAGCAGTGAGAGCCGCAGGGGTGAGAGCCGCAGGGGTGAGAGCCGCAGGGGTGAGAGCTGCAGGGGTGAGAGCTGCAGGGGTGAGAGCTGCAGGGGTGAGAGCTGCAGGGCACAGCCCAGCGCCAATTGGAGCAGCAGCGATGCGATGCGGGGCATCCCCCTGTGACACCTGCACAGTTCAGTGCTGCTCACCCATTGGTCCTGCACCATCCTGCACCTGAACACACCTGTAGTACAGCATCCCTGCCCAGTGTTTGACACTGAGAAAAATGACAGTCTGGGTCTGTCAATCATGGGGAGGAGGCACTGTGATTCATGTTCAACACTGTCAATTTTAATGTAACTTTTCTGGAGGTTTTGGTTTGGATTTTTGGTGGATTTTTTTGTTGGTATTGGGGGTGGTTTTGTTTTGTTTTGTTTTCTCTGGAATAACTTTTCCAATTTTTTCCCTCATACAGCTCATCCTTTATTTCCCGATGTTCCTTTCCATGAGCCTCTCCAGAATGGGCCTCCTTCTGGCAGACTCTCTTGTGTGTTGCAGTGAGACTCTGAACCAGGGGTGTTTAATTCATGTTTTTCAATCAAGAAGGGCTTGTAGCAAGTAAAGCTGGCTGTGAGCCTTGCAACCTGTTTGTGTAGGAGCAACAGGCCATCGAAATATGAGTTACAGAATTTTTTTCCCTGAAGAATAAAATCGGTGTGTGTTGTACGCTAAGAAGATTGGCAAACTGCTCCCAACAAGCTGTGTGCCTCCTAGGCCCACTTTTTGACTCTGCAGTAGGTTTCTTTGGGAACAGACTGGCTTTTGGTGGCTGTCTTTTAGTAACTGGGTATGATGGCTCAGTAACTGAGCTGTGGATGGGCACATTTTGGCCCCTTGCAGCCCCTCTGTGGCACAGCTGCAGAATGTGCCACATCACTCACAACTGCATTTTGATGGTTTGTTTTTTATGGCTATAAAGCAAAGCAAGCATTTCTGGTGATGATTTAAGCAATGCCACCTCACAGCTCAGTGCTAATTACTTGCTGTTTGACCAAAGCACTGAGAATAATGGGTGGTCTGTTTAAACTGCTGGTTGCTGTGCTAATGTACAAAATGCTCCAGAGCTTTCATGGCAGGCTGGAGAAAGCCAGCAGGTATCAGACCTGGTGCCAGAGCCTGTGTGAGGACGATGGTGTGACAGCCCCTTTGCGGAGCCCAGATCTTTTGCAGACCAAGGCACTGGCCCTTGTGCCATGCATGGCCTGGCTCAGCCCCTTGGGCAGACCCAAAACAGAGCTCACAGCCTTGCTTGGGCCAGCAAGTGTCTGGTTCTACATGAAACTGCCTTTTACAGTGTTCCCTGGTAGCAGCATAGCTGGAACATGTCCTGTGCTGAGCTCAGCACGTGGCACTTGCAAAATAAAGACATAATTGTGGAATGGTAGCCTTGTTCCCAACTTGATTTATCCATTCGGCCATCAGGGATGTGCTGAGGGTCAGACAAGCGCTGGCAGTGTGGCATGAGCAATCACTGCCTGGGCAGGGAGCCCTGAGCCTGCTTCCCCGTCAGCGGTTTGGCACAGATGGCGATGCTGCCACGACACCGCACAGCTCTCCTGCATCACCGCACAGCTCCCCTGCAGCACTGCACAGCTCCCCTGCATCACCGCACAGCTCTCCTGCAGCACCACACAGCTCATGTGCTGCTGCTGGGGCAGCCCCATCCCCGCACAACCCTCCGCAGGGCCCCCCGCACCTCCTGGTTGCGGAGGCTGTAGATGAGGGGGTACAGCATGGGGGTGACGATGCAGTAGAGTGCGGACACCAGCGTGTTGGCTGCCGGGGAGCAGCCGGAGCTGGGCCAGGTGTAGTTCAGGTTGGCTGTCACAAAGTACACGGTGACCACAAGCAGGTGGGCAGAGCACGTGGAGAAGGCTTTCTGCCAGCCAGCAGCCACGGGCATCTTGAGCACGGTGGCCAGGATGCGGAGGTAGGAGACGACCACGAGCAGGAAGGGGCTGAGGCCCACGAAGACGCTGGCGGCGCGGAGAGCCACTTTGCTGGCGCGGGTGTCGCTGCAGGCGGCGCGCAGCAGCGGGGGCACGTCGCAGAAGATGTGCTGGAGCCGCACGGCCCCGCAGAACGAGAGCCGGGCGGCCAGGAGGGTGTGCACGGCCGAGTCCAGCAGCCCCCAGAGCCAGCAGCCGCCGGCGGCCACCACGCAGACGCCGCGGCTCATGGTGTGGGGGTAGTGCAGCGGCTGGCAGATGGCGGCGTAGCGGTCGTAGGCCATGACGGCCAGGAGCGCGCACTCGGCCCCCGCGCATGCCATCAGGAAGAACATCTGTGCCAGGCACCCGTGGTACGAGATGGTCGCCTGCGGGCGCAGGGTGTTTGCCAGGATCTTGGGCACTGTCACCGACGAGTAGCAAATGTCCAAGCAGGACAGGTGGCTGAGGAAGAAGTACATGGGGCTGTGCAGATGGCGATCCAGGGACACGAGGGTGAGTATTGCAGAGTTCCCCAGCAGCGTGGCCAGGTAAATGGCCAAGAAAAGCACAAAGAGGAAGGACCGGCCATGGGAAAAGCCCAGGAGGATGAACTCGGTCACACGAGTCTGGTTCTCACCTGCCATGGGGCCAGCTGGGTTGGTGTGTGGGCAGGAACGAGCACTGTGCGGGGACTGGAGCACAACCCACAAGGCAAGGATTTCAATGGTAGGGTGGGTTTGGTCCTATCTCCACACTGGTTGAAAGCTTCCCATGTTGGGATTTCACAGACATTAGGATTTTAGACTCCAGAGAGCTGCTATTCAATTTTGGATACCTGAATGCAAGAAAATAACACGGAAGAAACCAAAACCAGTGTGCATCTAGACTAATGCTGCCAGCCCAACCCTGTCTTGATGAGTATACCGTGTCTCTGTTTTCCTCCTGGTTGTATGGTGGCAATGTGCTTCCCTGTCCCCTGGACATGGTCACATCATTCCTTAGATGCCACAGCCACTAACTTTACCCTTCCCCGCCTGGTTGGGGATGTGGCATCAACCTGCACCAGCTACGAGACATTTTTTTTCTTTATCTTGTCTCCTGCTCTGCCATTTTTGGGGTGCTTTGTTCTGCTATAATGAGCACTCAACAAGCAGAGGTTTCAACTGAGGGTGACTCACCACATGGTGTTCTGTCAAGTCACAGGAAAATTTAAGCCATCAGGGATCTCCACTGGCCTGGGCCTCCTGACCTTTCTCCTGTCATCCTGTGTCAATTTTCACACTGACACAAAGGTTTTGCTTGCTGGCACGTGAAGCTGTGATGGCCATGTCCCCATGGTGGACGGGGCGTGGGGAAGCAGTCATTGCTCATAAAGCTCAGACAGAGGCTGTTGAAGGTGGTGCTTGCTGGGTGCTTGGCCAGGGCTGGTCTGCACGCCTGTGCCATGAAACCCAGCAGACATGGGCTGGGTGCTTTGGGGTATGATATGGCCTGGTGCAGCAGCTGTGTGAAGCTGCTGAAGAAATGGGGCTGAAAAAGAGGTTAAAAACCACCTGCAATCGTCCTGTCCTGGGGCAGGTCTGTTCCAGCCAGCACTCAGCATGGCCACACTCAGCCAGTCTGGAACCAGGGGCCGCTTGTGGCTGGTGAGGAAAAGGATCCAGAGAGGCTCAAACTCATATGTATGACGATAAGGGGGGAAACAGATCTGGAAAGCACCAGGACAGATTGTGGCTGCATAACAGTCCAGGGCACCTCGGGGCACCACCGGTGGTCTGGGAGCTGTGCACGGCACAATCCTGTTCTGCCTGTGCGGCCTTTTCTTCGTCTCCAGTTGCTGCAGGAGCTGTTATCGCGCTGAGCTGTTCCTGAACCGGAGGCCGAGGTGCCTGGCTGGCGCACCGGCTGTCGCTGGGCGTTTGCCAGGAGCTGCGGCGGGACCAGCACTGGGTGCCGGGCGGTTCTCACCGACACACGGGCTGTGTCTGGCACGCCGCTGAACCCAGGGATCGGCTTCCCTGCCGCCCTGACCTGGAGCTCGTACGCTCCAAACCAAGGGCCGCCAGCCCCAGTGCAGGGCAGCAGCTTTTCTTACAGGTAACTCTGACAAACCTGGGCAAGATCCAACAGCGTTCCCAGACAAAGCATCAATTCATGTCGTTCTCCGTTTACTAAACATTAACAATGTCACCTGGTGGCTATGCACAGGTTCATTGCCATTACATAAGACTAAAGTGAATATGACCAAAAAAAAGGAAAATAAAGCATCCCTTTCCTCTTTATAGATGCATTTTTAGCAACTGAGCTCAATTGTCATGTCTCTTCACAAGTTTAAACAACATAGTTGAATTTCAGATTGGTACCCATGCTTTATGCCCATTAATCTGTATTTAATGTCTCTGTCCAGAACATGTATCTGCCTATCAGTCATGATTTTAAAACATGGAGCAATAGCAAATTCACTGCTTCTGTTGGAAGTTTTTTCTTTTAGCTACTTACCACAAGGAACTGTCAAAGTGCTGTGAACAACTGTGTGCCTTTTTCCTGTTGGAATTGCTCAAATGTCAGCTCTGTCTCATTCATCATTTTCAGGTCTTGCTTTTCCAGAGTAAGGACCCTCTATTCTAATAGTATTCTCCGCTTTCTTCTACTTGCACACTGTGATCAGTATCAGTGTTTGCTAAATAGTAGAACTAAGTTCTGATTAATTTCTCTTTTATTCTTCAGTTTTGCAACTTTTTTTTTAACTTTTTTTTTTAATATTGAGAGAAGAACTTTCATTTAAAAGGTTAAGTCTCCTTTGCCCCACATGGCATCCACACTTGTTACTCTGTCTTGGATGTGGGTACTCCAAGGCTGAGAAACCACTGCCTGGCCGAGCTCTCCTGCAGTTTCCCAGTCAACATATTTTTTAATAGTTTGTGGTTTTTTGGTTTGGTTTGGTTTGGTTTGGTTTGTGTTTTTTTGCTAGTTTTGCATGCACTGGACAGGTACCTAAGGACTCTATGATCCGATATTCTTGAAATCTCGGATCACCCCTCTTCCTGCAGCCAGCCCCCAGCCAAAGCCACGTGCACTCTGATGGAATAACAGCCCAGCTTGTTTGGCCCGGTGCCGCAGTCCCCGAGCGCGGCGAGAAGAGGCGGCAGCAGTGTTCCCAGGGTCGCCCTGCCCACTGTCCCTGTCTGCAGAGCTGCATCCCGTGCACGTTGATCTGTACACATTCAAAATTGCCTGTGTGACTTTCCCAGTGCGAAGGCAGCTGGTGGTTTTGTTACGGCACGGGTGCCTCCGTGGTGCGGCTGTGAGGGGAAGGCTGGAAGGTTCTCTGAGACCTTGTTGGATGCCTTTACCACCGACCTGCGGCCAGAGCAGGAGTCTGCTGGCGAGTTTTGGTGAAGCCAGCACCAGCCAAGGTGGGGACCTGCCTGTTAGATAGGAACAGGGAACCTCAGGAACCAGAGTGATAAGAATAAATGTAATAGTAGGAGGTCTGACATGTAAGGGCAAGTCACCTGTTTCTGCTCTGCACTGGGGCTCAACACTTGGAAATAAGAGCAGGTGAACAAGAGGGGTGGGAGCCCAGCACATGCTACTGACGAGCCCTTGGCTGGACGTAGGTGCACAGTGATGACATGTAAGTCATTGTACTTGCAGCAGCAGGGAATTACTTCTGCTGCGGGGGCACAGCGAGTCCCGGGGAGCTGCTGCTGATGCTCTCCCTGTGCTGACAAATTCAGGCTGGATCAGGCTCGGAGCTGCAGGGCTGAGTACAGCCACAGGAGCTGTGCGGAGGGAGGACCCTCGCTTTTCACCACTGTCTGTAGCAGTGTGGCTGTCAGTGGCCATGGCCACATGACAATAAGTGCTGGATTTAAACCCTGTCCTCAGACATTCTGTACACAATCAAATAGGAAGGCATGGCAGTAAAATCTCCCTCTTTCCCTTGGACTGCACAGGAATGAGCCTTGAAAGAGTCCCCATCTTGCCTCAGCGCCTTTCCTCTCTCACTTGCAGTGAAGGCCATTTCTCATGGTAACTAATGACTTGCCAAGTATTTCCCAGTGCGGCTGCAGCTTTGCCCTCCACTGACCAGTCCAGACGGGGCGGATAAAGGGGCAGAGAGGGAGCACCGACGTGCCAGGGAGGCAGCCGGTTTCTGTCATTCCCCGGGAGAAGGACGGTCCCTGACCGCAGCGATGGCGATGCCGCAGTCTGAGACCCAGCTCAGCCCTGGTGTGATCCCTGAAGCAGGTGCCTTACGTCCAGCATTTTGGGGTGCACTGTCCCCCTTCCTCCTGTGGGAACCTGCTGTGCTCTGTGCCCACCCAGCAAGCCGGCTGCTCCTGCAGGAGGATGGGCTTTCCCCACCCAGCCACCATGTCCCGTTCACACTCAGGCGAGCGGATGAGATATTCTGGAGCAAGCGGCCATGGGAGGAAAGGTCCTGAGCCCTGGTATGGCCCAGTCCCAGCCTGAGGGGGCAGCTGGACTGAGGGAACCGGCAACAGTACAGGACCAGTTTATCCTGAAAAGGACTGGGCTGTTCTGTCTGAGGCACCACCAGCAGCCACAGCCCGCCTGCCTGCCAGGCCCCGGCAGCCCCGGCTGCCAGGTTTGGGTTTGCCCCAAGTGCTGTGCTGATGGGGACCCCGGTGAGGGTCCCACCATGGGCAGCTGTCCTGCCTTACCTCCCTGTCCAAGACCAAACAGCAAACACCATCCAGTGCTTGTTGATAAAGGGGAAAACTAGCAGTGTCCCCAGGTGCTGTCCAGTCTGTCTTACCTGCATGAGGAAAAGCCTGTGCGTCTTCGGTGTCTGCAAGCAGGGAGAGGCTTTTAACCCTGTGAGGGCCCTGGGGAGAGGCTTTCAGAAGCAGCTCTTGTTCAGTGGCAGGAGCGAGGAGCAGAGGAGCATCCCCCAGTCAGCCTGCAAGGCGAGAGCTGAGCCCACAGGACCAAGCCCTCCTGGCACAGGACACACTCGCCCACCTGTCCTGCTCCAGACTGTGAACACAGACCAGCCGAGCTCCTGTCCTGCTCCAGGCTGTGAGCACAGACCAGCCGAGCTCCTGTCCTCCTTCTCCAGCCCTTGGGCTGCAGCACAGCTGCCCGTACCAGGCGCCCCAGGCCAGAGGAGGCTGTCTGGCTGGGGAGGCTGAGCGCTGTTGTCCCTGTGCCCCAAGTCCTTCTCTGTGACCCCATTTTATTTGTTGCAGGGCTATGAGGTGCCCACACTGTCCGACACCAGCTGTGAAGAGGTCTGGCCATTGGCCACACTTGCAGTGACAAATCTGTGGGCCACACAGCAGTGAGATGACTGCACGGTGTCTGCACTGCATCCCTGCTCCCACCATCTGCAGTAACCGTGCCCACCAGCCCAGGCTGTGCAGGAAATCTGGAGAGGAGACCATGGTCCGTGGTCCCGGAGAGAACTCGGCCATGGTGGGACTGTGCTCTGGCAGCAGCTCTGGTTGGGCTTACTTAAAGCAACAGAGTCCTGTGAGGTCTTGCAGAACTGGGCAGCAGGATTACATGGACTTGCACGGTGAACACTGCCTGCTCAGACCCTGCAGCCGCTCCTGAGAAACAGCAGCTTTAGCTGGAGTTCACCACATAGTGCCATGGAAATGTGAAGTGGGAAACCCTGGAAATGTGGAGACTGCAACAGGGTGATCAACCCTGAGACATGACTTTTTCTGCAGCAGGAATGCAACATTGCTTTAATGCAATCCAACCCTGAGACATGACTGTTTCTGCAGCAGGAATACAACACTGCTTTATTGCAATCTTTTTGCAGCCTCTGTTTCGTGATGATTGCTAAGTAGGAGCTGATCCTCTGATAAGCTCTGTATCTGAAATTTCAAGAGTTGAGAAGCTGAGCAGCATCACCCTTTGGAGAGCAGGGAAAGCTCAGGCATGGGAAGGAAACCATGTGGAAATTCAGCGTGGACGCCAGGGGGGCTCCTACGGCAATGAGGGAAAACCCGGGACATAGAGGATGTAAAAGATGAACAGCAGTAATTATGAGCATTGTGCACCTAAAAGCAGGTTTTCAGGGAAGCTGGGCTGACAGGGCAGCAGGACCACGATAACAGGACTTTGTGACACAGCCATTTGTTTTGAGTTTACACAATTACACCTTTATCCTGTGGCAATGACGAACACTTCCTTGTTCCATACAGAAACTCAGGGGGACGGCGTTCCAGTGTAACCTGGCTGCTCCCCCAGGACAAGCCACCTGCTGGCAGCACTTGGACAAACCCCCTCCCACACTGGTGTTCAAAATAAGGGTTTGCTGAGACCATTAGCGCTTGGCACAAATATTAAAACATACTGGAATCTTGCCAGATGCCAGAAACTTGGTCTTCAGTTCTGGTAGTCCGTGTCCATTTTCTGTGGTAACATCTTCAGAAGAGCCTTTATGAGAAGATGTATCAATGTTTGTACCCTTCTCTGGTCTACTGATGCACACAAACTCCAGCATTGGGGGTCTAGTGAGAAATCAAATCTCCATGAATTTGTAAAATGTTAAGAGAGCAGTTTTTAAATAAATGCCTAAATTTGGTTGTGTAACCACAAGAATTGGGCCCAGATCCTGCAGGTACTCAGCACTTTTGGAAATCAGACTCTTAACTGGGTGCGGGGCTCTCACCTTCTCCACGCATAACTGTTTCACTTTACAAAAAACAAGTGTCCTGTTCTAAACCCAGGAACTTCTCCAGGTCAGATTTCCCTACTTGTTTTGAGAGATGCGTTCAAGGATTCCTTCTCAAGCAAAACCTGCCACCGCTTGTATCACAGCTCACTGCAGCAATGCTGCCAGGTCACCGTTAATGGTCTCCACATGTGCACAAATGCTTCCCTTGGACACAGAGACAAGGACAACGGTGCTATCCATGGTGTTCAGGGGGGCAGGATCCAGTCCCTGCCCAAAGCACAGCCAGCTCTGCGGTCAGACAAAGCTGCTCTGGGCCGGGTCCAGTCAGGTCTGGAAAACCTCTAAGGCCAGAGATCCCACAGATCTCTGAGACCCTGCTCCAATAAATGATCCTCAGAGTGACCGTTGTTCCTTAGATCCAGGTGGAAGGAAACCTCTGTGGATCCTGGTTGATGATGAGCTCAGTGTGAGTCAATGTGTCCTGGTGGCCAAAAGGGCCAGCTGTATCCTGGAGTGCGTTGGGCACAGCACAGCCAACTGCTCCAGCAAGGTGATCATCCCACTATACTCAACTGTACCTCACGTACTGTGCGCAGTTTGGGGCTCCACAGCGTAAGAAGGATATGGAAATGCAAGAATGTCCAAAGGAACTCAACAAAGATGGTGAAAGGACTAGAGGGCGCGACTTACGAGGGGCAGGTGAGGATACCGGGTTTGTTCAGCTCAGAGGAGACTGAGGTGACCCCATTGCTGTCTACACTCACGATGGGGAGTGGAGAGGGGGATGCTGATTTATCCCTGGTGATAAAATGTGAGGGAATGTCTTAAAGTTGTGTCAAGGGCAGTTCAGATTGGACATTAGGGATAAGTTCTTCACTGAGAGGGTGGTCAAGCACTTGAACAAGCTCCCCAGGGTCACGGCTCCAAGCCTGTCAGTGTTCAAGTATTTGGACAATGCTTATATAATAAATACAGTTTAACTTTCAGGTTGCCCTGTGTGGAGCCGAGAGTTGGACTCAACAATCCTTGTGCACCCATTCCAATTCAGAATATTCTATGATTCTGTGAGCTTGAAACCTCTGGTCTGAAGTTTTTTTCTGCTGCCTCTCATCCTCCCTCCAGGCCCCTTGTGATTAGCCTGGCCTTGTTTTCCTGATAACCTCCCCATAGGCACCAGAAAGCTGCTGTTTGGTCCCCCCGAGCCCTTCCTTCTGCAGGCTGAACAAGCCCAGCGCCCTCAGCCTCTGCTCACAGTGCGAGTGCTGCAGCCCTGGCCATCCTACGGCTCTGCGCTGAACTCTGCTCAGGTCTTCGGTGTCCTTCTTGTTTCAGGGAACCCAGCACTGGACACAGTACCCGGATAAGGTCTCAGAAGCACCAAGCTGACGCAGCCCGTGCTGTTGGCCACTTCGCTGCCAGGCACACAGCTCCCTCACGTCCAGGCTGCCCACCAGGGGCCCCAGGGCCTTTTCCACAGAGGCATCCCCAGACTGTCCTCTTGCCAGGGGCTCCTCTTTCCATGTGCAGGACTTGGCTTCTGTCCTTGTTGAATTTCATGGGGCTCCTTCCGGCTTTTCCAGTTTGGCCGCCCCAAGATAAGACAAAAGCCTCACATCTCGTGAGAGTGGTAATGGATTTCTGTCTGAATTTTTTTCCTTAAAACTTGACAAGGAGATTTTTTTTGGCTGAAGAAAATGGTGTTGTCTCCAATTTTTATTCAGTTTAATTGACCATTTGTATTCATATTTTAGAAAAAAAGGAAATGAAGGTTGTACCTATATGATCCAACAATAAAACTGTCCAAAACTGACCTGATCTAGTTGTGTTTGTCATGAGCTAAGAACTCACACAAACTCAAACACCATGACGAAGCAGCATAAAGTGACTTGGTACCCTGTGGTATCGTCCCTGGATTGTGGGGTTTTGGGCAGGTGTGACACCCGCAGAGTCCTGGAAAATCAAATTGTGCTCCTGGCACAAGCCACGGGGCCCATGTTCTGTCCTGGCCAACTCGTGCTCAGAAAGCGACAAGGGAAGACTTCCCCGTCACCACTCAGCAGCACTTTGGCCCCATTATCGCTGCCTAGTGCCTCCAGGACAGCTGCGGCAGTTCCTGCCCCATCTCCAGCACCAGCCCCAGCCCGCTGCACAGGGCAGGCGCCAGCACTGCTCACCCCGCTGCCCATCACGTCTGCCCTAGGGGCCAATTAGTGCACTTTTAACAAGATGCTTTAAATAGAAGGCTGAAGTTTGAGAGAAGTTTTCTTGTTTCCAGTTTGCCCGCTTGGTACCCATTCCCCACAGGCTTCTCTCCGCAGAGGAAATGCCACCAGGGTTTCAGTGCCAATTACTGACAGCCTAGAGCACTTCGCTTCCTTGCCCAGCGTGTTGTCCTGAGGCTTGTAAACAAGGCACAGAGTGGGCTATTAAAAGTTGGAGGCCGTCAGTGCAATAACTTCTAAGCTGTTTACATCTGCTATAATGAATTGCATCATAACTCAGAAGCAGCAGAATGATACCTGGAGCAGGAATGTCTTTGTTCTGTATAGGGTTCCCATCTTTGAAATGTTCACACTTTAGACAAAAATGTAAGAGTTGTTGAAGTATTAAAAGGAGAAAAAGGTAAATAATTCAACAGTTCTTCAGCAGTCAATACAAAATACCTGAATGACATTAAACTTTACGAAAAACGTAACATACTGCATCAGGGAGTATGAAGTTCCACAGCTGTTTGTAACACCAGTCGTGCCATCTTGCCCCAGTTCCTGCTCCACCCTGAGGCAGTGCATTTACACCACGTGTGCAGAGCACAGCCCTGGCCAGTGTGACACGGGTACGAAGGGCAGCCCGGCAGCGCTGCCTGTCACCAGAGCTGCAGGTCCTGACCCCCGCGGGGGAACACGCAGACGCGGGTCCGGATTCAGCGCCAGACCCACCGGCGGCTGGCGGAGCTGGGACCGCTGCGGGTGCGGAGCAAAGGCACAGCGGCTGCTGCCAGCATCTGATCCGAGCACCCGAGAGACATCACACAGGTGAAACTGGGCCCGAGTTTTTCATAGAAATGTATGTTTTAGTTTCAGATGTGAACTGAATGTTTGTGGCAACACTGGAGGTCAGTACGTGGCATGCGTTGAGCAAACAGAGGGAGCACAGCACGAGCCCCGAGGAAGGTTTTAGAGGGAAGGACAGCGCTGATTTGGTCGGCAGAACTCGGCAGGTGGGCCTGGCACCTCTGCGCTGCACCGTGTGTTACTCTGAGCAGGTCAAGAAATCAGCGGTGCAGCACAGAGGTGCCAGGCCCACCTGCACTCGTCATTCACGCTCTCTTCCATCAATGGAGAGCGACTGGTGGTTTTGGGGCAATTCTTGGACTGCATTTGTTGGTCATGTGATTTCCTATATCAACACCAACACTATGGATGTTTCTCCCAGAGAGAAATAAGCCACTAAGGAGCTGCTGTTGCATCTGAGACACCTCCAGCACACAAGGGCGACCTGAAGCCACAGCAAACGGCAGCTGCACGCCCGCCCTTCACCTGCAGTTTGTAAGTGCCTCGTTCCACCGGGCAGTGTAAGTCTTCTGGCAGCAAAATCCTGAGACAGACGAGTGCTGAGACATTTTTGTTACTGGTGCCACAGGCCTGGCTCTAAAGCAAGTCTCTTTATCCAATTTCCCATTGAAAGCCACATGCAATTCCATCCTCAGTAATGGAAAAGTGCAATGCCAGGAGACACAGCTGTGCTTCACAGTCTGTCTGCACTTGCATCACGTCCCACTAATGTCCTGGCTTATTACAGAATTATAGAATAATTTTGATTGGAAAAGACCTTTAAGATCACTGAGCCAATTGAGCCCATTAGCTCCAAGCAGCTCAGTCCTCAAGAACCTGAACTCTGTGTATATAGAACATAAAGACCAAAGAGTAAAAAGAACATAAAACTGCAGAAAAAAATAGACCATGACTGTTTTCTCCATATCACAGAAAATTACCGATCTCCCACCTTATGCCCAAGACAGGTCTAGTAGGGGTTAGATTTGGACTTACTAACCAAACTTAATCTTGGGCTTGACAAGGCAGAAGTAGAGGCAAGAAAAAACACAGGGTAGACGGTACCCTCGCCTACAGAAGGATCCACATCCGCTTCACAGGCTTGCGTGGGTAGAGAAGCAAAACAACCACAGCCACCTGATACACAGTGCAAAGCCTGGTGGATTCCAGGAACAGTCTCCACTTCTCTTCATCAGATCCTGATCCAGTTACTGACGTGTCCGGGACACGAACTGCCCTCACATTCAAACACCTTTACATTAGGGTCCACACTGACTACCCAGTACTTTTATTAGCCTGATTTCCTCTCTCTTTGCTTCCCTTCATTCCACAGTATCCCAGATAAACAAAATCTGGCTTCCATATTTTCACACAATACCTAGGGAAAAAGAAAAAAGTTTAAAAAAACCCCAAGTAGCCAGTTATGCCAGCTGTTGGTGAAGTTCAGTACTTAAATTTAAAACGTTTATCTTTTCCAGAGGAGAGACATCCTAGAGAAATTCTTCCGCAATCTGTCCCAGCTCCTGAGCACAAGGAGAGGTCTGGAAGCCAAACAAGGGCCATAAATTCTGTGAACAGGACTATGGTGTTTCTGTGCAGCACTTGAAGCACTCCCTGCAGAAGGAAGAAACTGTATTGTTCAGCATCCTTCAGTTTAATACTCAGGGACCACGCTTCTGTGCAACTGAACAGCAGGCAGAAGGCATTTCAGTGTTAGCAAAAAGAGAACAACCAAAATACAGGCGCCTACTGAGCATGAGATTGTTGTAGCATCAGACATCACAAATTTAAGTCAAACCAGTATTCAGATAACTTGCCTTTATTATTTTACAACACAGAAACTCAAATAAAGCAACTAAAAATCTTTATGAAAGAGAATAAATAGCATATGCTAGGCATTACCAAAATATCTTAAAAATGGTTTGACTCCGGTGTAAAAAACAAAAAACAAAGTAATCAGAAGTATCAACTTGTTCTGTAAAGACAGACTGGGGACAAGGAAGGGGATAGCAAGCAAATTGAGGAAGGATACAAGAAATTGTTTTATATTAAAGTCATTGGAAGTTAGAAAATCAAAGGTGATTCACCACGGGACCGAGAGGCACTAGGGGGTATAGAAAACATGCTAAGTGTCACTAGAGAAGTTAAAAAACATTTCTTAAGCACTTAAAATGAGGGGGTTGAAAAAAAAAAGACTTTCATAATAGTCCTCAAAACAAAGAGCTTCCGCTCCCATCTCACAAACCCAAAGGCTTCCTTTGATATTAAAAATAATTTTGACACTATCTCCTGCATCTAATACCACATATTTCAATATTAAATCTCCTGAAAAAGTTTGCAGAACATCTTTAGATTTACAAAATAAACACTCTGCTTAGGGAAGTAGGACTGCACAGTCTTGACAACCCCTACTCAGGTTCAGTCTTGGTGGACCAAAGAAACGTTAACATGGACATCAAAACTGGCTTTCTAAGTAACGGTGACTGTGATCTGATAACTACGATAACTATTCTGTGAAAACACTGTGCCACTAAGTCAGTGTTATTGGTACTCAACATTTTAAAAGGGTCGGTTTCCCTGAATGCAATCGTTGCAAGAGACTAGAAAAAACAATCAAGCAAAAAACCATTAAAACAACCACTCCCCCGAGATTTATAATGAGATGTGTAAGCTAGGAATTATCATTTAATGATATCCCAAATTAATATCAAAAAAAGAAAGCACAATGTAAAGCAGAAAGATGAAAAAAATAGTAAGGGTTAATAGGTACAAGAAAAACATACATAACTTAGAGAAACTCAGGGAATCAACAAAATATCAACTGACAATAGCACTGCGGACAGACCTGTATAAACACACTGGATCGTGAGCAGATCAACCTTTGGGTATTGCTGGTGAAAACAAAAGCAGCAATGCAAAAATGCGGAAATATTCCGCAGATCCTTTTGATCTGTACCTGGAACAAAACAACAACTGCATTTAAACTCATGTAATAGTAAGGAAGGAACAAAAATGTTGATGTATTTAATCAAGGAAGCTCTACAGCAGCACTCACTACAACTAAACATTTCTCCAGCAAATGTCCAACGTTTCACATAGTTGTCTTAAATTGGCCAAAGAGTAATTTGCATTTGATCTGTGACACAATAATACACCAGTGAATCTGGGACTCAACCACCAGCTTCAGCGACCGGTCACATCGATGCGAGTCCTGCACAGCCGCAGAACAGGGAGCAAGCTAACCAACTTCTCCCAAGTACCTTACAAAGGTGCCTTCACCAATACAGTGCGTTTGAAATTATCCAAAAGAAATTCACTCAGTACAACAAGGCACCTTAATTAAAAATAAAAATCAGCAGTGTAAGAAGCTATTTGGAGGGTAGTTTAAACGGACTAAAACTCATGCAGGAACAGGTCTCAAAATCCACAAAACAGGAAACATAAACAAGCACGTCAGAGCATTGCCTTGTACCTCAGAACCAAGTTCTGTGCACCACTGTATATTCATTTTATCAGCTATCTGGATAATTAAGTTACTTTGTCCATACGATTTACAAAGCACATGGAACTTGGTGCTTCGATGCCCAGTAGGTCTATAGGCAATTACGTCTATGAGCTTAACACGAAGAGCTCCTGGCAGAAACAGCCTCTGTCTACCGACATTCAAATAAACTTATCTGGCCTTTTATTACAGATTGAAGAAATCCACAGCTCTAACAGCCGCTGTCAGGTTTCAGCAGCACCAGTCTCACCCCTCAGCAATCTAAAAGCACAGAAGATCCTTCCCAGGCACTGGACTATCCACACCCTCCTGCAGCTCCCCCGAACCTGCCACAGGCTCACCAGCTCAGGAACACTGAACCGACAGGATACGTGACGTTCCCCTGAGAGCGGCTGCTGGCCCTGCCCTCCAACACACGCTTAAGGTACGAATCTGATACAGCCTTGAAGACAACCTTGCTTCTCAGCTTAGATCCAGGAGAGCAAGGACAGGAGAGTTAATATTGCCCTGCTTACTGCTGCATTTTTTCATATTCTTTTTCCTCTCGTTTCTCCTGAAGAAACTGTGGGCACAGAACAAATATTAAGGACCTGAGCCCTACTATCAGCAAAACCAATCACATCCTAACCAGGACTACCAACCACCTTTCCACCCAGCCCTTTGGTGAACTCGCCTGCACCGCTCACATCCAAATAAACACCAGGGACCAACGAACTGCACGGCCAGACCTCTACAGCAAGTTGGAGCACTGCTACTCGAGAAGCGTTTCCTAAAACAGCCCAGCACCTGTACATAACCCCAGGCAGCACAACACAGCGTGCATTCGGCCTTTCCCTCCCCTGTGCTGTGTCTCGTTATGGGCTGAGCCGCGTGCCCAGCAGCTCCTTCCAGCTCAGCAAACATTACCCCCGGGAACTCAGGTCAGCTCCGATTCTCCATCCCCAAGCGCGCAGTGGACTCGCTCCTCTGCGTTGTAAAACACCCGTCCGCAGCGCAGACGTGGCTCCTCCTGCTCGTACCAGAGACGTTCGTTGAACTCTGGGAAGAAAAAGGCAATTTCTCTGCTGGCTGATGCTGGTGAGTCTGTTAGAAAACAGAGGGAAAGAAGATAAGAGATGCCAATCTGGTACTGCAAATACGTGCTGTGTTCCAAAGGCAAAGACAAAAGCCGTAAAGAAAAGCATCAGGCTTGGTCACAGCAGAACAGCTGTGAGTGGAGTCTGCAGAAGT
The DNA here is from genome assembly GCA_013399365.1 of Pampusana beccarii. Lineage (NCBI taxonomy): Eukaryota > Metazoa > Chordata > Aves > Columbiformes > Columbidae > Pampusana > Pampusana beccarii. Next base: position 259,219 of record VWYH01011271.1, on the reverse strand, counting down.
GAGAAAATCATTAACTTTGATTCCCAGAACAGAAAGCAATTAAAGGCAGACAACATACCACCATTTGCACCCGCCAACTGCCCGACACTCAGCTAAGGACAGGTCTACCTGAGCCGTGAGTGGTGTTCCTGGTGTCAGTGAGGCCGTAGGCTCCGCGGATGGAGTCTGGGACGCTGTTTCGGGCTCGGAACACTTTGGTGGGTCCCATTAGGGATCTCCAGAGGGGGATGGCATTCTCATGGGCCAAGATATAAGCCCACATGGGGCCACTGAGAAAAGGACCAGGCAAAAGCAGAAGTAGAACAGGTTACAAAAGGACAGAGCTTCTTCACTCTTACACATAAAGCAAGCGCAAAGAAGCACAAGAGCCGTGCAGTGCTTTCTGAGAGGGGATGCAGAGCTATCATGGCACTAAACACTGAGACCACGGCACACAAGCAAAGCACTTGCAGGACTGACCTCCCAGGTGACAGCACCCACAGCCCCTGGGGCTGTCACCACCAGTGCTGCCACAGCAGAGCAGGCTCCCGACATCCCCCCAAGCCCAGGGCCTCTCCCCTCGGCACCAGCTCCTGACCAGACACGTCCACACCGAGCGGCCCCTCCAGCCGCACACGCACTGCCCAGGAACACCAGGGGCCACCCGCAGAGCGAAGCTGCTTCCCCAGTGCACCGGCTGGTACCTGGCCATGAACTCCACCAGCCGCTGGTAGAAGAACCGCCCTGGGGAGAGAAACAGAATCCCAGAACGTCAGGGATTGGAAGGGACCTCGGAAGCTCATCCAGTGCAACCCCCGGAGCAGGAACACCCAGCTGAGGTCACACAGAAGGTGTCTAGGCGGGTTTGAATGGCTGCACAGAAGGAGACTCCACAACCTCCCTGGGCAGCCTGGGCCAGGCTCTGGCACCCTCACCAGGAAGAAGTTTCTTCTCCTCTTTCAGTGGAACCTCCTGTGTTCCAGTTTGCACCCATTGCCCCTTGTCCTGTCACTGGTTGTCACCCAGAAGAGCCTGGCTCCATCCTCCTGACACTGCCCCTTTCCATATTGATCCCCATGAATGAGGTCACCCCTCAGTCTCCCCCAAGCTGAAGAGCCCCGAGTCCCACAGCCCGGCCCGCCCGCGGCCCCGCCGCCTACCCGCGTGCTCCCGGTAGAAGCGGCCGCTCTGCTCCCGCCCGCAGCGCAGCTGCCGGGAGCGCACGATCAGGAACCGGTTGCTGAGGATGGTCTCGGTCACGGCCTGCGGGCAGAGGCGCAGCGCTGGGCGGCCGCCGGGACCCACAGACCGGGCGAGAGGCCGGCCCGGCCCGCCCGGCGCTGCGCTCACCTCCAGCACCAGCGGGTGCGCCACGGCGTCCGGCTTCAGCAGCGCCAGCGTCAACGTCAGCGGCCGCGCCGAGCGACCCGCGGCCATCGCGCCCGCCCGCGCCGGCGCGGCCGTGACGTCAAAAGGGGCGGGACGTCGCGCGCGTGACGCATACCAAGGGGAGAGGGCGGGGCAGAGGGCTCCCGGGGCCTGAGGAGGCGGAGCGGGGCCTGGGGAGGCGGGTCCGGGGCCTGAGGGGGGCGGGGCCCGAAGGGAGCGGGGCCGCCGTGTCGCGTAGCAGCGGGGACGCGGGGGCGGGTTATGGCGGACGCGGCGGAGCAACCGGGTGATGCGACCGCGGAGCAGCCTCGGGACGAGGCCGCGGCCGGGGCCGAGGAGACGGTGAAAATCATCTGCCTGGGGGACAGCGCCGTGGGCAAGTCCAAGTGCGTGGCCGCGCGGGTCCGGCCGGTTCTCGCGGGGCGGGGGCAGCTCGGTCCCGCGGCCTAACGGGTGTCCGGTGCTCTCTCCGCAGGCTGCTGGAGCGGTTCCTGCTCGATGGCTTGTATCCTTGTGTGCCCGGCCCGCCGGGGGAGCGGCTGCCAGCCCGGGGAGCCGTAGCGGGCCCGGCCAGGGGGGCGGGCGGCGGGCGGCCCGGGGAGCTGC
>VWYH01011271.1:229226-257143 GCA_013399365.1 Pampusana beccarii | reverse complement strand
GCTGCGGCGGGCCCGGCCGGGGGGCGGCGGGCAGCCCGGTGCCGCGGGTCGCTGCGGGGACACACGCTCCTCGCCGGGTCCTTAGCTCGGGCGCAGCCGCCCCCAGCAGCTCTCCACCTTCGCCCTGACGCTCTACCAGCACCGCGCTCGGGTGAACGGGCAGACGGTGCTCGTGGGTGAGTGGGGAGGGTCCTTCGGGGCCCGGGGACAGAGGGAAACAGCGGTGGTGCTGCTGGCGTATCGGCAGCGCATGGACCCAGGAATGCGGCAGGGAGCTCCTTGCACTGGGCAAGGGGATGGCAAACAGTGGTTTGTAGGCAGGGAAATGGGGATCACAGAATCCCAGAGCGGTTGAGGTTGGAAGGGGCTTCAGGACATCATCCTGTCCAGCCCCCTGTTCAAGCAGGGCCCCCCAGAGCCATTGCCCAGGACAATGTCTGGATGGGTTCTCAGGATCTCCAAGGAGGGAGACTCCACCACCTCCCTGTGCAACCTGTGCCCATGCTCAGGCACCCTCGCAGTGGAAAATGTGTTTCCTGATGTTCAGAGGGAACCTCCCGTGTTCCAGCGTGTGCCCGTTGCCTCTGGTCCTGTGACTGAGCACCACTGGAAAGAGCCTGGCTCCATCTTCTTTACACTCTGTCAGAAATTGGGCTCTTTCAAGACACTTAGACTTTGTTTCCTGTTGTCATCTCTGATGATGAAGTACTGAACATTGTTATCACTCTTTGCTTTATAAGCCATATCTACTGATGACTTCTCTTGTTCTAATATGTTTATAGTGATGTTCAGCATCAGCACAATTCATAGCTAAGCCTACCTGAGAACAGGTCCTAGTTTTACATAGTCTCTTAGCTCTGGAATGTTAAGGATTAGTGAGGTGAATCCTAATTTGTGACACTGAGTAGATGGACCAGGCTTTGCGTCCTGGCTTTAAGTTGTGAGGAAAATAGAACTTGGAAAGTTGTGTCATTCTAAGCTGGTATTTTATGTCTTACAGACTTCTGGGACACGGCGGGACAGGAGCGGTTCCAGAGCATGCACGCGTCCTATTACCATAAGGCTCATGCCTGTATCATGGTAAGGGTAGTGTCTCAGCTGGGATCTGCTGGGATTTTGACTAATAACCATCCCAGCTGAAGCTTGGCCTGCATGTTACTTTTTATGATTATGCCACCTTATATTTCTTGTCCCTTCCAGTCATTTAAAAAACTTTCCTATGTTGTTCTTTCTTCCCTCACCAGATAAAAGCAGCATAGTTGGGTGTGTTTAGCTCTCTTTTGTCTTTCCTGATAGCACTCTTACTATATTCCCGGGCTTTGCTGTTTTCTAAATTTCCTTACTTTTATCGCTGTGTTTCCAGTAAGGTGGTACGTACAACTGGATGTACTTTAGGAGCAGCGCTGTCAGAGGGGAGGTGAGGGACAGGGCTTTCCTCTCTTGTTCTGTGATGGGACTGTTGGATTACGTAGGACAAAGCTGTTCTGACATGCTCGGCAGGGGTTCTACATAAGACTCTTCTCTGGTCTTCTGCCCTTTCTATTTTCCTATACTTCGTGCTTCCCATTTATTAGCTTGAATCACTCTTGTTTCCTGACTTCCAGCTGGCTCGGCTCTCTTGGTTTGTACTGTTGCTCTAACTTTCCACTATTTCTCATCACTTGTGAGCATCAGTCAGCTTCATTAGTTTTGTAATTGTTAAAATAGAGAAGCCTCATGTCTGACCCTACTTAGCGGAACAGGACTTTGCCCGTGCTTGTTCACTGCCATGGGTGATAGAGTGCTTGTCATAGCAGAAAATAAGAATGTAAAGGAAAATGAGGGACTGTTTCCTGTATCACGCAAGGAAACAGGCTGGCTGCATGTTGCAAGACTTGCTAGATGTTCTCCCTTTTCTCTTTCATCCTTTCTAACAAAGGCCAGCTTCCTTTTTTGGTGTCCTGGGAAAATTCTGGATTCTGCACTGGTGTTTGGTGCGGTGGGTTGATCGGCAGCTGTCCTGCTGTTGGTCCCACAGTATCTGGTTCTTTTTCGGAAGGTGTTTGATGTGCAGCGGAAAGTCACCTACAAGAACTTAAACAGCTGGTACAAGGAGCTGAGAGAATTCCGCCCAGAGATTCCTTGCATTGTGGTGGCCAACAAAATCGATGGTGAGTATATCTGCTTCTTTCAACCTCTCGGGGTTGTGATGTGATTCTCTTCTGATCTTGCTGAGGAAGAATATAATTCATCTCTTAGGTCTAGATGAGTTCTTGGGTATTAGTCTCTCAGGGCTGTATTTTACCAAACAAATAGCTGGGTCCTCTACTGACCTTGCATGCTGTCTTACAGGCTCTTGTCCTTGTTTAATTAGCAGTTAAAAGTACAAATTTGATCCGTTTAAAGTTTATTCAAGTGATGTCCTTCCAGTTCTGTCCTTACCACGCCCCCCATTTCATCCACCAGAACCTGAAAGCTGATTATAGCAGTACACAGTCAAAAACTGCAGCGTGCCTTGTTGGAAAAGGAGCACAGTCTATTATGTGGCTTCCCTGATACAGTCAGTATCTGCCTCTGTATTGTTAATTCAGCCTTCCGGGTTCTGTGGGGCTATCTGTGTCTAAATATACCTGCTGGCAAAATTGTTCACCTTCCCCTGGAGGTGACTGGGCGATTCCCTCCTCTTAGGAATGCCAGCCAGGCATTCATGATTGCTGTCACCTGGATTGTGATCTGCCTCCTGCATCCCCAGGGAGCGCGTAACACACCCGCCTTCTGCTCAGCATCGAGAGGACACATACCCTCAGGGCCACAGTCGGTGTCAGACAGGGGCTTCTGTGCTGGTGTTTGTGCTAGAAATAATCGCAGCTATGAATAAATGTGTCCAGCTGGATGAGGTGTCCGGGCTCCCAGCTCTGAACCCGCCGATTGCATGGACTGTACAGAAGTCCAAGGCGAACGGGCTGGGTGTTGACAGCCGCACTGCAGACAGATCCCGCCTTACCTTCCTTCGCGTATCACGCCCGTGCGGGGAGATGCGCAGCCCACAGCACTGGACACGTGCCCAGGCCGCAGAAGGTTGATCCAGCCTCCTGCAGAGAGGCCGGCTCAGGCGTTTGGAGTCTGAACTACTTCAGCTGTTGCTTCTGAGAAAAGATGGCTCGTCTGGAGTCATCCTCCTGTGCTGGCACACAGGCTGGCGACCCATCGGAACTTTGTGCCGTTACTGCTGTGTCAGCACGTCCTGTAAATACGCCATAGATTTGTTCCAAAACTGAAATAAATTCTCTGGCTACTGAGGCTGGGGTTGCTGGACCTAACTGCCTGTTCAGTAGAAACCTGTGACAGCTGAGTCGTTTGTGCACGGTGAGCATGCCCTTGACTCACAGGAATACAGGTTACATGGCACAAGGGCAGTGGGGAGTTCTGGTTAAAAAGGCCAAACTGGAGAGAGACGCATGACTAGTGCAGTCCAGGTCGTGTGGACACAGTAAAAGTCACCAGGGTGTGCCTGGGAAATGTTCACAGCTGCTGCACAGCAAGTGCACTGGTGTGCTCTGAGCTGCAAAGCCTTATTCATTAATAGCACATCAGAATCTGTCTATAATTTAGTGAAGCACCATGGATAAACCAAGAAGAGCTCTTTTCTTTTTGTGTCTTCTTGTCAATTTGTTTGCTGATGCTGTTGCTTTTAAACCCGTATAGCTTTTGGCAAGGACTCTCCTCACCTTGTACTACAGTGAGGAGGCCTTGGCAGCAAAATTGGGCTCTGGTCTGTTCCACCACTCCTGCGTGTGTTGGCATTTTGCCTTCAGGGATGTCTTACTCACCACTTCTCCATTTTTTTTTTTTTTTCCTCCAGCGGATATGAAGATGACCCAAAAAAGCTTCAACTTTGCCCGGAAGTTCAGTTTGCCATTTTACTTTGTGTCTGCTGCAGATGGCACCAATGTAGTGAAGGTAAAACAGTTATTTGGCTCAGCATCCATGAGACCCCTATCCAGTCCAAGCACACGGAGACGGTGGTAGGCACAGAGCAGAAATGGGCTAGTCTGTCTGTTCGGCTACTGTATGAAGTCCTGGTAGCTACAGGTAGCTGTTTTTCTTGGGTGCGGGAACAGTTTCCATACGTTACAGTTTCCATACGTTACGGTTTCCATATGTTACAGTTTCCATATGTTACAGGAATGCAGTGCCCCTTACTTTGAGTGACAAACATTCTCCTTCTCATTAGCTCTTCAATGATGCTATCAAACTGGCAGTTGCTTACAAGCAGAATTCAGGAGATTTCATGGACGAGGTCATGCGCGAGCTGGAGGTAAGAAAGGCGCCACTTCCTGCGCTCTTCCTAAGTGATGAGCAGCTGTGCTCATTTTTCCCCTGGGGAAAGCAGAGTCTGTGGCAAAGGGTGAAGCTTTGTAGGCATGGAAAGATTTGCTTGATGCTGGTTACACCATGGGGTTTGTGTGCTGCTCATGTCTAGGGTGAAAAGGGTGAGGTGGTGACGGTCTGAAGAACCCACGCTGCCCTAGACCGAATTTGAAAGAACCACAGTAGAGGATAGCTGTTGCTCTCATGCTTCTCAGCAGTTCCTTCTGCTCCTTTCCAGAGCTTTGACCTGCAGAAGAGTGAGAATTTGTCAGATAAAGAGGAGAGCTGCCCTGAAGAGAAGCCCCTATCTGCCTAAGCCCTGGATGCCGAGTCTGCTCCTCCCCTTTGCTCTAGATTTCTGGGGCCAGTTAGAGCCGGTCTTCACAGAGGACAGTGAATTTTCTCATGCCCGGAGAGCTCTTGGTGCCGGGCAGCAGGGCCTCTCCCTGCTCATGGGAGACTGTCTGGGCTCGACCTTCCTTGGCTCGGCCCCAGCCACTGCAACCACGGCCAAGGCAGGGCCGAGAGCGTCCGCACAGTTGTTACTCACGACATGGTTCTTCAAGGCAAAGCTTGCCAGGAGAGCTGAGCTGCTCTTGGACCTGCAGAGAAGGGCCCTGCCTAAATGCTTTAATGATACCTGCTGGAGAAAACAAACACTAAAGAATTGTTTTTCTAAAGCTTTGAGCCTGCATCCTTCCTGTGCTGTTGTAAGGCCATCCGGTCACTACACAGGGTGAGTCCAACCACCAGCCCTTCCCCTCGCTTCCAGAGTCCAGCCTCTGTCTGCCCCTGATCTCTGCTGCAGAGCTTCTTCGTGTTTCCTTCCCCGTTTTTTTACGGAGCAGGCAGATGCAGCAGCCTTCTGAACACAGGGGATTGCTCCTTGCAGGTCGTCTGGGGCTAAATCAGGTGGACTCACACCCAGGAGGCTTGTCTTGTCCCAGCCTGATTGATGCAGCTGCTGCTGTTTGTGTTCAAGAGACACGCTGCATTCCAGAGAGCCAGTTACACACACGCAGACTTACACAATTAATGTGAATGCAAAACAGATGGACATAGGCAGAGCAATGCCTTTACCAGCACCCATGTATACATAACCACCGCTTACATGAACATGAACACAGTCCAGTCCTTTTCTGCCTTTCCAGATGATCAGGACTGGATGTTTAGCACCGAAATATAAACACACCTTCATTTCCTAGATTGAGCAGCAGACCATGTTCAGAGATTCCTCAAATAACAGTATGGAGATTAAGTCCATGTAATATCTGTGGCTGGATGTCCAGCTCCTTACCCGGTCATTGGTGCAAATTTTGGGTCTTTCTAGATCCACATCTCCTGAGTCAGGAGACAGACACTTTCAAGTTCATTTGTGCGTTGTACACACACACACACACACACACACAGAGGGATTCCACCAGTAGGTGGCCTAAGACACTCCTAGTTTCTAGTTGCTGTCCCAAAACCTCTCGTACCTATGATCTGTGCTCCCTCCTCCCAGTGCATCCTCACCCTCGTCTCTGCCCAGGCACAGTTCCAGCCCTTTGTGCCCCACTCGTCTGCCTGCAGCCTCGTTCCACAGGGCTGGGCATGGAAGCCCTTGCCTTGCCCAGGACACTGAACTGGACAGAAGCATGGTTAGCTGTGAAAAATGGCAACTTTATTTCAATAACTAAGTCAACTTCAGCATTTGTGTGCACTCAGCAGAGAGTGGGCAGGACAGAGCTGGCCTTGGGCACTGAGGCTGCCTTTGGATCCACAGACATTGCCCAGAAGGAAACGGTTGTGCTGTGCTGCAGTCCGCTCTGGATCTTGTTCATCCTGCTGCTGCTCAGGCAGTTTTTCCCTTTAGGTACTGCAGGAGCTTCTGCAGCTTCTTAAAGAATTCCACCAGCTTGTTCTCTGGATATGGACAGGGCTTAAATGTGCCCTGTGTTGGTCTCAGTGTCTGAGAGGGGGCTGAGGTGACAAAGTGCTGTGGTGTTGGAGCAGTGGTTACTTCGGGGCGCAGCCCCGCCTGCACCAGGATCCAGTTGTAGAAGTGCTGGGTGGAGGTGTAGACTCCAGGCTGGAAGGGTCTGGCACAGCCTTCCCCCCAGCTGGTCACTCCAACCAGCCAGAAGTACTCAGCATAGTTGTCTTTGCAGACGAGAGGGCCCCCGCTGTCCCCCTGCAGTGGGAGAGGGCGTTCAGGTGGGGCCCGCACGGGCTTTCTGGGCAGAGTCCCAGGGCTCTGGGACAAGGGGGCCCTGGGCAAGGAGCTGCGGCTGGGGCAGGGGAGGTGGGAGCCGGCGCTGGGAGGCGCCTCGCCAGGCAGAGCCGGCGCTGGGAGCGCTGGGGCGGCTGTGACGGGGCTGCCGGCGCTGCTGGGACACTCGCTGCGCTCCTACCTGGCAGGTGTCGATGCCACCCTGCGGGTAGCCGGCACACACGTTGTGGGAGTGGATGGCCCCTCTGTACCACCACGTGCTGTTACAGACCTGCAGATCAATGAGGTGGACCTGGGCCTCCTGCAGCACGTCACTGGCTTTTGCGTCTGTGGGCACAGAAAGGAGTTAACACGCAGCTGCTGGTTCCCCGTTCTCCTCCGCGTTGGGGTGAACCCCATCCCCAGGGCTGGGCTTTGCACGCGAAGGCACCGCGTGGTGTTCCCCTCGTGCCTCGCCTTGGGCGATGGGTCAGGCCCATCTCTCCACAGACACCCATCCCCGCAGCCCTGACTCTGTCAGGAAGCCCAACCCGTCTCCCCGCCATGCCCGGCTTGTCCTGCAGACACAACTGCTTTTTGGGAACTCACTTCTGGCGGACGTGGAGCCCCAACCACTGACGTAGCAGGCTGTCAGCTCGGACACTCTCACCGTGGGGTTGGCCACACAAGCAAGTTGTATGTAGTCGTTGCACTGGATAGGCTGGTCCAGTTCCAGCAATGCAATGTCGTTCTCCTGTGTTCCATAGTCGTAATATTTGTGAGACAGTATCCGCCTGACGTGACGCACTTGGGCCTCAGGGCCCGGCCGAGACAACTGGGTGACCCCAGCCACCACGCGCCACGTGGCGTCGGTCCTGCAGGCAGATGGCGAGCGGGGTCAGAGGGAGCGGAACCTCGTGCTGCAGCAGCCCAGCAACTCCCTGCCTGCTGCTCCACGAGGCAGAGAGGAAAGCAGCGCTACGGGGGTGCGAGTGCCCTCGCGTGCCTTAGGCTGGAGGAACGTGGAGATGGAGGCTGCTCGGAAGCGGAGGCCTGAGCCCAGCCTTCCCTGAGCTGTCCCAGCTGAGCTGGGGGGAGCCCGGGCACTGGACATGCTGCAAGGGGTGGGATGGGAGCAGCGTGGTGTGGGGACAGGGAACCCGTTTGTGGTGTGGGGACATCCCTGTTCCCTGTGCTCCTTACCTGACTGTGACAAAGCAGTGGGCTGCTGTGAGGACCCACTGTGAGCTGATGAGGGACCCTCCACATATGTGTGCTGCACCTTCTTCCCAGAGTTCCTGGACGCTGACAATCCAGGGCCAGGCCCCCGGTTGGGCATCCGTGCCACCCACGACGCGTGAGGAGCCGTACGAAGCCATGGGCCGGAGCCCGCAGGTTCTGTAAGCAGAAACTTGTGACTGTGCTGCTCCATGGCGCGCTGCTGTTCGTGCTGACGCTCAGTGTCTGCCCTCCCCGCAAGCGCTGACGGGCCAGGGAACCCCATGGGTGGGTGTGCATCTGCCTTGTTCCTGCTGTAGCCCCACTGAGGAGTTGTGCAGCAGCCGGGGCGCTGGCAGGACCTGAGGCTCCCCCCAGGGCGGTTTGGAAAGCTGTGGCGTGGCCGCGGGGGACAAGTGGTCCAGTGAACCCCATCAGGGCTCCCACGCTCCCTCCCAGAGCCCGTGGCCACTCACCCGCAGTTGTCCCAGCCGCACGCGGGCCAGCACACGGCCAGCAGGACGAGCAGGGGCAGCAAGTTCATGGCTGCCAGCGGCACGTGGCAGCTGCAGGAACCGAGGGCTCGTTGCCACCCGTGCAGCAGCCAAGTGCCCACGGTTCTCGCGTTGCCCGCGGTGCCCGTGGCCCTGGGGCTGATGTCACAGAGTTGCTGGTTCCGGGTGCTGGGCACGGTGGCCTGGGGGGTTGGGTGACATGGGGGGTTCCAAGCAGGAGGGGAGGCAGCAGCTGGGCTCGGACACCCCGTCAGACCCCGCTGGATGCTCTGCTTGCACGATGAGCACGTGCGGGCCCCGTTGCCGACAGCAGCGCCCGGCTCTGAGCGCTGCGCACTAACAGCCGGCAGAAAAATCCAAGTGTGGCATCGCGGCCTCTTTGGGAGGTTCACTGCCACGCTGCTCTCCGCAGCCCTGTGCCACCAGGGCCTTCCCAGAATCACACACCGCAGAACACAGCTCCTGCAGGCAGTGTGCACATGTGCGGGTCTTGAGGAGCCCATCTGGTTACAGCCGCAGCAGGCACGCAGGGACGTTTGCTCCAAAAGCCAAGCGTGCCCAATCAGCGTCAATCTTCCTGCACAAGGCACAGCAAAGCACAGGTGCAGCACAGCCCACACGGCTGTGTCAGCCACAGCAACAGCCTCCGGCCAGCTTCAGGTCCTTGCTCTCTGTGTTACAGTGCTGTTCTGGGCATTTGTGGCACCTGGTATGTGTGGCCAAAGACATGCCATCTTAAGCTCTAGACACAGGAAGGTGTCACTCAGCCCCACTTACCATTCTCCATGGCTTGGGTAAGTCCTGTGTCAGCCTCATCAGTCTGTCTCCTACATCTGCACAGCAGAGCTCTCTTCACAGACAGGAGCACAGGGCAGCCTCGGAAGAAAACGGGAGCCAGCTGGGTGCGTTTGCGGAGCAGGGCTGGCTGCCCGCAGGGAGAAGAGCAGTGGCTTGAAGCCTCAAAGCTCATGGAAAGTGCGGGAGCTTCCTGCTGCCATCCTGGCCTGTGTGGACAGACACAAGGCACAGAGCTGAGTGCGCAGCCTGGTCCCTGGGCGACGGGGCAGCTTTGTCTGAAAGTGGAATCACTGCTCTCAAGGCCCTTGAGGCACAACATGGCTTCACAGGCAGAACTGAGCCCCAAACAAATGGCACTTGAGGCTGCTTTGTTTTTTGAAAATTGACCTGAAGGTGGTGGCCCATATCTGCTTGGAGCAGACAGGAGGCCTTAGACAGGACCACTTGTCTTCTATGGACACTCTGCTATTTCAGCACCAGATTACGCAGGTAGTTAAGGGGGACTGATGTGAGAGGTGGCCATAATCACAGGTAATTAACAGAAGACCTATGGGGAGAGGAATCTGGCAGGGACAGCAGTACCCAGGAAACCATAACACCACGGAAGTCCAAGGTGACCTCGCAAACAGCACCTGAAACACCAAATCTGTTGCCAGATGCAGTGAACCTGGGAGTGCCCAGATTGCTGTAGCCAGGCACAAAGCAAAATGGGCTCCCTGAATTCTGCAGCAGTTTCCCCTCCTGCTGCAGCACCAGCCTCCTCGCTCCGCTTCTTGCCCTGAATAATTGACGCAGCAGCAGCCCCAGCATCCTCACGTGCCAGGGCCAGGCTGCTCAGAGGCATGGGGCTTGACAGGCAGGAGGGCCAGGGGCTATGGGGACAGGCTGAACTGGGGCGGACAGGGAGCAATAGGAAGCAGAGTTCACCAGCACATTGGAAAGTGGTTGTAACAGCGTGATGGGTCTTAAGAAATGCTGACTAATAATAACAGGAAAATTCAGAACTGACTGATCACACGGGGTGGATGCAAAACACATGCACATCTACATGAGCACATCCAGACTAGGGCATTAGTCAGTCTTATCCTGCTCCTTTGGGCTGAGACTCCTCACCTCTGCCTGCCGTGCGGTCAATCCTAAACCACCACCACTGTGCCTGTGCTTGTACACCATCTCTGGCCTTGCTTTAATCTCCTTTTGGATAAACTGAGCAGATAGAGGTCTCCAGGACATTAGACCCCAGTTCCTTTCTGTGCTTGGCTTCTGAGGTTTCTCTGGTTTTCAGAGCAGACACAGCAATAGGGTACGGCCTTCACGGGGTACAGAACCTCCTCCTTTCCTCCTTATTCTGCTTATCACTTCCTTCCACCAGAGAATTGCTGTTGCTCTTTGCACTGTCCCTTCCTCACTCTGATTATGTGTCATTGATCTGTAGGAATGGGGCTCCTATGTTCAGGCACAGCCAGCAGCCCTTGAGCCTGAACACGAAACTGGCATTGCTGTAGAAAAACACTTTGCTTGAAAAGCGCCCAGGCTCCCACAGGGAGCCACGAACAATGCCACGCTGCCCGCCCGTCCCTGGGGAATCTGCACCCGTGCACACCTGGACCAGAGCAGCTCCACTCACATCCGGCCCACATCTGGAGCAGAGGGGTGCCATTCACAGCCCGTGCACATCTGGAGCAGAGCAGCTTCGTTCACACCTGGCACACATCTGGAGCAGAGCAGATACATTCACATCCTGTGCACATCTGGAGTAGAGTGGATCAATTCACACCCCGCGCACATCTGGAGCAGAGGGGCGCCGTTCGCTGTGCCCGCAGGAGGGCGCGGCCGGGCGGCCGGGCTGGTGGCAGCCGCAGGGGCGGGCCGAGGACATTTCCCCGGCGGAGGGGACATCGCCCGCCGCCGCACGCCGGGCCGGTCCCGGGACAGCCCCGGGGTGTGTGCGGGACAGCCGGGCTGCGGGGCCTTTCCCCGGCAGCGGGGCGGACACACGGGCCGAGCCCGCAGCGCCCACGCGGGGAACCCCCGTGTTAACGAACCGGCCCGGACCGCAGCGCCCCCGGGCGGGCCCGGGTGCCGGGAGGCGGCCTGGGGCGGACACGGGGCGCGAGAGCGGCTGCGAGGGACCGACCCGGCCCGAGGGACCGACCCCGGTGTGAGGAACCGACCCCGGTGTGAGGAACCGACTCCGCGCGGCCCCGCTGGAGCTGCCCCGGGCGGACTACGCTTCCCGGCGTGCCCCGCGGCGGGGCCGGTCACGTGGCCGGGCGGTCGGGCGCGGTTCGGGCGGCGCTCAGTGGGCGCCGCTCGGTTGGTGCCGGAACGGGGCTGCGGGTCCTGCCGGGTCCGCACCGCACCGCACCGCACCGCGGGAGGGCAGCGCTGTGCCCCGTGCTGCGCGCGTGTCGACGGGGCCTCCCCGGGCGGCAGCGCCATGGAGCCACGGGGCTGGTCCCTGCCGCGGGTCCCGGTGCTGCCGTGGGCCCTGGCGCTGCTGGCCCTGCGCGGAGCGGCCGGCGCGCCCCCCAGCTTCGTCCTGATACTCGCGGACGACCTGGGCTTCGGGGACCTGGGCAGCTACGGGCACCCTTCCTCTGCCACCCCCAGCCTGGACCGCATGGCCGCCCGGGGGCTGCGCTTCACGAACTTCTACAGCAGCTCCCCGGTGTGCAGCCCGTCCCGGTACGTCCCCCGCCCCGCTGTGCAGGGCCCCGGGCGGGGTGGCGGTGTCAGACAGGGCTGGGGGCGCGGGGTTGATGGGCCTGCGGTGTCCCAGGGGGCCCGGCCGTGTGTCCCGGCAGACGGGGAAGCGGCGGGGGCAGCCGTGAGCCCGGGGACCGAGCTGGCGGGTGCGGTCCCGGGACAGGCTCTGCCATGCCCGGCGGTGCTCCTCTCCCCGCAGGGCAGCCCTGCTGACCGGCCGCTTCCAGATGCGCTCGGGGGTTTACCCCGGCGTGTTCGACCCAGGCTCGCGGGGAGGCCTGCCCCTGTCCGAGGTCACCGTCGCGGAGCTGCTGAAGGCTGAGGGCTACGCCACAGCCATGGTTGGCAAGTGGCACCTCGGCCTGGGGATTAACGGCTCCTTCCTGCCCATCCACCAGGGCTTTGACCACTTCTTGGGGGTGCCCTACTCCCATGACCAGGTGAGAGGCCTGTCAAGCCCTGACGGGTGTCCCGGGGCCAGCTGGGGAGCACGGCTGAAAGGTGAGGCTTGCGTGAGAGCACGCAGGGTCAGTGCCTGCCTGGGTGTGGGGGCTGCAGAGGCGGATGCTGGTGGGTAAAGCCCTTCTCTGAGGTGCTCACGTGAGAGGGCAGCCTTGCAGAACGTGGGGGTCAGTTGTGCATAGAGACATAGACGCTTTTTGAAGGGAGGGAGCATCTGCTTCTGGGCTAAAAAGAAACGTCTGAATTGCTGCCAGGGAAAAGTGATGTAGCGGCAGCATGGTCCTTGGGCAGTTCTAGGGTGGGCACACACCTGGAAGTGGCTGCCCAAAGGGTGTCTGTAGGACCTGGTGCTGGGCCGCTGTGAGTCGCTTTGCTCCCGTCAGTGTCCTGCAACACAGATAAAAGACAAAGTGTTGTTTGTTCTCTCTAGGGCCCCTGCCAGAATCTCACCTGCTTCCCACCTGACATTAAGTGTTTTGGGACTTGCGACCAAGGCTTAGTGCCAGTCCCGCTGCTCTGGAACCAGACCATCGTACAGCAGCCGGTCTCCTTCCCTGATCTGGTGCCACTCTACAACAAATTCTCCCGGGACTTCATTGCTGACTGTGCCCGACGAGGCCTCCCCTTCCTGCTCTACTATGCCTCGCACGTAGGAGAAGGGGAGGGCTGCTCCGCGCCCAAGGGTGGGGAAGGGAACCTTTGTCCTGTGGGGAGAGCAAGGAAGCACCTCAGCTCCTGCAGCCCCAGGCTGTGCCGAGCACTCATTACCTGCCGGTGGATGACCTGGCGTTTCTGTTCCCATGCCCAGGTCTTGTGGCAGCACCGTTCCAATAATGTTATCGGGCTGCTTCTCTCTGGAGCTTTGCCTATTTCTCTGGACCAGGAGTCCACCTGGGAAAACTTCCCACTCTGGGTCTCCGCATCCTCTCCTGGGGCTCGGCTCCTTTGTGCCGTTTCTGAGAGATGTGTCTGAAGCTTGGGGACAAGCCTTATCTCATGGCTATTGTTACATACCTCCATGTCCCAGCTGCAGTACTCACTGTCCCCACGTGAATTGGGAACCAGATGCAGCTCTGGGAGTTTGTGCATCAGTCTTCTCTGCCCTTTCTCCAGCATACACACTACCCCCAATTTGCAAGCCAGGAGTACGCAGGGCAGTCACGGCGTGGGCCGTTTGGTGACGCGCTCTCGGAGTTTGATGGCTCGGTGGGAGAGCTGCTGCAGGCACTGCAGGAAAATGGTCTTGCCAACACGACCTTTGTGTTTTTCACCTCTGACAACGGGTGAGTGGGCTCGGCAGGGGCACTTCCTCACTGGTAAGATTCTGCTGCCCTGGGGTGGGGAGACTGGAGTGGGACATTGGTTGACTGGGGCAAAAGGGATGTGCTATGGCATTGCCAGGTGAGACCCCAGTGACCTGAAGTGAGCAGGAGGTGAACTCTGGTTGGGAGAGGAGCCAGTGCACTATCTGCCCTGTGTTCCTGTGGCTCAGCTGTGCCCCTCCTCATGGGCAGAAACCTCACAGGGTTCAGGCCAGGAGCCCGCAGCCCCAATATACCCCTGTGCCCTTCTTGCATGGGTGGCATCGGTCTCTGGTGCCCTGCTCAGGTATCTTGCATACCTTGGCCCTCTCACCTGCCCCAGGCCTGCATGGCGAGGCCGAGCAGGATGGCAGTGCCGCTCGCTGGCACCATGTCTCTTGTCGTGGCCGCATCGGCAGTGTCCGGGAAGGGCTCACGTGGACCTGTGAAGCTGGTGGTAGGTGGTTCTTCTCTTCCACAGCCCTTCCACCATGCGGATGGCGCGTGGGGGCAGCTCTGGCCTTCTGAAGTGTGGGAAAGGCACAACGTACGAAGGCGGCATGCGGGAACCAGCAGTGGCTTACTGGCCAGGCCATATCAGCCCAGGTGAGACTTGGCACTGCTTGTGCCTTCTGTGTGCTGGTGCCAGCCAAGGCAGCGGCGGCGTGGCAGCTCGGCTGCCCCGGGACAAGCGGAGGGTGGGAGAGCAGTGAGTGTGGCAGGGATGGGAGTGATATCAGGTGCTTGAACCTCTCCTTGTGCCTTGCTGTGGCGGGTGACAGGAGTGACACATGAGCTGGCAAGCACCCTGGACATCCTGCCAACAGTGGCTACCCTGGCTGGAGCAGCTCTTCCCAAAGTTGCCCTGGATGGCTATGACCTGAGTCCAGTGCTGTTTGGGTCAGGGAAGGTGAGTCCTGTGGCTGGTTCAGCTGGCGTTGTGCATGAAGGCTGGGTGTGGGGCTGGAGCTGTGTGCCTGACGAGTAGAACCAGCTGGAGGTCAGGGGAGATCCATGAGCCGGGACCTTTGTCAGGCCTGGGTGATGCCGTGGGGCTCCTGGACTTCCCCAGGCTGCTCAGTGCTAGCACCTGCAATGTATTGCCCAGCCGAAACCCCGTGGCTACAGTGGATGGGCGGAGTCCCAGCAGCTTTGAGTAGGGAGCAAAGGGGGTGCTGCTGCTCATCGGCTTCCCCCTCTCTGGCCATGTTCTCTCTGGGGTATTGGGGCTCCTGTGTGACACCCTGGGGTCTCTGCCTGGTCCTGTTCCAGGCTCTTTGGCCTTGTGGATGCACAGGTGAGTGTAGCTCTGCTGCTTCCCACAGAGTCCCCGTCAGGTGATGTTCTTCTACCCACCATCCCCTGATCCGCTGCACGGCGCCTTTGCTGTCAGGCTTGGGAAGTACAAGGCCCACTACTTCACACAAGGTTAGTGCTGCCTCCTCATCTCTGCACGGGCAGCTTTGTGAAGTTCTTTATGGTCTGGCTGTCCAAAGCTCTAAGAGAAGAAACTGAGCTACACCAGCTGGGGGTTTCTTTGCAGGTTCCTTTCACAGTGATACGACCCCAGACCAGGCTTGCCATGGACTGACCCCGCTGACCACTCACTTGCCGCCACTGCTCTTCGACCTGGAGTCAGACCCAGCCGAGAACTATGATCTGCTGCAGAGCGGCACAGGGCCGGAGGTTCTGCAAGTCCTGAAGGAGATCAAGCTGCAGAAAGTGCTTTTTGAACAGCGCATGGAGTTTGGGGAAAGCCAGATAGGGAGGGGCAGGGATCCCGCCCTGCAGCCCTGCTGCGCACCAAACTGCACTCCTAAGCCTTCCTGCTGCCGCTGCTCCTAACCTCTCGCTGCCCCATCATCCACACTGGAACCCTACCCCAAACCCACCAGACGTGCCCCCAGCCCATGACTAACAAAGCTCAGCCATAGAGCTACCCCGGAGCTGTGGCTCAGTGACACCCCTGACTAACAGAGCACTGGGGTCACGCACCGTGGGCTGGGGACATTACCAGCCCTGCTGGGCGTGCGGGTCCACAGACCCTGTGCTCTGTGCTGGGCGATCAAGCTGCGACCCTTGGCAGAGAAACCCTGAGTTGTTTAGGGAGGGACCATGCTACAGCATCATGTCCAGAGCCAGAATGGCTCCTTTCAAACTGTGACCAAACGAAGCCAATGATATGCTGCAGTGTCTGGAGATCCCAGCTCAGTGGGAGGCACGCTGTGCACCCCTGGCTGGGGACAGAGCCGGAGCTGCTGCACCGTCACTTGCCAGGGCCATGAGCACAGCAAGAGGGTGGGATGGATGGTCCTGGCACCTGCACTGGCAGGACCTTGTGCAGCTGGAGCAGCAGGGACGTGCCTGGGTGGGGAGCAGCTCAGGGTGTGCATGCTCAGGCACCTCCACGTCCTCTGGGGCTGCAGGAGTGGAGGTGTGGCTGGCAGGCCTGGTGCTCTTGCAGGGTCTGTGGATGCTGGGGCTGATCGGTCAGGTGGGCTGCGACTGCACGCCATCCTCATGACCGAAAGGGTCTCTCTCGCTCATGAGCTAGTCCAGCTCAAAGCTCACTCCTGAATTGTATGCACACAGCGCTCCCACCAGGGGCCGTCCCCAGGCACTCGGAGGTTCCAGCTGCTGGGTCCCTGTGACCTGTGTCCCCTCTGCCATCACTGCCTCTGGAGACACCCCCGCCCGGTACAGAGTGGGGCCACACAGAGGAGGATTTGGAATCACTCTAGAAAAGAAGGTGGGACACAGTGTGGTGATAGGGGCAGAGCTGTCAAACAAGCAAACCAAACAGCAATTCGCCTATGTATGACTGGCTCCTTCATCCCCCCCTTCTCACTGTTGCCATGCTTGTACACCCTCCTCATCTTCCCTGACCCCTTGCTTTCTCCACCCATCACCTCCCAAACAAGGGATCTATCCCCAGGTATTTTTCCACTGCTTGTTCTCAGGTTTGCTACATCTGTGAACAGGTTTGGTGTTTCAGGTGCTGTTTGCGAGGTCACCTTGGACGTCCTTGGTGTTACGGTTCCCTGGGTACAGCTGTCCCTGACAGATTCCTCTCCCCGAAGTGACCCCAACTCTTCTGTCAATTATCTGTGATGGCCACCTCTCACACCAGTCCCCCTTAACCACCTGTGAAATCTGGCTCTTCTTCATGGCACTGTAACTCCCATCAGCTTCTCACTCTGTTTGCCATGGGCAGCTATTTCTCTTGCCATGCTCAGGACTTTCCCTGGGTCTGTTCAGTTAGATGGGGCTTGTGCCAGGCCCAAGTCATCAGCTCTGTGCCTTAATGCATACCCTCAAAGTTGTCTGCATGTCACATAATTTTTTCCTGTCGTATTTCTAGCGACGATGTGCCGGTCCTGTCTGTCCCATGGTGGTTCTGAGCACCTTCCTCTGTGCCCAGGCACAATTCCAGCCCTTTGTGCCCCACTCGTCTGCCTGCAGCCTTGTTCTGCAGGGCTGGGCATGGAAGCCCTTGCCTTGCCCAGGACACTGAACTGGACAGAAGCATGGTTAGCTGTGAAAAATGGCGACTTTATTTCAATAACTAAGTCAACTTCAGCATTTGTGTGCACTCAGCAGAGAGTGGGCAGGA
Source organism: Pampusana beccarii (assembly GCA_013399365.1). Lineage (NCBI taxonomy): Eukaryota > Metazoa > Chordata > Aves > Columbiformes > Columbidae > Pampusana > Pampusana beccarii. Next base: position 239,986 of record VWYH01011271.1, on the reverse strand, counting down.
CAGAGCTGGCCTTGGGCACTGAGGCTGCCTTTGGATCCACAGACATTGCCCAGAAGGAAACGGTTGTGCTGTGCTGCAGTCCGCTCTGGATCTTGTTCATCCTGCTGCTGCTCAGGCAGTTTTTCCCTTTAGGTACTGCAGGAGCTTCTGCAGCTTCTTAAAGAATTCCACCAGCTTGTTCTCTGGATATGGACAGGGCTTAAATGTGCCCTGTGTTGGTCTCAGTGTCTGAGAGGGGGCTGAGGTGACAAAGTGCTGTGGTGTTGGAGCAGTGGTTACTTCGGGGCGCAGCCCCGCCTGCACCAGGATCCAGTTGTAGAAGTGCTGGGTGGAGGTGTAGACTCCAGGCTGGAAGGGTCTGGCACAGCCTTCCCCCCAGCTGGTCACTCCAACCAGCCAGAAGTACTCAGCATAGTTGTCTTTGCAGACGAGAGGGCCCCCGCTGTCCCCCTGCAGTGGGAGAGGGCGTTCAGGTGGGGCCCGCACGGGCTTTCTGGGCAGAGTCCCAGGGCTCTGGGACAAGGGGGCCCTGGGCAAGGAGCTGCGGCTGGGGCAGGGGAGGTGGGAGCCGGCGCTGGGAGGCGCCTCGCCAGGCAGAGCCGGCGCTGGGAGCGCTGGGGCGGCTGTGACGGGGCTGCCGGCGCTGCTGGGACACTCGCTGCGCTCCTACCTGGCAGGTGTCAATGCCACCCTGCGGGTAGCCGGCACACACGTTGTGGGAGTGGATGGCCCCTCTGTACCACCACGTGCTGTTACAGACCTGCAGATCAATGAGGTGGACCTGGGCCTCCTGCAGCACGTCACTGGCTATTGCGTCTGTGGGCACAGAAAGGAGTTAACACGCAGCCGCTGGTTCCCCGTTCTCCTCCGCGTTGGGGTGAACCCCATCCCCAGGGCTGGGCTTTGCACGCGAAGGCACCGCGTGGTGTTCCCCTCGTGCCTCGCCTTGGGCGATGGGTCAGGCCCATCTCTCCACAGACACCCATCCCCGCAGCCCTGACTCTGTCAGGAAGCCCAACCCGTCTCCCCGCCATGCCCGGCTTGTCCTGCAGACACAACTGCTTTTTGGGAACTCACTTCTGGCGGACGTGGAGCCCCAACCACTGACGTAGCAGGCTGTCAGCTCGGACACTCTCACCGTGGGGTCGGCCACACAAGCAAGTTGTATGTAGTCGTTGCACTGGACAGGCTGGTCCAGTTCCAGCAATGCAATGTCGTTCTTGTCTGTGTTACTGTCGAAATGTTCGTGAGGCAGTAACCGCCTGATACGACGCACTTGGGCCTCAGGGCCCGGCCGAGACAACTGGGTGGCCCCGAGGACCACGCGCCACTTCGTGACGTTCCTGCAGGCAGATGGCGAGCGGGGTCAGAAGGAGCGGAACCTCGTGCTGCAGCAGCCCAGCAGCTCCCTGCCTGCTGCTCCACGAGGCAGAGAGGAAAGCAGCGCTACGGGGGTGCGAGTGCCCTCGCGTGCCTTAGGCTGGAGGAACGTGGAGATGGAGGCTGCTCGGAAGCGGTGGCTCCTTACCTGATGTTGAAGAAGCAGTGGGCTGCTGTGAGGACCCACTGTGAGCTGATGAGGGACCCTCCACATGTGTGCGCTGTGGCTGTTTTCCAGGGTTTTTGGATGCTGACAATCCAGGGCCAGGCCCCCGGTTGGGCATCCGTGCCACCCACGACGCGTGAGGAGCCGTACGAAGCCATGGGCCGGAGCCCGCAGGTTCTGTAAGCAGAAACTTGTGACTGTGCTGCTCCATGGCGCGCTGCTGTTCGTGCTGACGCTCAGTGTCTGCCCTCCCCGCAAGCGCTGACGGGCCAGGGAACCCCATGGGTGGGTGTGCATCTGCCTTGTTCCTGCTGTAGCCCCACTGAGGAGTTGTGCAGCAGCCGGGGCGCTGGCAGGACCTGAGGCTCCCCCCAGGGCGGTTTGGAAAGCTGTGGCGTGGCCGCGGGGGACAAGTGGTCCAGTGAACCCCATCAGGGCTCCCACGCTCCCTCCCAGAGCCCGTGGCCACTCACCCGCAGTTGTCCCAGCCGCACGCGGGCCAGCACACGGCCAGCAGGACGAGCAGGGGCAGCAAGTTCATGGCTGCCAGCGGCACGTGGCAGCTGCAGGAACCGAGGGCTCGTTGCCACCCGTGCAGCAGCCAAGTGCCCACGGTTCTCGCGTTGCCCGCGGTGCCCGTGGCCCTGGGGCTGATGTCACAGAGTTGCTGGTTCCGGGTGCTGGGCACGGTGGCCTGGGGGGTTGGGTGACATGGGGGGTTCCAAGCAGGAGGGGAGGCAGCAGCTGGGCTCGGACACCCCGTCAGACCCCGCTGGATGCTCTGCTTGCACGATGAGCACGTGCGGGCCCCGTTGCCGACAGCAGCGCCCGGCTCTGAGCGCTGCACACTAACAGCCGGCAGAAAAATCCAAGTGTGGCATCGCGGCCTCTTTGGGAGGTTCACTGCCACGCTGCTCTCCGCAGCCCTGTGCCACCAGGGCCTTCCCAGAATCACACACCGCAGAACACAGCTCCTGCAGGCAGTGTGCACATGTGCGGGTCTTGAGGAGCCCATCTGGTTACAGCCGCAGCAGGCACGCAGGGACGTGTGAGCAGGACAAGCCCAGCATTCCCCGCAGTGCACACTGGTGCATGTGCACATATGGGAGTACAAGTCCTGGTACACCCGTTTGTGTGGTGTGCTCTGTGTGTGCGCCTGTGCACTACGTGTGGGTGCAGTCAGTGTCTGGTTGCACTTTCCATCTATGTATACGCACTGTAGATGCACACTGTGCGCACACTGGAAACACACTTCGCACACACACCGTGGATGCACACTGTGCACACACTGGATGCACAGTGCACACACACCATGGATGCACACTCTGCACACACTGGCTGCACAGTGCGCACACACCATGGATGCACACTCTGCACACACTGGATGCACACTGTGCACACACCATGGATACACGCTGTGCACACACTGGATGCACAGTGCACACACACTGTGGATGCACGCTGTGCACACATTGGATGCACGCTGTACACACTGTGGATGCACACTGTACACATGCAGTGGATGCACAGGGCACACACTGTGGGTGTACACTCCACACACACTTGATGCATGCTGTACACATGCAGTGTGGTACAGTGAGCCTGTGGGTGTGCGCACCGTACCTGTGGGTTCACAGGGCAGAGTGTGCTTTGTGTGTGGGCATTTTGGGTGTGTGCATGCTGAGTGTGCATGCCTTCCACTGTGCATGACATGGATGTACACTGCTTGGTCTGTTCATGTGTGGGGTGCGTGCACGTGTGCTGGTAGGCTGTGTTTGTGTGTACTCTGTGTGCACACATGTTGGTGTGCAGTGTCTGCATATGTGTACCGGTGTGCCTGCATGTGTGCAGTGTTTGTGTACAGTGTGTTGGGGGGTATGTGTGAGTGTTGGTGTGCAGCCAGTGTGTGTGTGTGCATGTGTGCATGTGTGCACGTGCTGGTGTGCAGTGCGTTGACGCACGGTGTGTGGGTGTGTGTTGGGGTGTGTGTCGGGTTGTGTTGATGCACCGTGTGTGGGTGTGTGTCGGAGTGTGTGTTGGGTTGTGTCGATGCACCGTATGTGTGTGTGTCGGGGTGTGTGGATGCACCGTATGTGTGTGTGTTGGGGTGTGTGTCGGGGTGTGTGGATGCACCGTGTGTGGGTGTGTCGGGGTGTGTGGATGCACCGTATGTGTGTGTGTCGGGGTGTGTGTCGGGGTGTGTCGATGCACCGTGTGTGTGTGTGTCAGGGTGTGTGTCAGGGTGTGTGTCGGGGTGTGTGGATGCACCGTGTGTGGGTGTCGCCGTGGGGTCTCCGCTGCAGCCCTGCCCGCCGCTGCCCGCCCCCCGGGCCGTTCCCGCCGCCGCCGCCAGGAGCCGCCGCCGCCCGTGTCGGGGAGCGCGGCCCCGGCCCCGCAGGCCCGGCCGGGCGGTCTGTGTCTGTGCTCCCGGAGCCCCGGGCCCGGCCCGGTGTCCCGGGGCTGCAGGCTGGAGCCGCCCGGGCTGCGGGCGGGGCAGGGGCTGCCTGCGGGATCTGCCCCCCCTGTCGGGGCAGCGTGACCACCACGGGAGCTCTGGGGGCCCCTATTCCAATAATGCTCCTTCCCAGGATTGTGGCTGCTGAGAGGGAGGCAGCGGAGGGGTGGGAGGGAAGGGAGCCTGCAGTGGGAGGAGGTGGAGGGCGTGGAGGGGTGGGGAGGACGACGAGGCAGAGCGCCCACTCCTGCAGGGGAACGCATCCCCCGTCCTCCTCTGCCAGGGCTGGAGCTGAGCCCGCAGCCGGAGCAGCGGGGTGCCGAGGCTGCCCTGCCCCCGCAGAGCTGCTGCACCCCCAGCCTCGGTCTCCCTTTGCACAGGGCTGAGCTCCGCGCTGCTCCCAGAGCTCTGCACAGGGCTGCAGCTCCATTGCTGCTCCCTGGGAGCTGGGTCAGCTGCGCTGCACTGATGGCACAGGTGGTGTTTCCAGGATGCCACTGGTGCTGAGGGAAAGGGAGCGTGGACCTGAGGCTTTGTGGTGCCAAGGGCTGAGAAGGGTGAGGCTCTGGGGGAAAAGCTCACTGTGGAGATCGAGGGCTGCAAACCACAAGGACAAGGGTCTGCAGGGCAGAGCTGCAGGGTCTGCAGTGTATCTGCTCCACCAAGGGAAGGCTCTGGACTCATCTCCACCCAAGCAATGGCACTTGTGTGGCACAGTTGTGAAGTTGAATGCAGCTCCATGGAAGAGGAGCGTTCTCAGGCGAGCTCAACCCGAGTTCCTGCGTAGCAGCCTGGTCTGTGTCTTGCGTTGGCAGCAGCCTGTCTCTGTGAGTCCAGGACGCTTTTGCTGGGGGGGCAGAGCAGCAAGGAGGGTGCTGTGGCGAGGTGGGTGGGAGGTGGGGGTGTTTTTAGGCTGGGGCAGTGTTCAAGAGGCTACAACTAACAGAGGGGTTGGTGCTGTGAAATGGGGGTCCCAGGGATGTTGGCGAGCTCTGGGTGTTTGCAGAGCTCATGTTGCCCTGGTGTGCTGGCTATATAGAGCACTGTGATGACCCAGTGATGACAGGCAGAGCTAGAAGCAGGGTAAGGTCTCTGTCCCCATGGGGCCAGGCCCTGGAAATAAGTGTGAAGGTTAAGGTATCCCCAGGAGAGGGACCAATGTGCCAGCAGCACATGCAGCCATAGCCTGGCGTGCAGGACCAGGGCATGCGGACAATGGCTACCTGAGCAGCAGGGATGCAGGATCGCACCAGGGAGGCACAGGAATGGCGGGACTATTGCATGGGGGCACAGAAAGGGAGCTGAAGTGCAGGAGAGAGCGTCTCCCTTCCAGGAGAAGGGTCAGAGCAGCTCCCTGATGGGGGGAGACCCGGCCCCAGACCCAGGCCGGGCCACCCAGCCTGAGGAGGTGCAGCCGGGTGTGCCCAGCAGGCCGTGGTGTTCCTGCCTGGGGGTGGTTCTGGGCAGACATCCCGCAGCTCCCCGGCGGCAGATGGATCTGGGGTGTCCCTCTGCAGCGCAGTACCACCCCTCACATGCCAGCTGGAGTCCCCTGATGGGCTCTCTTCGATCCTGTTCCTGACATTATTTTCCATAGGGCATGTCTGGTTCTTCCCATCTGCATGCTTGGGCTGCCGGCTGGGTGCCAGGGGATGGCAGAGATGGTCCGTGTGGTGGGGGATGCTGCGCGGGCGTGTGAGACACCAGGAGTCATGGAGTAGCTGGCTCAGCTCCTGCAGGATGGAAGAGCTTGCCAGGTGTGCTGTGAGAAGCTGTTGCAGAATCACAAGGTGGTTGAGGTTGGAAGGGACCTCGAGGTCATCTGGTCCCATCCCCTGCTCAAGCAGGGTCAGCTACAACAAGTTGCCCAGGACCATGACCAGCTGGATCTTGAATATCTCCAAGGATGCAGACTCCACAGCCTTTTCTGGGCAGCCTGTTCCAGTACTGTCACCGTCACGGTAACAAAAGTGCTTTCTTGTGTTCAGGTGGCATTTGATGTTTTTTAATTTGTGCCCATTGGCTCTTGTCCTGTCACTGGACAACACTGAGAAGAATCTGGCTCCCTCTTAATTCCCTCCCATGAGATACTGATACGCAGAGATGAGATACCCCCTGTAGGCCAAGCAGTCCCAGCTCTCTCAGCCTTTCCTCAGGTGAGGAACGCTTCAGTCAGTCATCAGAATGGCCCTTTGGCGGACTCTCCCAGTGTGTCCGTGTCTTCGTTGTACAGGGGCCCAGCACTGGACACACTCCAGATGTGCTTTCAGCAGTGCTGGGCAGGGAGGACGGATCCCCTCTGTCCTGGCAACACCCTCACATGGCCCAGGACACTGTTGGCTTTCTTTGCCACAAGGGCACATTGCTTGGGTATGATGAGCTTGGTGTCCACCAGAACCCCCAGGTCCCTCTTGGCAGAGCTGCTTTCTGGCCAGACAACACACAGCACATGCTAGTGCTATGAGGTTATTCCTCCCCAGGTGCAGGACTTTCCATTCCCTTGGTTGAACTCCATGAGATTCCAGCTCATTTCTCTTCTCTGGATAGCAACACATTCATGTTGTGTATCAGCTACTCCTCCTAGTTTTGAGTCATCCGCGTGCTTGCTGACAGTGCACTCTGCCCCATCATCCAAGATATTACTGAAATTAATGAAGATGTTATTAATGAAGATGTTGAACAATATTTGCCCCAGTATTGACCCCTGGAGTACTGCACTAGTGACTGATCTCCATCTGGACGCTGTACCTCTGGTTACAGGGAGGTAGGTGACGTTTCCTCTGCCCTGGGTGCTGTGGCACCAGCTCAGCCCCAGCACCGCTCTGGCTGCCCCGAGGCGGGTGACAGATGTGCGTCCCTGCATGGTCCCTGCTGGCAGGGAGCCGGGAGGTGGGTGGCAGAAGGGGCCAGGAGGCTCGGCCGTGGGCTGCAGCTCGGAGGGGGCTCTGCCACAGCAGAGAGCGCCCGGGTGCCCTGCCCTGGACCACAGGGTAGGGCGGGATTAGCTGGTCACCTTCCCAGGCAAAACAGTCCCATTGCCTGAGACCTGCACCTTCCCCCTAACCTCACAGCACTGAGGGGACACAACGCTTCTGCACTCTCGAGAGGCCCCTCAGTCCCCCACTTTGTTGCTACCTCCGTAATTCACGTTCTTGTGGCTGTGCAAACCAAGCTCAGCTGCTGTCCCACAGTCCTTCCTGACCCTGTCGTGCCTGCGCCCGTGCAGCTCCGCTGCCGGCAGCCCCACGGCCTGGCAGTGGGGACGATGTGCAGCAGGCAGGACTTTGAACACAAGGTGCAGGCATGGGCTGGGACCAGGGCTCAGGCAGAAATCATTTGTGACTGGTCTTTAAATAAAGCAGGTTGCATGTCTGCATGTCATGCAAGGAGATACTTTTCCTGTGCAGCAGACTGGGAGTGCAGCTGAGTGAAGGAAGCAGAGCGCAGGACGGTGCTGTGCCCCGGCCTGTCAGGAACAGAGCGGGATCTTCTCATTGCCAGCCGAAGTCATGTGAGAAATCGGTATTTTTCCCAAATGCGTGCCCAGGGCAGGTTTGTGCTGCAGGAGGCAATTGAGGCCCTCTGGGCTGAGGCTGAGGTTGTGCCCAGTGGGTGATCTGAGCAGCGAGGAGGGGAGAGAACAGCCTGAGGGAGAGGAACGGGCTTGGGAAGTGGGGTAGAACACCTTGGAGACAGCAGGCTGATGGACAGTGCTGCCAGGGAAAGGTGTCACAGGGGAAGGAACTGCTGCTGGCAGCCCAGCCGCTCTCCTTTGCCACCACCCCCTCCAAAGCCAGCGCTGCCCCGCTCTGCAGCCAGCCCCGCGCTGCCAGCCCGTGGTCCCAGCCCAGCCCCGCTCCCGGCCTGGGGTGGCACTCGGGATGCTGCCTGGTGCGGCTCGTTGCTGTGCCCGGAGCGGGGGGTGAGCTGTGTCCCCACACAGCGTGTCCTGCAGAGGGTCTCGGGACCTGTACGGCCTCGAACTGCCCCAGGGGTGCAGCCAGGGCACCCAGAAAGCCCCCGCATCGCTGCCCGGAGCAGGGAACAGGCAGTGGGAGCCCCTGTGGCCTTGGGGTCAGGGCTGGGGCAGTGGCTGTGGAGTGAGGCAGAGCTTGTGTAACGTTGGACAGTTTTAAGATTCAGCTGGACAGGGCGCTGGGCCATCTTGTCTAGACAGGGCTTTGCCAAGAGTGGTTGGACCAGATGATCCTTGTGGTCCCTTCTAGCCTGGTGTTCTGTGACTGTTGAAGTGCATTTGGGTGCTGAGGATGGTGCAGGGGGGCTGGCAGTGGGGAGGGCAAGGTGCTCGTGAGGGCACAGCATGGTGGGGTGGCAGGAGAGGGAACCCTGCGGGGAGCCCTGGGGCCCAGAAGTTCACCTGCCCTGTGCTGTACTGTGCCGTGCCGTGCCGTGCCGTGCCGTGCCTCCAGCACTTCCCAGCACAGGGAGGGCTGTGGCCCCGCACAGCCCACAGCTGGCGGCAGAGCTGCAGGGATGCAGTGAGGCCAGCACGGCTGAATGCAGTGAGCCCAGCTCTGTGCTCTCTGCTTGGGGCCACCCTGTGCCCAAGCTACACTCTCAAGTTGCGCCAGAGAAGGTTCAGATTGGTTATTAGGAAACATTTCTTCATGGAAAGGGCTGTCAGGCATTGGAACAGGCTGCCCAGGGAAGTGATGGAGTCACCATCCCCAGAGAGGTTTAGAAGACATGTAGATGAGGCTCTTAGGAATAAGGTTTAGTGCTAGATTTATGCTATGGTTGGACTTGATGATCTTAAGGGTCTCCTCTAACCAAAATGATTCTATGATTCTTCATTGCACTGAGCTGCCCTTCCTCACCCTGCTGTGTCCCAGAGCTTGTCTCTCCCACACCTCGTGCAGCTGGGAGGGCCTGCTGTGAGACATCATTTCAGGAGATGGAGCAGACGTCTACAACAGAAAGGCTTCAAATGGGCTGGGAAACTTGTAGCAGCTCTGCACAAAGGAGATTGTGTGCAGTCAATCACTGGATCCCCCCACCCTGCACACTGCATATTTAATGGCTCTTTGGGTCTCAATGTTTAAATCTATCTAATGAGCATTTAACTGCTTCTCAATATTTAATGCCTCGGTGTTCAGTGTAATAATCCCATGTATCACAGTGAGAGCTGGTCTATCACCCTGGGCATGGGGAGAGGCGTGCTGCAGGAGAGGATTTAGCACGGGGAGGCCAGGGGATCTGCTCCATGACACCTTTTGTGTGGATGGCAAGTTATCTCTGCACCAGGAGTTCTTTCTGCCTCTCTTTCGTGTCTGACTCCTCTGGGTGGTGCAGGAGATGCTGGAGCTTGTCTGTGCTGGCTGGGAATGCATCGAGAGTAGTGTGGCCAGCAGGACCAGGGCAGTGACTGTCCCCTATGCTGGGCACTGGGGAGGCCAAGCCTCACATAAAGGACCTTCACATCCTTTTTGAATGGTGGGGCCCAGCGCTGTATCTAGTATTCAAGGTGAGGCTGCACCAGCACTAAATACTGCAGGACAATCCCGTCTCTTGCCCAGCTGGTTGTGCTGTGTCTGATGCTCCAGGGTGGGTTTGTCCTCTTGGTGCCAGGGTCACTGCTGGCTCCTCTCGATCCTGCTGCCAACCAGCACCCGGACCCCGTTCTGCAGGGCAGCTCCTGCCACTCCTCTCCCGGTTTGGGCCAATGTGTTTCCCCCTGCACTGTATTGTGTGCACACTTCAGTTGGTTCGCATATGCTGCACTGGTGCTGCAAAGGTATTCAGTCCCCATGGGGCTTATTCTGGTTCCTGGAGCCTCTGCCCTCTTTCCCGGAAAAGCTGAACCCCCAAGGCCTTTGTTCAGTAGCAGTTTCGGTGGTTCTGTCCAGATGATTCAATTCCTGAGAACACAGCCCCATGCAAGAAGGATCTGGGATGAGCAAGTCCCACATTTCTTATCTGTACTCTGCATTGCAATGGGAAGCAGCCCCACGCATGCAAGTTGTTTCCTTCTGAGGTGCAAAGTCCCTCTTCTTCCGTGGGCCTGAGCTGCAGGCGGCTGCTGCCGCTGAGCCCTGAGATCCGCTTTGCTCTCCCATTGTTTCCCAGGCCCACCGAGCAGCCGGCGTCCCCAGCGCTGCAGCCTTGAGCCTCCCGATGAGCAGAAGCAGAGGGCTGGGGATTTAATCTTGCCCAGCCATCCTGGACGGCTGAGGAGCAGCTGCACCCCGAGCAGGAGTGCTCCGTCTGCCCCACTGCGCCCCCATGGGCAGTGCGGGTGGCGGTGGGGGGTGCCCGTCCCCATGCTGGGCCTGCCGTGTGCTGTGCCATGGGGCCCGCGGGATGCTGGGGGCAGGACTGCCGTGTGCTGTGCCGTGGGGCCCGCGGGGTGCTGCGGCTGCTCCGCTGTGCTCAGCCTGTGGGTCCCGCTGCCGCACAGAGCCGTGGCTGTGGGGCTCCCCCCACGGGTGCTGGCTGCTGTCCTGTGATGGGTGGCACGTGTCCCCTCACCCTGTGTCCTGCGGAGGCAGATCCAGTGTCTGCAGCCCCATTTACCCCATCACTCCATGAAAGACCGGTAGCCAGGAGAAAGTGCGGGTTTCTGTATCATTCAGGAATGAGCAGATACGAAAACAGCAAGTGTGCAGCTGAGCGTGGTTCCAAGCGCCGTCCTGTGCTGCTCCTGCCAGGCTCCCTGGGGCACGGTCCCTGGGTGCTCAACAGACCAGCTCCATATCCGAGCTGCTCCCTTCGCTCGGCACTGGTCCCAGCACCCTCTGT
>VWYH01011271.1:215046-228844 GCA_013399365.1 Pampusana beccarii | reverse complement strand
GCGGCAGGCAGGGCGTGCGCTGTGCGGTGCCGTGGGGCCCGCGGGATGCGGGGGGCAGGCCTGCCGTGTGCTGTGCTGTGCCGTGGGGCCCGCGGGATGCTGGGGGCAGGACTGCCGTGTGCTGTGCCGTGGGGCCCGCGGGGTGCTGCGGCTGCTCCGCTGTGCTCAGCCTGTGGGTCCCGCTGCCGCACAGAGCCGTGGCTGTGGGGCTCCCCCCACGGGTGCTGGCTGCTGTCCTGTGATGGGTGGCACGTGTCCCCTCACCCTGTGTCCTGCGGAGGCAGATCCAGTGTCTGCAGCCCCATTTACCCCATCACTCCATGAAAGACCGGTAGCCAGGAGAAAGTGCGGGTTTCTGTATCATTCAGGAATGAGCAGATACGAAAACAGCAAGTGTGCAGCTGAGCGTGGTTCCAAGCGCCGTCCTGTGCTGCTCCTGCCAGGCTCCCTGGGGCACGGTCCCTGGGTGCTCAACAGACCAGCTCCATATCCGAGCTGCTCCCTTCGCTCGGCACTGGTCCCAGCACCCTCTGTGGTGACACACCAGGAGCCGGGTGACAGGACCGCTGTGAGTGGCTCGTGCCCTCGTGCTTGCTGTAGGGTGTCTGTGCAGTGCAGCAGTGTGGGGCTTCCCAGGGTCTGTTCTTCTCATGTTCCTGCTCTTCCATGGCTGTTACTGCAACAGCAGCTGGTAGATGTGCTTGTGCGTGGAGCAGCAGCAGTGTGGTGTGCAGTGACCTCAGCTCCCAGAGGATGGGCACAGCTGCCCTGGTGAGCCTCGCCTATGAGCTTTATTGCAGAACAGGTGCCACTGGTGCAACAGGTGAAGTAATGTTGACAAGTGGGATCATGGGCTTTTGGCCCAGGTAACATACTGAGGCAAGGATGAGACCTTGGTGCTGCCAGAGTGGCTCCTGAGGAACCAGTTCATGGGGATGGGGACAAGGAAGATGTGTGAGCTGGCTGCGGTGGCACGTGCTTTGTGGGTATCACAACATTGTCACTGTCACGATGCCCAGGCTGGTCTAGCGTGAGTGCACAGCCTGCACTCTTGTGCCTTGGGGTCCTGCTCCATCCGTGGGTGTTGCACATTAGGGTTGTATTCCCGATGGTTTCATAGGTTCGTGTGCCGCAGCCGGCAGGCGGGAGGGTCCCCCGGCACAGGCCTGCGCTCACGGGCTGCTCTGCTGGGGGTGCCTGTGTTGTGCTGGAAGCAGCTGCCGTGCAGCGCTGCAGCCGCAGCAGGGACGGGGAGGCCGGTTGCCCCGTGCTGCTGGCGGGTTTGGCAGCATGCGCCTTCGGCTTCTCCTTCGTACTCAGTGCCCTGTGAGCAGGCCAGGGTGTGCCTGCACCAGCGGCGGTGAGGAGGGAACGGAGCCCAGGTGCGATCTGATGTGGGCACAGGACTGGTGCGCACACTGGCCCTGGAGCTCATTCCAAGCAAATCCTGGGCAGTTACTTCACGTTCAGCAGTGCTGTGGCTTGTTGCCCCTTTTCTGCAGTCTCTGCTTCTTGGGGAAGCTGAGCACCCCCCTGCACACATTCTCTCTGTGGCTGTCACCCTGGCGCAGACACTGTGGCCCAGAAGAGCTTTGGTTCCTAGGGCGATTCATGCTCTCAGTTTCTGGCTGCACCAGCGACATCTTCCCCGACAGGCCTGCAGATGTGAGGCAGAGCTTTTGCACCAGCGGGCTCTGGGGCAACTGCTCATCTTCTTGCACATGCCATGCCCGCTCCCAGCTGCTGCCTTGTGCCGTGCGCCCCACGGCACTGCACCCAGCAGCAGGGTCCTCTGCGCACGGGGATGCCGAGCACCCCGCCTCTCGTGTCCTCAGCACTGCTGTGCCAGGCACGTCACTCCCAAGGGCTCACACGGGAGAGACGCAGCCCCTGCCTCACTGCACACAGCTGGGGACCCACCGCGTGCTTCTCCCTTGGCTGTAGGAAAGCTGCTCTGCTGTGCTGGACGGAGGTCACTGCTGGCTCGGGAGGCTCCTCCGCATCCCAGAGAGGTTCCTGTCCTGCTCTGGGAGCCCCGGAACTGCAGAGCTGCGCCCTGAACTGAGCACTAGCACACTCGGAAAAACCCCGCTGTGGTCTCGCAGCAGGCTGCTGTGTTGGCGTGTCCCCGTGAGATCGCTCCTGCAGCCAAGCGGTGCTCAGCCTCCCCAATTTGTCTCCCTCCCTGCCCCACTCACCCTTTCCAAAATCCCTATCCCTATCCCCGGCTCAAGACCTGTTCCTGGTCCCGTCACCGCCCCCACCCCAGCACCTTCCCTATCCCCATCCTGATCACTGTTCCCAGTCCTGTCACCAGAGGGTCCCCACCCCTGTCCATCTCCGTCTCCATCCCAGCAGCTCCCTCCCCACTCCTGCAGGTCGCTGCAACTGACTTCCAGGGGTGTGAGGGAGAGAGATACCTGATTAATCCCAGAGTGAGCTGTAATCACATGGCAATAACTGCACGACTCGTGCTTATCTGAATGTGTAATCACAGCAATGAATAATATTCAGGGCTTAGCACCTCACTAATTAGCACGCTGCCGGGAGGAATGAGGCTGCTTTCAGCTTTATGTAGCAGGTCCCGTCCCGCTCCAGGGCCCAGCTCTGCTGTGGAAAGGGGACACGACCCTGTCCTCTCAGGACATGAGTGGATTTACCAGCTGCCCCTGCTCCAGCGGCCCCACACGTGCTGTCAGACAGCACACGGGCAGTCCCTGACCTGCCACCCCAGCAGGGACCCTCGTGTCCCACCGCCCGGCTGTGGCTGGGAAACTGTCCCGTGTCACATGGTGACTCCTGTTCTGCTGCAAGGTCCCGCTGCCCGTGCCCCGCGTGGCCCCGTGTGCCCGCGGAGGGTGCGGTGGCCGGACCCTGAGCCCGTGTCCCCCGTGGTGGCCGTGGGACGCCTGTGCGGCGTGCAGACACCAGGCCGTGCTCACATGCTGTGGGCACCCAGAGGAGATGTTCCTGGTCCCGTGGTTGCCAGAGCTGCTGGCTCACATGCCCATTGTCTACCTGCTGGTCTCTTCCAGCAGGGCAGAGAGCTGTGGTGCAGCAGGGAGGTGACGAACCACGGTTGTCCTGGGCAAAGCCAGTCCCTGCAGAAATGTCCCCAACACCACCAGCACCGGGTGGCAGAGCTGGTCCCTCCCCAGCCTCACTGCATGCAGTGTCAGCAACCCAAAGGGAGCAGGAGGCCCTTCTGCCATGGCCGAGTGTGACAGAGCAAGGACCTGGGTGTGGAAACCTCTGCCATGGCCTGTGCCTGATCCATGCAAAGTGCTCCTTCCTGCGAGCCAGGGACAGGCTGAGAAGGCTGCCTGTGCAAAGCCCTCAGGGTGCAGTGAACCACCACCGCCGCACCCGTTAACCCACATCCAAGGGGGCAGAGACCCCACCAGCTCAGCCCACAGACCTTGGCACTCCTACAGTTCCCACAGACCTGCTGGAACGTGATGCTCTAACTGCAGCTGGTCCAAAGCTGCTGCCTCTTCTCACCCCTTGTGGGCAGCCATCGCGGTACGTGGTGGCACCGATCCCCCCCGGCTGCCAGCCAGCTCGTCCCTCGCCACACAGGCCTGAGCCACTGTGACACACACCAGAGACGGGCCAGTGCTGGCCGAGCATGGTGAACCGCGACACACGTGCCGGAGTGAACAGTGGAGAGACACAAACGGGCAGTGCCCGCAACTGCACGTACCACGTGGTGAGCATTGTCGGTGTGTGCACAGCCCACAGCAAGCACCGTACGTGTGTGCACAGCCTGCAGTGAGGAGTGTGTGTGTGTGTGTGTGTGTGTGTGTGTGTGTGTGTGTGTGTGTGCACAGCCTGCAGTGAGCAGTGTGTGTGTGTGTCTGTGTTTGTGTGTGTCTGTGTGTCTGTGTGTGTACCACCTGTGGTGAGCACTGCCAGCCTGTGCATGGCCCATGGTGAACACTGCCTGTAGTGAGCACTGCCTGTGTGTGCACAGCCCAGGTCGGCCCTCCCTGCCATGCACACACGTGTCCCCTGTGTCCTTGCTCTGCAGACGCTGTGTCCCGCTCTCCAGTGTCACGGTGGCTGGGGGGGGTGTGGAAGTGGCTGCTTTTCGTTCCCCTGTGTGGCCTGAGCCTGGGGCAGTGGGGCCAGCGGCTCTGGCAGGACCAGGACTGGAGGGCAGAGGCTGTGCCACGGCCAGGCCGGGACAGCACGTCCTTGCAGGCAGAGACGCAGCCTCTGGAAATGTGCAGTGTCACCAAATTAAGAGCTTAATTAGCAGGCGTGTTTCCCTTAAGGAGCTGTCACCTCATTAGCATAGAGAATGGTGATTAAGCAGCAGGAAGGGGCAGGAGCTGCCAGCAGAGCCCCGGGGAGCTGGGCAGCCAGCTCTGGGCAGCCAGCTCTCATTCCTGTCGCCGGGCAGCACGTGTGTCTAACACATCCAGGTCTGACTCCATCCTCTGCCAGCCCCTTGTCTCCCCTGTACATCCCAAGCCCGTCCTGCCCCGAACATCTCACTGCACACAGCTCAGTTGTCTCCCTACAAGCTCACTTGCCAAGGGCAGAGGGTTTCCATCTGCAGCCTGTCCCCGGAGGATCTGCTGGCTCGGTGGTGTTGGGCTGGAGGAGGCCCGTGGCGTGGCAGGCGGGGACAGGGATGATGGCGGGGACAGGGACGATTGTGGGGACAGGGACGATGGCACATGCAGGACGGCTCCCCCGCCTGCAGCGCTGCCCGGGAGCTGCTCTGAGCGCCCCGGAATTCGTGGTGCTCAGACAGGGCCAAGCACGAACAACAGCATCTCACACACCACCAGGACAGACACCGGTCCCTATAAGACTTGGTCAACTAAACATCCAGAAAGGCCTGTGCCACATGCACCCTGCAGAAATTAATTCTCTGGGGAGGCCAGACTACTGCAGTGTGTTTGGCCAGGTGCTGTGAGGCTCTTTTCCTTTCTCCTGCCCTTCCCATTCCAGTTTAAAACCATTGCCTCTTCTCCTGTCACTGCAGTACTTGGTAGAATGTCTTTCTCCATCTTTCTTACAAGCCCCCTTTATATGTTGAAAGGCCGCAATAAGGACTCCCTGGAGCNGTGTGTGTGTGTGTGCGCACAGCCTGCAGTGAGCAGTGTGTGTGTGTGTGTGTGTGTGTGTGTGTGTGTGCACAGCCTGCAGTGAGCAGTGTGTGTGTGTGTCTGTGTTTGTGTGTGTCTGTGTGTCTGTGTGTGTACCACCTGTGGTGAGCACTGCCAGCCTGTGCATGGCCCATGGTGAACACTGCCTGTAGTGAGCACTGCCTGTGTGTGCACAGCCCAGGTCGGCCCTCCCTGCCATGCACACACGTGTCCCCTGTGTCCTTGCTCTGCAGACGCTGTGTCCCGCTCTCCAGTGTCACGGTGGCTGGGGGGGGTGTGGAAGTGGCTGCTTTTCGTTCCCCTGTGTGGCCTGAGCCTGGGGCAGTGGGGCCAGCGGCTCTGGCAGGACCAGGACTGGAGGGCAGAGGCTGTGCCACGGCCAGGCCGGGACAGCACGTCCTTGCAGGCAGAGACGCAGCCTCTGGAAATGTGCAGTGTCACCAAATTAAGAGCTTAATTAGCAGGCGTGTTTCCCTTAAGGAGCTGTCACCTCATTAGCATAGAGAATGGTGATTAAGCAGCAGGAAGGGGCAGGAGCTGCCAGCAGAGCCCCGGGGAGCTGGGCAGCCAGCTCTGGGCAGCCAGCTCTCATTCCTGTCGCCGGGCAGCACGTGTGTCTAACACATCCAGGTCTGACTCCGTCCTCTGCCAGCCCCTTGTCTCCCCTGTACATCCCAAGCCCGTCCTGCCCCGAACATCTCACTGCACACAGCTCAGTTGTCTCCCTACAAGCTCACTTGCCAAGGGCAGAGGGTTTCCATCTGCAGCCTGTCCCCGGAGGATCTGCTGGCTCGGTGGTGTTGGGCTGGAGGAGGCCCGTGGCGTGGCAGGCGGGGACAGGGATGATGGCGGGGACAGGGACGATTGTGGGGACAGGGACGATGGCACATGCAGGACGGCTCCCCCGCCTGCAGCGCTGCCCGGGAGCTGCTCTGAGCGCCCCGGAATTCGTGGTGCTCAGACAGGGCCAAGCACGAACAACAGCATCTCACACACCACCAGGACAGACACCGGTCCCTATAAGACTTGGTCAACTAAACATCCAGAAAGGCCTGTGCCACATGCACCCTGCAGAAATTAATTCTCTGGGGAGGCCAGACTACTGCAGTGTGTTTGGCCAGGTGCTGTGAGGCTCTTTTCCTTTCTCCTGCCCTTCCCATTCCAGTTTAAAACCATTGCCTCTTCTCCTGTCACTGCAGTACTTGGTAGAATGTCTTTCTCCATCTTTCTTACAAGCCCCCTTTATATGTTGAAAGGCCGCAATAAGGACTCCCTGGAGCCTGCTCCAGACTGAACGCCGCAGCCCTCCCAGCCTGTCCTCGTGGCGGAGGTGCTGCAGCCCCACGGTCGTTTCCACAGCCTCCTCCTGACCTGCTCTGACAGGTCCCTGTCTTTCTCGTACAGGGAACCCCAGAGCTGGATGCAGTATAATACTCGATGTGGGGTCTCATGAGAGCAGAGCAGAGGCGCAGAGTCCGCCCCTCGACCTGCTGGCCGTTGTCGGTAACTCTCTGAACGTGGCCACCCAGACAATTCCTGATCCTTCCACAGTCCGTCTGTCAAACCTGTGTCTCTCCAGTTCAGGGGCAAGAATGTTGTGAGAGCCCATACCAGCGGCCTTACAGCAGCCTATGTAGCTGACATCCGTAGCTCTTCTCTTGTCCACTGATGCGGTTACTCCATCGTAGAAGACCACCAGATGAGTCAGGCATGATTTGCCTTCGAGGATGCCATGCTGGCTGTCTCGAGTCACCTCCCTGTCTTCCATGTGCTTCAGCGTGCCTTCCAGGAGGATCTGCTCCATGATTTTACCAGGCACAGAGGTGAGGCTCACTGGTTGGTATTTCCCAGGGTCCTCCTTTTCACCCGTTTAAAAATGGGCGTGATGTTTCCTTTTCTCCAGTCACCGAGGACTTTGCCTGACTGCTCTGACTTTTGGAATATGATGCAGAGCCAAGTGCAGCTGGTGCTTAGGCTGGCTGGCGGCCTGGCTGTAGAGATCGGTGTCCCATACAGGGCATGGTGGCACATGCAGCCTTGGGAACAGGAGTGACCAAGAGGGCTTGGAGCCACCGCAGAAGGGCAGGCACCAGGTGTCTGTACTCGGTTCAAGCTGAGCTCTGCCTCAGCCCAGCCTTGCTGGTCCACGCCAGCTGGGGTGGGTGCTGCCGACTGCCAGCGGTGCAGAGACGGGGCTCAGGTTCACGTGCCCCCATCTGTAGGTAGAGGAGCTGAATGGTGTGATCTGGGAGACCAGCATCAGCTTTCCCAGTGGGGACTGTAAAGGTTTGCCTTGTTTGTGAATCCTGGGAGCACACAAGTTGTATGTCTTGGTGCTGGCAATGACATCCCAGAGGAGAAGCTGTTGTTCCTTGGTGTAAGGCTGGTCAGGACTCACATTCCGGGTTCTTTGCAAGCTGTTAGAGAGAAAACTTTGAAAATATGTTTATACGAAAAATATGGTCAGAAGGATGAGCACATAAAGGGCTGGGCCAGGCTCAGTGGGGTGGAACAAAGTCTGATGTACCCGGGGTAGATCACATGAAGTTAATGATTTTGTGAAGAACCAGGGAAGCCAAGAGGCTCCACATAAACTCTGGGCACGAGAGAGCTGCACGTTGCCGTGCTCAGGGCCCTGCACCACTTGTGAACACTGGGTAAGGTGGTCTGCAGTTCTTGGGAGAAGCATGAAGATTGGCGTCCAGAGAGTCAACGTGTGAACCTCAAAAGAGACCAACAGAGAGTTCAGTATGCCAGCATGTCTGTCACACCAAAGCAAATTCCTCTGCAGGAGAACAAAAGCCAGGGTAGAGGTTTGGAGGAAGGACTGTGGCCGAAGGCTGTATCAGCATCCTGATGGGTGTGATCTGGTCAGAGGGAGCGAGAAAACTCTGCCTTACAGCACAGGGAGCATAGGCGAAGCTTTTTATGTCACCTGCCTGCCTGATCCTAGGCACAGCACTGCTGATGATCCTAGTAAATGATGATTGATCCTAGTAAAAGCATTCTTACCTCTTACAGTAGTGTTTATCTTGTGTTGAGAGTTATTTGAGGCACATGCCAAGACTTCACATTCAGCAGGTGGGTGCTGAGAGCAGCCCACAGCAACAGTCAAGTGACCAAGAGACAAGGTGTTTGTCCTGAGACCGGATGGGCTGGAGAAGGAGCTGGTAATACAGGGCACTGGTGCAGAAGAGGCATTTCCATTAACAAGTGTTATCCAGAGGCCCCTTAGCAGCAGGACTACAAGGGCTGTGTCCAAACCTCAGCACGGGAAGTTCCAGAGCAGGATAGTGCTGCTGGACGCTGTGCACAGGCTGTCGGTGCTGTTGCTCTGGAGTCGCCTCCCAGCACAGCGTGAGTGTTGAGGGCAGGAAAGGTGTAAGGTCCGAGATTCCTTGTGTGTGACTACGATGCAGTAGAGCTGCATGACATGGGTTTTGGGAAGGCCTGGGCTGCAGCCAGTGGTCCAGGGCTGCTGCCGCACTCCCCTCGCCGTGTGCCCGCACTGTCTGCCAGGCAGACTACAGCCGGATCAGGTGGATGCACAGTGGGTTCCATGCACTCATCAAAGCCGCTGCTGAGGAAGCAGAGGGCTGAGCATGGGGTGCCCTTATCGGCACGCTCAGAGGCTGCTGCTGGCAGAGCCCAAGGCTTATCTGTGTCAGCTAGGAAGATCTGACATTTCAGAGTCCCACAGCAGCTGCTCCTACACCATGAGCTCAGGGAAAAGAGATAGCTGCACCTTCTGCTTCTTCTAGAGTTGGAAAACACAAGACCTCGTCCTGCATTTGTCCACCTTTTAGACCTGTTCTTGGACCACCAGCTTTGTACCAAGTATCCAGGAACGGCCACGAAGGGCACAGCATGGGTTCCAGCATATGGCACATGGCACAGAGAGCGAGTCCTAGAAAATATTCAGTTTATTCCATGAGCAGCCAGGTGGGACTCAGTGCAGAGGCAGAACTCAGCCCAGAAATGCTGGGTCCAAGCGGACCCCACATGCAACTATTGCACGTGTACCAGCGGTGCCAGTGGGCAAGTGCAGCTGTGGGGCACTCGCCTTGGGAAGGGCAATGTGGGGGATAAATGCTGTATGGGCAGTGTGGGGGATAAATGTCTGGGCTGCTCTGTACCATGGTCACAGAAGTGCCCAGCGAGCAGTGGCGGTGCCGGAGCAGGAGGGGCTGAGCTGGCCCGTCTCACCCTGTCTGGGGACAGTGTCACTGTGCCCGATGAGATATGTCAGTCACCGTGTCAGGCCAGAGCTTCGGGCTCCTGGTGCGGGACGGGGCCGTGGGGCACCCTGCAGATACAGACCCAGACCTTGAACTTGGCTTGCCAGTCTGTGGGACTTGGAGCCCAGCAGAGACCTAAGGCTTTGTTGGAGGTAACCAGTGCTGCTGGGGAGTCACACTGCGATGTTTTGTGTTGTCACAGGTGGGGGGTGATGCACCATGTCCAGCAGAGCTTTCTGCAGCTCGGGAGCTCTGAGCACTGAGTTCAGCAGGACTCACCGTCACCGCGGGCTGCGGAGTGGCCGTGAGCCCACAGCCGGCGTGCTGGCCGGTGCAAGGCTTGTCAGCACACTCTGCCAGAGGCACTCGCCCTCTCCTTGCCTGTGCTCAGCGCTCAATTGCTCCTCTCCTTGGAGCCAGTCAGTCCCTGAGCACTCAGAATGCCTCGGGAAAAGTGGTGTCACTATTTGGTGAGAGGCATTTTGCTGGCCCACAGAGTCACAGAATGGTTTGGGTTGGAAAGGCCTTTAAATATTGTCTAGTCCAACCTAACTGTCATGGGCAGGGACATCTTTCACTAGATCAGCTTGCTCAGAGCCCCGTACAGCCTGGCCTTGAACACTTCCAGGAACAGGGCATCCACAGCTGTGTTTTCATGAGTGCCAGAGCAAAAGCCTCTTCCAGAGCTGCCCAAGAAGTTCCCTGTCCATGTCCTGGCCTTCCTGGAAACAGGGCTCGGATGGAGGCTGGAGGAGCTGGTGTGGCCAGGCAGTCCCCTCGACGCTGCCAGGAGTGCTGGGCGTGCTGCCGGCCCCGTGGCAACTGCTAGCCCGGCTCTGCCCCGGCTGGCTCCAGCCCCTCTGCCTTCCTGTGCAGATTCCAGTGTGCCGCGCAATCAGTGGGAGCAGCCTCTGCTGTCACATCCTTGCCTCCACAGGCCAGCAACAGAGAGGCTGCAGCCAGCCTCCCACCTCCCGGCCATCTGCACTGCGCCTTGGGCCAGTCGGTGATGGGAAGAGCAAGTGTGAAGTAGGGATGCTCAAAGGAGGAGGGGAGCTGAGCTGTCCCTGTCATGCTGGGCCCTGCTGCCCCATCACTTGCCTCCATCAGGGCCTGCAGGCTCTCAGCAGAGCGCACTTAACAGAAGTCTGGACGTGGGGACGGCGGTTCCCTGCTCCAGGTGCAGCACAGCTCGAGCACCGAGTGAATATCCAGAGGTACCTCCTGCCTCTGCGTCCCTGCAGCGAGACCTGTGCCTTGGGCATTGTGTAGCACCCACACCAGAAGCCACAGCAGCCGCCTCTGCTCGATGGGCAGAAAGCTGAGCTACCTGGGTAGCCCCCGAAGCCCCCAAGGGCCACCTGGCGCTCTGGCCTTCTGGCCTTTCCATGGCCATCACCTGAGCTCCTTCCTGCTGGGGTGCATGTCGCTGCCCAGAGGACGAGTGCCTGTGGAGTCTCCTCGGCTCCTTTGCCAGAGCTGGTTTCCCAGCCCTGTGCTGGGGGGTGTCCTGGCATGCCTGGGAACAAACTCTGCCAGAGCTGGGCAGCTCCACCTGCCCCCGTCTTGCCCTGTTCCCCTGCCATCCCCGGTCCCCTGCGTGGTCTCTGCTCTCCCCCCGGCTGCCAGACTGGAGGGAGCAGATGGGCGCAGCCTCCGCCTGGCTCCGCGCTCCTGTCTGGGAGACATGGCTTCCTGCTGCTTCCCACTCACCAGCATTTGCATTGCACTTGTTCCCTGACCTTTGGAGAATGCAAGGCGGTGAGCTCAGTTCTGCACACCGAGGCCCTGTGCTCCAGGGCACAGCACTGGTCTGCAGTCCCTGCCCAGTACCAGCCCTGGGTGGGGGCCACACACCCCGCTGAGCCCGCTGCCCGCTGCCAGGGGTGGCCATGGCCCCGCAGCGTGTGCACCATCGACCAGCCTCATTGCAGAGCCCCCCATGTGGGACTCCTGCTTCACCCAGCCAGGGCCTGTGTGGGTGCTGGTTCAGCCTTTCGGACCGCAGGCGTGCAGCCTGACCTGCCCGGTGTGCTGGCACACACGGTGACACAGTGATGTGTCTCTCCGGAGGCCGCGGCTCCGCCGGGACTGGCATGGCCTGTGGTTGTTCAGGGCTGTGTTCGTAAGCTTCTCGTCTCTGGACGCAAACAGGGCTCCACTCCACAGGACTGCTCTGGGACTTCCCTAAGGGGCAAAAGGAGGGATGGTTTCCCATTCCTTGGGCTTGCCATGGCTCGGAGGTGCTCACTTCCTTCGGCTGTGTGCGTGTTGTGGGTCAGCAGTGTGTACAGACGTTGGCATGGGGCTCCTCATTGTCCGCACTACCCGTGCTGACTGCTGCAGAGATCCCCTAAGCTGAGGACACTCGGCGGTTCTCTCCTGAGTGGCGTCTCTTCTCCCAGATCGTTTCACACTTGGTTGGTCTCAAGGGGAGCTGCCACATTCAATATGTCAGGTGCTGCTCGTGTCGCGCTGCCCTGTGCCTGGGCTGTGATGTGAAGGGGCCCAGGAGTGGGCTGCCCTACCACAGCTCAGGGATGCCTGGGAAAGGGTCTCCCCCTGTGCCCTCCCTGGGGCTGCTGCCCGAAGGGAAGAGGTTCTGCCCACACCACCCCGTGAGGTTCATCCGTCGCTGTTTAATTGCTCCCTCTGCCATGCAGCCAGGATCTGCTTGCCGGACCTCCACTAGGACCCGATCACGTGTCATCTTGTTTAGGAGGGGTCCTCAGAGCTGTGAGCCCAGCACCCATCCCTCTCCCCTGGGTCTGGGGTCTAGTCCCATCCTTATCACCCAGCACCTGTTTACTTCCTGTGCAGCTGGGGCTTGTTCCTGACGCTGTGGGGCTGCAGACGTTATCACAGCACCAGCTCTGCACAGCTGGTGTGAGTACTGCAGCACTCGGAAAACACTCGGAGTCAGGGAACTGGGGGAATGTGTCTGCTTTACGGGAACAGTGCGTTCTTGGCTCTCCAGGCTCGTGAAGGAAATCCGGGAAGTTTGCCTCCATGGGCTAAAAAATACCCAAAGAATTGCAATTAAACATCTTATGATCAAAACCAGGCCAAAGGCACAGGCAGAGCCTGGACACTATTTCCAAACCCCTGAGGTGGCAACACTGACTTGGAAAGAAGCAGGAAGACATCCCTTGGTGGCTGCAGATCCCCTTGGAGAGCAGAGGAGGGATGTGTAGGAGCTGCGGCCAGCAGAGGGGCCAGGGGCACACCAGGGAGGGCAGTCAAAGGGATTACGGGGGCACACCAGGGAGGGCAGTGGGGTGGGAGAGGGTGTCCCCTCTGGGTGCAGAGGTGCAGCTGGGCAGAGCAGGGTCCCTCCTTCCCAGCCATGCCAAGGGTGCTGCTGTGGAGTGATGCACCGCGGTGCCCTGGGCCTGCGCTCACTACCTCGGCTGCTCCAGCCCTGCTCGAGCTTGTCCCATGCCTGGTCGGGGCAGACTGTGCTCCAGCAAGCAGCCCAGGCCAGGGCGCCGTCTGTCTGTCTATCTGTTGGTCCGGCACTGCTGCGGGCAGGGCTGCCGGCACTCTGCTCCCGGCCTCGCAGCAGTGTTTCCTCCTGGCCCGCGGTGCTCCCACAGGAAGGGAGAATCTCTGCGCTGGCAAGGTGTTTCCTGGCTCCCCAGATAGGATGCGGAGGCACATCCTGACCCCTGCGGATGCACGCAGACCCCAGAGCTGTGTGTGCCACAAGCCCCTTTGATGCACAGCACCCCGTGGCACCCCAGACACATGCACATGCAGCCGCGTGTGTGCATGTGGGACCCTGTGGCCAGGCCCTGACCCGGGACGTCCACCCGTCGCGGCTGCTGCCTCAGCCTGCGTGCGGCAGGACGCAGGGCGCAGAGGAGGCGGTAGCGTGGCGGGGGCCAGGGTGTCCCCTTCCTGGCAGGAAAGGGGCTGAGCTGGCGGCCGCGGGTTTCCTGTAGGTTCCAGCTCCACAGGCGCCAGGAGCCGGAGCAGCCCGTGCGGGAGCACCCGGGACTGTGCCAGGTAACAGCACTGGGGCTGAGCTGGGGGAGCCCGGCCATCCCGAGCAGCGTGGGGCTGGGGTCCCCTGTGCCTCGGCGGGGCTGTGCGGCTGGGCCAGCCCTGGGAAGGGCAGCCCGGTATGGCCGGCGGGGCCGGGGCAGGTCCGGTACCGCGCCCTGGGCTCAGCGGGGCGGGCCAGCCCCAGAGCTTTGCTGTGGGCGCAGTGGGGCTGGACGGGCAGCACAGGGCTGGGCTGCAGGGCTTGGCTGTGGGACAGTTCAGGCTGTGCCATGGGGCAAGTCTGTGGGGCAGCACGGGGCTGGGCTACAGGGCTGGGCCGGGAGCCGGGGCTGTGCCCGGACCCGACGGCGCGGAGCCCTGTCCTACCGCAGGGCGTCCCGCCGCCCCGGCCCAGCCTGGGGGCGCAGGGCCCGCCCGCGCGGCCGTGGGCTG
>VWYH01011271.1:192744-214474 GCA_013399365.1 Pampusana beccarii | reverse complement strand
GCGGCGGCAGCGGGCCCGGGGCAGGGAGCCGCGGGGCCCCGGGGCTGAGCGCTGCCGGGCAGGGCTGCCCGGACGGGCGGGGGCCGTGGGGTGGAGATTCCTGCAGTGGGACCGTGGGGCATGGTGCCGTGCGACGAGCAGGCGCTGCTGTTTGCAGTGGGCATAGGGCCGTGGTGGGCAGCCGGGTGCATTAGCACCGAGAAATTTGGGCCGTGGTTTGTGGTTGGGTTAGGGGCTGTGGTGTTGGACATGCGTTTTGGGGAGTGGGGCTGTGGCTTGCGTTGGGATGTCTACATGGGGTGGCTGTAGCTGTGGTTTGCAGTGAGATGTCTTTGGGGAGAGGGGACAGGGTTTACACTGGGATGTTGGCCCCTCAGGACAGGAGCTGGCTTTGGAACTCAGGTGTCTGTGCTGGGCAGTAAGGGCTGGGACGTGCTTTGGAGCATGTGGGCTGGAGAGCAGGGGCTGTGGCTGTAGTGGGAGTCTATTTTCATAGAAACATGGACTAGTTTGGGTTGGAAGGGACCTTCAAAGGGCATCTGGTTCAACCTCCTGCCATGAGCAGGGACATCTGCAACTAGTTCAGGTTGCTCAGAGCCCCATCCAGTCTGGCCTGGGATGTTTACAGAGATGAGGGGATAAGGGTTGAGATTTGCAGTGAGCTGAACGTGCATGGAGATAGAAGTGGTTTGTAGTGACACATACATGCTGGGAAGGGCCATGGGG
Organism: Pampusana beccarii; assembly: GCA_013399365.1. Taxonomy (NCBI): domain Eukaryota; kingdom Metazoa; phylum Chordata; class Aves; order Columbiformes; family Columbidae; genus Pampusana; species Pampusana beccarii. The sequence goes on along the minus strand of VWYH01011271.1, from coordinate 213,748 downwards.
AACAGGAGCCCTGCCTTCAGTAGCGTGCATGCAGGCAGAGGATGGGCACCAGGACACCTGTGGTACGGTCCAGAAGCATTTAGACAGGCAGGAGGACTTCTGGTGAAGGCATGGCGTTGCTTTTGTAGTGTGCGCTGTTGCTTTTGTAACTCATCTGTTTGTGGTCCACTGTGCATAATTGGGTGTATCTACCCTTGGCTTTGCACATACCTATGCATGATGCTCACTGCACCATTTTCCTGTGTGCTCTGTTGTTTGTGTGTAAGCACAATTTGTGTAGTAAGTCATCTCCTGCCCAGGCTGTCATGGATAATGAGCTGTTCTCTGGCCATCGGGTGTGCTGGACAGTCCTGTGTATGGGATTTTGTTGTGTTCTTGTGTCTGGGCCTCAGCTTGCAGTTTTGCCTGACCCTGGTATCTTGGGGAACTACTGGAAGAGTGAGCCTGCCACCGTCCTGCTTGTCCAAAACTGGGTCAAGGGAGCAGGAAACTCCCAAGCTGGGTTTGGCTGCACAGATACTGGTACCCATGAGTGCCTGTGATGCTTGTGCAAATCAGGATGCTAGCGTGAACGGAGAAATGGATTTAAGCAAATAGAATTTAAACAGGAACCATGCCTGCTGTTTCTTGCCTTGACGGCTATGGACAGGGATCCTCAAAGCCTTCAGTGGTATGAGGGTTACACGTGTCAGGCATCTGTAAGAAGCGCAGTCAAACATGAGGCTAGCTTTGCGAGGGTGCCTATAGCACGGCATGGTGGGAAATGTCTTGCTGTATTAGCATACAAGGTGTTCTTTTCGCTGTTGTGTGTTTGTGCTGGAGTCTTGGGCTGCGTGGGGCGGAGCTGAGGATTTGGGCACTGACCTCTGCCAGGCTCTGCTCTTCTCCTGGTCTGGCTCTCCCGAGGGTGCCCTGGCCCAGGGTGTGCAGTTCTCTTGGTGGTGTCTGCTGGGCTGGCCAAGCTGCTCTGGTGCAGCCCTCGCGGTGTGGATGTTGCACCAGACCCCACGCTCCACGCGCGAGTGTGTGGTGGACACCTGGGCGCTGCAGGGCTGTGCAGGTGCGGTGTGCGCGGTGCAGTGTGCGCGGTGCAGTGTGCGCGGTGCAGGTGCGGTATGCGCGGTGCGGTGTGCGCGGTGCAGGCGCGGTGTGCACGGTGCAGTATGCGCGGTGCAGGCGTGGTGTGCGCATCGCTGCCATGCGGGCGGTGGGGCTGGGGCTCAGCTTGCCGGGGCACGGAGTGGGGCAGGGGTGGCTCCTACCTGGGGCACGGTGGGGTCTTTTTCCCCTAGAACTTTATAAATGTCACTAAAAACTTCCGTTGTCATTCTGTCTCAATAGCAACAGGCAGGTAATGGAGACAACACGTAACTAATTTCCATGATTTATTTTTATACTAACACTTAAAGGCATTACAAAGTTCTTGTGCATTTTGCACCTGTGCAGTAGCCTTCTGTGGAGACTGCTGATTATGCCAAACTTGCAAGGTATGTGGCAAAAGGTGCAGAGGGCAAGAAAGGACACAAAGGAGAATATTACAAGGTCCTTTTTTCAGATAATAACAGGGTTTTTTTCTGTTGTACAGCATGTAACATCTAAATATTCATATAACACCTAAGCATTCTTAATATTGTTAGTATTATGATATGAATAGTGCCTATCTGTACTGTTTGTGTTTTGTACTTCATTGTTCACTTAAACCATGGTTGTGTTCTGGAGGTGCACACAAACAGACACACAAGCAGCTCACTACAGAATATTCTGTTGAGGTTTCCCCCAGCTAAAAATGATTTCTGCTGCCTCTGCACAGGAGTGTGTAAGTGCATCTGCCAGCGGTGAAGGACGTGGTGCGCGTGGCGAGGAGCAGAGTGCGGGGCTGTGGGGTGGAGAGGGGGCCGGGGTGGCGGGGTGGGCCCCCCGTCCCGTCACGCAGGCATGTGGAGCTGGGGCATCCGCGGGGAGGCTCCGCAGGGCTGGGCCATAGCAGCCGGTCCTGCCCGTCGCACAGCACAGGGTGCATGGCTGCGGTGGGGCTGTGCAGAGCTGGGCCGGGGCTGGCGATGGCGTTTGGGGGAGAGCTGAGCTCTCCCGGGAGAGCCGGGGCAAGGACGCGTGGGGAGGACGAGGGAGCAGAGCTGCTCCATCAGCTGCCTGTGGGACCGGGGGGGCTCCAGGGGTGCTGTTCCAGGGCTGGGCCACCGCTGGGAGGATCGGGCACCGCTGGGAGGATCGGGCACCCGGCAGCGCTCCCGGCTCCTGCCCCGCTCTCCCTTTGGGCAGGAGACAGGAGGAGCTGCGAGGGGAGCAGGAGATGAGCAGAGCCGTGGGGCAGGGAGAGGGTGTCCTTCAGGGGACGAGGGGCACCGGCTGAGCCCCTGTGCTGCACCGGCATCCTCTGCCTGCTCCAGCATCCTCTGCCTGCCCCTTCCCCAGCCCCGGAGCGGGGCTGGGGTCCAGCTCTGCCGCAGGAGCCGCGGGGGCTCGGCAGCCCCGTGGGGCTGGCAGTGCTGGGGGGTGGGAATCCCCTCCGCCATGGCAGACCCGGAGCTGGGGGAGGCCGCGCAGCTAAAATGGGTACAAAGAGTAAATTGCCATCCCACACCTAAATGCAGCTGAGCTGCTGTAACTGTGACAACAGGCAAAAGCTCTGGTTCATGAGTGCCTTGGCTCCTGTTGGCAGCGTGGGAAGGGGAGGCAGCGCTGGGCTCGTGCAAGTCTCTCACGGATCAGCGCAGACTTTCGGGGATGGGGTGTCTGTGCCACCACCAGCAGTCACACTGCCCGGCTCTTTGTGGGGAGCAGAATGATGGGCACTTTCGTAACCCGAGAAGCAGGTTGAGCAGGAGACTCTTCTATCATTAAATATTGAAAGGTCTCCGGCAGCAGCACGTTCTCCCCTCACTGCCAGCAGCTCTGTGAGTTTCTGTTCTGGATGCTGAATGGACTCAGCTGACTCTGGGTGGGAATGGGGCTGTGAATGGTGCAGGAGACCGTCTGTGCCAGCTTCTCAGCCGAGTCCGGGGTATGTGCCCCACAGACGTGCGCCCCACAACCGGCCCCCTGCAGCCTCGCCCTGCCGAGAGCCCCCCAGGGCCGTTGTGCTCCAGCCCAGGCCCTGCTCCAAGGGGCTGCTCATTTGCAAGGAGCTGGTTCTTTGTGTTGCTCTTTCACACCGAGGTGGATGACTTTGCAAGCTCCAGAACATCAGAGTCTTCGCTGAGCAGGGATGGGTTTGATGGTTGGCTGGGCCTTGTTTGCAGCGAGAAACCCAAGGGTGCAGTTTGGTTCTGGGCTGCGCGTGTCCCCAGGACAGAACCGATGGGTCCTGGGCTGTCCCCCAGCTCCCCTCAGCCGCTCCCACCTTGGGCACTGCGGGGCTCCCCTCCTGCGGGAGAGGCTGCCGTTCCTGGCTTATTTAAGGAGTGATTTAGACTTCCAGGTCTGGATTCTTCTGCTTTTTATAGACATCCTCAGGGGAATGCAAAGAATGGCAGGAAACGCAGCAGCCCCGCAAGTGCTCAGCCCTGGACGCTATTGTTCCGCACCGGCGGAAGCCGCCGCAGGCAGGGCTGCCCAGGGGACCGGCCCCTGTCCAGAGGAGTCTCAGCCGTGTCCTTGTAGCATGATGTAATGTTTCCTGGCCTTGGTAGGAAGGGACTACAGCTCCCAGAGTGCGTGGGGATACAGGAGATCCGTGCTGGTGCGGGGGGCTGCAGGCTGTACCCCGTCCTCCACGGCTCCTGCTCCTCTGCAGGGTCGCAGATCCCCGGAGCTGTGACAGGAGCCCGTTGGGACGTGATGGCCACACTTGAGCTCATCCTGACAGCCTGCTCACTGTCAGCCTGAGTCTCACAGACCCCTGGGGCAATGTGGAGCAGCTGTGCCGGCCACGCTGTGCCGGGCAGTGCTGTGCTAGGGTGGGAATTTGCCTGCAGTGTGGCCAGACCGGTGTCTGAGCTTGGTCTTGTACAGAGATGTGCAGCTCGGACTTGCACAGTGATGTTTGCCTTGGCCTGGGTTGGTGCCCGCTCTATTGCGGGGAGGGCTTTGTCTGCATTTCTTGTCTGGAGCAGCTAGAATGGATTCGTTGGGGTTGCTTGTGAGAGGGACCAAGTGGCATCATCCCTTCGTGGATCAGGGCTCCAGGAGACAGAAATGGGCACGTCCCCTCTGTACGAACCCTGATCACAGGCGTTTGCTTGCGCCCCATCTGCCGTATGATAACCCCATGGATGTCTCGGTGCAAGAGGCGTTCCCACAGCCCTCCGGAGATAGGAGCCTCCAGATGCTTCCCAGCTCCCAGTTCTGTCTTGGGGACAGTTTTACTTCCACTGACTTGTCATTTCCAATCATGTCATGTTTGTTAGACTGCTGGGGACCAGCTGCTGTGGTTACTGCACGTCTGCAGTCCTTGCCTCTTATCCTGGAAAGGGAGGAAGCTGAACGAGAAGCAGGGAATCTGGACATTTGTGATAAAAGAGTCAGTCTTGGGCAAGTGAAAGGCAGAATTGCCATTCACGAGCAAGAGGAATAACAGCCTCTCTGGAGCTCTCCCTGCTCGTCTGAACAAGGCCCCTCTGGCTCCACAGGATCCTCAGGGATGTGAGGGCTGGGATCCTGGCAGTGTGCAAGCTGCAGTCTAAATACATCACACATCATCTGCATAATTTATTCTTCTATGGAGAGTTTAATTTATCAGGTCCAATAATAAACTCATAAATCTTCTTTGCCTGTTATCAGGGTTGGGAGAAGATGCTCTTATTAAAAGCATTTAATTTATCTCCTGAGCCGCTTCCCGTGCACACCAGTGCCTGTGACATTACTGGGTGTATATTCCCATGGTCAGTGTTCCACCAGGCCCTTGTGACCTGAGGACAGGAGAGATGGTGCTGGAGAAGTCCAGCTCAGGAGGAGCCCAGAGCTGGTCATGCTGGCCTAGACCCGCTCTGGAGGTCAGGGTGAGAGGACATGGTGCGGGTGAGAGCCGGGAGGGAAGGCCATCCCGCTGGAGATGGAGCACGGCTGCTGCCTGTGCTGGGAACCGCTCTGCAGTTCAGAGCCGCCCTCTGGGATCCTCTCGCTGCCCTGGGCCACCTCTGTCTCTGTCCCTGGAGCTGGGACCAGCTGGGGACCCGCGGCCCGTGCTGAGGGGGATCCAGGAGCTGGCACCGGGTGCCCGCACCGAGGGGCGTCCCGCTGGCCACCGCTGCTGCAATGGACCCCCGGGAGGGGCTGCACAGCCCCACCAGGTGCTGCTGCTGTCACTTTGGTTGGTATCCTCACCCACAGAAACCTCGAGATCCGGCTGGGAACTCGCACCGTTCTGGGCCCCAAGGGCTTCCTGTGGCAGTGAGATACACCATCTAGTTACAGGCGATGTGGAGAAGTATTTCCTTTTCTTAGTGTGAGATCCCACAACATTTTCCGCTGCCCTCACGCTGTGAGATGAAAAGAACAGAAGCGTTGTCTCCTCTCTGCTAACTGTTCAGGATGTTACAGCCTTTTATCTGTGTCCCTTCTTATTTGCCTCCTTCTAAGGCAGCAATCTCTGCTCTTTCCTTCCTCTTTTTATGACACTTTTTCTTGCCCTTTGGTCATTCTTTCCTCCCGTTTCCAAGTCCCCTTTGTTTTACATTTTCCTGGGGAGTCCTGGTGCCGAGTCCTGCAACTGCTGGACGTGTGGGGCTGTGCCTGGGCTGTGCAGACACCTCTTCCCCATGTGCTCTCTTGACCATTTTGCTCCCAGTGCTGCCTGTGCAGCCCTAGTCCTCCCATGCCCGTGAGGATGGTGGTGCAGTGGAGATGGTGGAGAAGTGCAGCTGGTGATTGGCTGGGTTGGGACAAGGTGCTGCTGCGGCTAGAGCTCGGCTGCCCGGGGTTGTGCCGTGGCTGTGCCAGCACCGTCACAACCTGGGGCTTGGTGTGTGTTTGGGGAAGGCTCCCGTGCTCCACGTGTCTGCCACACGTGTGTGGTGTGGTTAGCTGCCTGTCTGGTGGCCATGCAGAGGCCCAGAGGGTGTGGAGCTGGGCCACCAGGCATGATGGGGTGTTTGGGTTGTGCCACCTTTGGTGACATGTGGCTGTAGCCTTGCTGTGTAAGTCCCACCTGAACCCACTGCGTCCGTGGACTGGGGCTGCCTGGGGTCGGTGGGTGAGCTGGAGCACGAGCTGCCAGAGATGCCTTTGGCGGACAGGGAGTTCCTGCTGCAGCACCGCACAGCCCACCCCTCATCCCAGCCTCCCAGTCGTGGTGCATGCGTCTCCTGGCACCACTGACAGCGACGGGCTGGTCTGGGCCCTGGCCTGGCTTCAGACCACGGTCTCTGCTGCAGCGAGGGATTTTGGCTGGTGCACGGTGGGATGGAGGTCTTGTAGGTGTCCCAGCCTGTGCCAGCCTGTGCCCAGGGCTGTTACCCTCAGCCGTAAGTGCTGTGAGGCTGCTGGTCGAGGTTTGGTGTCCCTGCAGGCACAGCGTCCTCTGCCCCACCGCCTGCCTTGTTCTCGGTCTTGGTATTCCCAGTGCTAAGGGACCCAGACAGTTTGCCACGGTCACTCTGTGTCCAAGCAGGACACACACATGGCCTGAACTATTTTCTTTAGGTCCTACATAAACAGCTGTGGTAGGTTTCCTCTGTTTTCATGGCACAGGTGTCTCGTGAGCTTTTCTCCAGAGAGGAGTCAATGGGGCAGTGGCAGCTGTGTCCGGAGCATGGTGCTGGAGCCCCGCTGGGACCTCAGCAGCATCATTTTACAGAGAAGCACACAATAGCTGCAGCGTTTTCCAGGTGTATCGCAGTGTCTGTGATCCCTCTGCCAGCGGAGGCTGGACTATACCTTATAAAATGTTTAAAGCCTGGTGGCAGCCCAGCTGCCCACGTGGCACACCGCGAGCTCTCTGCAAAAATGGGATCGTCGCCGCGGCCCCTTCCCCCTGCAGCACCTTGCACTTGCTGACACCAGCTGCAGCACAACAGGCGTGCTCCAAGAAATCCCAAGTCATACATTTTTAATTTTCTACAACAGAGCAGCCATTTCAGCCACTCACCCAGAAAGAATCTTTAATGAGAAGCGAGGAGAGCGAGCATGCACATTTCCAGCACATAAGAGAGCAGAGGCATTATGGATACACTTTTCTCTTTTCCTGGCTGCCTGTAGCTGTTCCTGAATTTAGCCTGGGACACTTGCTGTGTGGTCTTCTGGAGATGGGCTCGGCTGGGCCCTGGTCCCCAGTTGCTCATCCCAAACAAGAGAGTCGACCCTGTGGAAAACCTGACCTTTAGCATTGCTGGTGTTTTGGCTTGAGCCTGCCTCTGCCTACGGCTCTGCCTGGGGGTGGATGAGCCAGGGTGGGAGAGGTTCTTGAGGCCCTGTCCTGACCCAGGGTGGCTGTGTCCGCCGTCCCTCTGGCTCGAGCCTGGGCTGCCGGGAAGCTGCGTTGCCCTTGCCCAGGGTCTCGCGGAGCCGTGCTCCGGGCCAGCGGGGGCTGCCAGGCCTCCAGCCGGGCTGGGCCAGGGGCAGAGCCCCTGTGGCTCTGCTCGGGGCAGCAGACGTGCCCCTCCTGGGGGTGAGGTGGGTTTGCTTGGGCAGGAGGGCTCGCGGCTCCTGCTCGCGCAGCGAGGCCCAGGCACGCGGGGCTGTGGTGGGGCGGGGGTGTTGGTGCGGGCTGCAGGCGACCTTGCCTCTCTCCTGGTGTCCCGTGGGAAGTTTGCTCTGGGGGTGCTCTTGCTCCCGGCCCTGTGGGTCCCACACCTCCCCGCTCTCCTGAGGCTGAATCTGCCGTCTACGCTGCTGCAGCGTGCCCGGGGGCCGTGCGTGCGCCGACTGACTGTCCTTGCTCTCTGTTCGCAGGTGGATGAAGAGGGAGTGCTGTGACCCCGTGCCCGTGACAGTCATTTCAGGTAAGCACTGCTCTGCCCTTCCCGTTCCCTTCAGAAACGCCCTGGGCCTCTGGCGGGAGGTGGTGGGGAGGGGGGTCAGGCTGGTGCAGGCCCCGCAGCCTTGCTCTGGGGGAGAATGGCCTGTTGGGCAGCGGGGATGGGGACCCGGCTGTGCTCAGGGGCAGCCATGGGGAGAGCTGAGGGCAGAAATGGGGCCTGTGAGGGCTGGCAGAGGGTGGCAGGGCTTGGGCTGCAGGGACGCGCTGGGGCTTGGGCAGGCGGTGCGGCAGCAGCCGTGGGTCAGGGGCGGCTCATCGCAACATGACGTGCTTTGAGGAGGCAGCAAGACGAAAGGTCCCGGGGAGACTGGCTGACCAGGTCTGCCTGGGCCCATGCAGGGGGATCCAGGATGCCCCCTCTGATGGATTCCCCTGGGCCCATCCAGGGGGATCCAGGATCTCTGAACAAGCACCACTGGTCTCAGAGGACAGGAGGGTTCCTGGACATCACACTCTTGTGGGTGCTTCTTCCAGCCCTGGCTGCTCAGGTGCTGCCTCGCAATGGGGCTTTTTCCTGCCCTGACTGAGCACACTGGACCCTTTGCAAGCGCTGCTGGTCCCCAGCACTGGTGTGGCTGGTGATCATGTCACCTACAGCTGTGCTCACGGACTGGGTGCTGCACGCACGCGGCTCCACAGACCAGGCTGAGGTCTTGGTGGGAGCTGGGTGCGAATGTGCAGTGTTGTGAAAGGCATTTTCTTGGACTGCACTGAGTCGTTAAGGCATTTGGTGCCACCTCTGTGGCTGCTGTCAGGCTGGCGTGAGGGCAGGTGCAGCACCCGCTCTGTATGCGCAGTGAACCTGCAGCACCATTGCTGGCAGGTGCCAGAGCTCACGTCCCACCAAGGGAAGCGGAGCAATGGTGGGTGTCTACCCCAGGGTGCCAGGCCAAGGGCAGGGACAGCACGTGGTTCCAGCGCACCCGATGGATCTGGGCAGGGCAGGGATGCAGCAGCTGGTGCTGTGACTGTGGTAGGGCCAGAGCCAGGCACAGAGGGAGAAAAGGGCAGACAGAGCTACACAGGGCATGGCCAGGTGTGGGCGACAACACGGGAGAGGGGAGTGTGGAAGCTACTGGCCACAGCTGGTGGAGAAGCATCTGGAGCTGTAAGACACAGCTGAGGAAAGGCAGGAGATGTCCTGTGGGAGTGGGAGATGGCAAACGGCAAACGTCTACCCGTGATCTGGGGCTGGTCTGTCCCCTGGTGTCTTGTGTTCTTGGCCTGGTGGTGGGCCCAGTCTCCTGCCCTGAGTCGTGCCCTGCCCCGGCCTCTGCCCGCTCCTCTGAGCAGCCTCCTCCTTCCTCTCCACAGGGGTTCTTGGTGCCCAGCAAGGAACCCACCCCCTACCTGGCACAGTACCAGCTGGGTCCTGCCAATGGAGATCTGGCTAACGCTGTGTGCACACCTGGAGTGTGTTCCTGAGGGTCTGTTCCACCCTACTGCTTGCTCTGCACCAGTGTGACCAGTGCTGGGCCTTGCAGGGGAGCAGGACTCCAGCTTCTGCCCTGTCCCCAGGCTGTGACCTTCCAGCCACAGTCACTGCAGACGTTTGCCATGTCCCATGCAGGCAAGGCATGAGCTGAGAAGCGAGGGACCCCTGTGCACCCGCACACCGTGTGGACACCTCTGTGGGGCTGGGCTCAGAAAGTCCCAGCCTCACGCAGCCCTTCTCCCTGTGCACTAGGCAGGCTGAGCTGTGTCGTGCAGCAAACAGCGTATGTCAAGCTTCAGGGTGAAGGCTTGGAAACCAAAGGATGAAACAAAGGAAACATGAAATGCTAATGCACAAGAATAGTGGGTGCTTTTTCTGGTTTCAGCAGGCTGTTTTCAGAGCCTGCAGCTTCATTCCAGGAGACCTGAAGTGCATTGCCACTTCACCTTGTAAATCCTCCAGGTAATTCGGGCTGCCCGTGCAGGGCTGGCTGTGCCGCGTGGGCCGAGCAGCGTGGGCTGTGCCGCGTGTTTCCATGCAGGGCTGGCTGCGCTGCGTGGGCTGCGCTGCGTGGGCTGCGCTGCGTATTTCTGTGCAGAGGAGTCGCTGTGCTGTGCCATGCTGTGCCATGCTGTGCCATACCGTGCCGTGCTGTGCCATGCTGCACTGTGCTGCGCTCTGCCCACACTGTGCTGTGCTGTGCCGCGCCGTGCTGCGCTGCGCCAGGCAGTTCAGGGCTGGGGAGCTGCTGCGCTGTGAGGGGGCTTACCCGCAGGGCTGTGCCGGTTGTCTGAGCACCGGCTGCCAGTCCATGGCAGGTGCTGTCTTGGAATATGTGCGGTGGGGATGCATTGTTTGTACTGAGATGCGGGAGTTCATCCAGGCTGTTCTGCTAGCTTGTGTGTTCAATTAAGTCAGTCCTGCCTGCTACCAGAGTACATCCGTGGCTTGCAAGGCCTAAATCTGATTGCGGTGGCAGCATCGTTTCTGTGCACTTGCAGCAGATCACTGCACAGCAGACAGTGCTCTGACCTGGTCCTCCTAGTTCTGCAGCGGAGCAGCAGATCCCAGGGGGAGTCCCATGGAGCTGGGCTAGGCGAAGGCAATCCCTGTGCAGGGCATGGTTCCCATCCCCAAAGGGGAAGGACCGGCCTTCCCTGGTGTAGCAGGAGCCCCAGTCTGTGGGACACGGGGAGGCTGTGGCGGGGTCAGGAGCCTGGTGCAGTGCTGCCCCGCTCTGTCCCACCATGGCCACCTGGGCGGCTCTGCCTGGAACCTGCCCTGTGTCCTGCCGGTGCAGCAGCTCTGCCCTGTGCGGATGGGGCTGGTGGCAGGGCTGGGCAGGGTGCAGGGGAGGGTGCCAGAGGCGATTAGCGTCTCAGTCCCAGACAAACAGATGGAGGCAGCGTTATCCTATTACCCAGGGGCTAAGCGGCAGAGGCTGAATGATGTGTTCAGCTGGCTGATCAGTGGGTGCTCTGGGCCCCAGCAGCAGCAGGATGTTTTTCTGGGGTGGCAGCTGCCCCAACACCAGCTCTGGATAGTGTCTGCGCCCAGACAGGACCAAGTCCCTGGGAACAGGTCAGATATATGCCGCTAAACGTGGGGTCAGCACTGCCAGTCCTGGACCGCGAGCTCTGCTGCTGTGGCCTGGAGCTTTGGCAGGGAGGCCGGGGCGCTCAGGGGCTGTGCCGGGATGGGCAGGGGCTGTGCCAGGGTGTGCAGGGGCTGTGCTGGGGCAGGGCTGTGGCTGAGCGAGGGGATGGGGATGGACCCTCACTGGTGGTGATGGTGAGGGGCTGGTAGGTCCTGGCAGCAGCAGGGCTGTCTGAGTTGCTTCGTGGATTGTGTAATTCCTGGGGGTCCTCAGGTTTCTTGCTCCTTGCAGTGTCGTGCTGCCCCTGAGCTGGAGCTGGGGAGCGGAGGCGCGGTGCGGGCTGCAGCAGGGCCAAGGCAGGGCTGAGGTCTGTGCAGCCCTGCAGCTGAGCAGGCTGCCGGCCTGGGCCGTGGCGTCGCCCGCTCACGGAGGGCTGGGTGTTTGCCTGCGGTGCTGCTGTGGGTCTGTGCCCGCTGTGCACACAGAGGTGCTTGCTGGGGTGAGGGTTGGAGGTGTGCAGACCTAATGCTTGGGTTTACTTGTCCTTGGGCTCTGCCGCGTTCCTGGGCTGTGCTAACCTGCAGCTGTGCCCAGCGGTGCTGTGGGGAGGTGGAGGGAGCAGATGTGCTTCCTGACAGCCTGTCCGTGGTGGGGCAGGCTCCAGGGGCTTGTTCCTCCTGGCTGTGTCCTCACGTGTGTCTAACCCAGGCGTGTTCCACTCCTGCATCGATGAGCTGAGGGCGTGTGGGGGGTCCTAGAGCTCTGGCTCCACGTGAGGAGCTGAAGGGGGTTCAGTGACTGGTGGGACGGGAGGAGATGCCAGCCTGTCCAGTGCACATCTGTGGACAGAGGTGTCTGTGGCCAGGCTGGCCCATGGGGCTCTGGAAGAGTTTGACTCCCTGCTGTGGTCTTGGTGGTGATTTCCAACTGCTCTCGTGGCCCTGTGCACGGTGCAGGTCTGTCCCCGTCCCCGCTGGTCCCCACGGCAGCGCTGACCGGGCAGGCAGCAGGCTGTGAGGGGTGCGGGACGGGAGGACCCTGGCCGGGGTGCACAGGGCCTCGCACGTGCTCTGCGCCAGTGTGTAGCTGTAGTTACCAAGGTGATTGTGTTAAGTGGTGTTCCTATGGCTACGCACCGCTCCTGCTCAGAGTTACTGCGGGGGGAGCGTGCGAGGCCCCCAGGATCCCCGGTGCCTCCCGGTGAGGCTGTTCCCATTGCAGCCGTCCCCTGGCTCTGCTCTGAGACACCTTCCCGGGGTGGGAGAGGCTGCATGGGCCGCTCTTGGTGCTGGGCTGCCCCACAGGCAGTCTGATAGGGCTGAATTACAGAGTTTGCACTCCAGCCCCTCATTCCTGCTCTTTTGTCATTGTTCATCACCGATTGTGCTTTAGAGGAACAGCTACAGTTGTGAGCTGCTCCTGAAAAAAGCCACCATGACAAAATGAGCTTGGTTTTAAGCTGGGCCAGCTGGCAGCGTGGGCTGCCTGTGTGTCTGCATGTCCAGCCCAGGAGTGGGAGTGAGTGCACAGGGATGGGGACAAGGACCACACCGCTGTGTCCCAACAGTACCCCTGGAACGCCAGTGTCTTGCAGCGCCAGCAGGCACGTGCTGTCCTGCCCGTCAGGCCGCTGTCCTGCCTGCCCAGCTTGCCAAGGACAGGGGCTGCGTGGCCAGGCAGCAGGCAGGGCTGAGCCGGGCAGTGGCTGTGCTGCCCTGAGCCACAGTCAGGGCTGTGTGGCCAGTGCCTGGCACCGAGCAGCACTGTATCATGTGCGGGGGCTGCGGGGACAGAGAGGGTTTGCTGGCCTGTGCTCCTTCCTCCTGGTTGGGATCAGCCTGTGGCTGCTGCTCCCCCACCGTGGGGCCAGGGGGCCTGGATGGGGCTGTGGTCTCCTGTCCTGTGGAGGCTGGCAGGGAGCTCTGCTGCCCATCAGGCCACCTCTGAGGGCTCTGGCTCCTTCCTGCAAGGGGGAGGACCTGTGTCCCCCCCGGGGCGATGGGGCAGGGATGGGGTGGGCAGTGCAGCCGTGTCCTGGAGCTGGGGATGCACAGTGCTGTGGGAGGTGGGCGGCCGGGAGCCCGGCAGGGCTGGGGCCTGTGGGAAGCACACGTGTTGTGGGCCAGGGATTGCCGGTGTCTGTCCTGTTGGCCTGAAGGGTCGTCTCCAGCTGGGACAGTGGCAGGAGTGAGCAAAGAGCCTTTGCTTTGGCCAAGTGGGGCTGTGCTGGGGTCAGTTTGGCAGGGAATTGGCTCCTGTGGTTTTGTGGGGTTGTGCTCACTGGTGGCCAAGCAGCAGGTCCCTCTCCTGTGGTGGTGTGCAGCAGATACAGGACAACTCTTGGGAACCCCTGTGCCAAGGACTGTGGCCCCAGAGCTCTGCTGACAGGTTTCCCTACAAATCATCACCAGCCGTGCTCTGCAGCTGCCTCCATGTGTGTGTGCTGGGGAGCTCGGGGTGCCCCTGCCCCTTTGCTGGGCACTCAGATGAGCCCGGTGTGTCCGGGCCTGCACCACGTGGGCAGGGGATGCTGCTCCTTGTCCCGCTGCCCCTCGCTGGGGTCAGCGCTGCTCTGCTGTCACCCTGGCAAAGGCGAGCGCTGGGGCAGCGGGTTTGCCCCCATGAGCAGTGTGTTTGGGGACTTGCCCTTTAATTGTCTGCACATGCCCGGTGACCCACTAACCCTGGCAAACGGAGAGAGGGAAAATCAATCGGCAGGAGAATTACCCGTCAGGCCCTGTCGGACGCTGCGGCCGCGGGCAGGCTGATCAATGAGCGTGCTCCCGCTCCCCGTTAGCTCTGCGCGTCCCGGCGCGCTGGGGACGCTGCACACAGCCTGTGCCTGCGCGCCCGCCCGCGCGGGTCGGGTCTGGGGACACGGGCAGCGATGGCAAAGGACAAGGTCAGGCTGTACAGACTGCTCTGTGCTGCCCCTCACGTGGGGCTGGGCCGGAGCCACGGCAAACAGCAGTGCGGACGGACCTGCCTGTGCCCAGATAAGCAGTGAAGACGGCTCCGGCATGGTGGGGCCCTGGTGCTGGGCAGGGCCCGGCCTGGCCCCTGGCGTGGAGCTGGCAGGTCGCTGAGGAGCGGCCCATGGGAGCCCCAGACTCCTGACACCCCACACAGGGCCTTGAGCTCGGGCCCCATGGTGGGGGCAGCAGCACAGTCCCTGCTGCTCCCCGTCCCCCCCGCGGAGGCCACCGTGCCTTCCACAGTGCCGCAAACATCGACCGTGCGTTCCAGCCGCAGCTGCAGCTGCCCCTGGTAAATCAGTAACGTCTGGCCTGTGCGAGAGGACGGCTCTGCTTGTTCCATGGGCATCGCCAGCCAAGCGAGAGCGGATGCTCCCCGATGCTTTGAGGTGAGGGCTTGACTCCCTGCAGTGGCGCGGGATGGCTGGGGGCTCCGGGCAGGGCTGTTGAACGTGACCCGGGCTCCTGCTCCTGGGAGGACTCGGGGTGCACGCAGAGCCAGGGCCAGGCTCGGTGCAGTTGCACAAGTGGAGCCTGGGGTGCTGTGGGAGCTTGGAGCAGGCATTGGGTCCGGTCTTGGGCCGGGCAGCACTGCCTGGGGCCCATGGCTGTGTCTGCGGGTCTGACAGGGCAACGGCAGTGCTGGTGCAGGGGTGGGTGGGCTGCCTTGTCCCTGGGGCAGATGCCTGGGTGCTGGTTTGGAGTCAGTCAGATGAAGTCTGTCCTAGTTGGTCCTTTCCCTAGCAGAGAGGCAGAGGCAGTGCCCCAACAGCTCATTTTGCCGCAAACAGCTCCAGCACGTGGGGCCGTTTGCAGTGATCCCAGCAGTGACAGCCCCACGTGCTGCTCTCCACACCCGCCCCAGCAGTGACACCCGAGCAGGACGCTGGGTCTCCCCTCGGCCCCCGCTGCTGTGTCCACCCACAACCCCCGTGAGGCACAGGGACCTGGTGCAGCCTGTGCCCTGCGGGGGGGAGGGCTGGGGTGTCTGTGCTGCTCCCACACACCAGCATGACCCAGGTACCGGGTCCTTGCCAAGTCGGTGCTGCAGTAGCTGGTGCTCCCGGCCATCTCTCCCAGAAAGCAGCACCTGTGCTGCAGAGCAGCTGCCTGCAGCCTCCGGTGCCGTGCCCGAGGTGCCAGCCCGTGCTGTGCGGACACCTGGGATGCACCGAGCCAGGAGCTCCCACGTGTCGGGGGGCACCCTGTTCCTCAGAGGGCCGGGCTGTTCGGGATTCACAGAGCCACTGGGCACGTGAGCGGCAGGAGCAGCCCGCGGCAGCGCCGCGGCAGGCTGGCTGTGAGGGTGGCCGTACGTGGTGGGGCAGGCGCTGGAGAGGGCAGGGAGCTTAACCTGGTTCAGAGAGGGAAAGCTGCCAGCCCCAGGCAGGCTGCAGTGCTTGCTGTAATAGTCTGGTGCTTGGAGTTTTTTGCAAGACAGTGTGGCTGCATGCAGGTTAATGCACTCAGCTGCTTGTGGCCACGATGCTGGGGTGGCCAACAGCCCCTGCTGAGGAAGATGCAGGAGGTGTGCAGTTCTGCTTTGCCCCCATGCTGATACTTGTGAGATCTCCCTTGATTCTGGAAGGATGGTTGCTGTTGAGGTGTCAGCTGCTGTTATCCTTGTTTTGTTTCAGTGCTCCCTAGCAGACTGCCGCAATCCGTGGGACTGCTGCTCGGGCAGGGCTGAGACCTCCCTGCGATGCACGTTCTGGGTGACAGGGACTTCGAAGCCTGGAAAGGCACGAGCCGTGCGCAGAACTCCTTTGGAAGTGTGTTCTTTTGTGTCCCTAAGTATGAATCCAACCTGCGACTGGTCCCTGTGACTGAGGCCCCTCCTGAGTCTGTCAGTCCCTCCAAGTGCGGCCCTGGCGTAGGGGCCTGCCATGCAAGAGGAGACCACATAAATGGCACTTGTTTAGCCTGCAAAGTGAAGTCTGAGTGCGGATCTAATTGCTGCCTGTGATATGTATATAAATACTCACATAAACAAAGGAGCAGAGAAGAGCTGCACAGGCTAATAGACAATGCTGACGCAAGAGTGGGGTGAACTAGCCATGAATGTGTGGGCTAGAAATTAGGCCATTCCTAACCGTCACTGCAAAGGAGGGTCTGAAGCAGCTTTCCAGGAAGAGGAGAGAGGGTGAGAGGAGACCTGGAGGAAGGAGTTTGGTGTGAGGATTTCAGACGTGTCATCCGGGGTGCCAGCAGCCCTGTCCCTGAGGATGCCCAGAGCAACCTCTGCAGCCGCGCTGGCCCCGCGCAGCGCTGGGCTCTCGGCCCGCCCGCAGGGCCTGGTGCTGGTACTGACAGCAGCCGCAGTCTTTGCAGCCCCCTTGGGCTCCTCGCTCTGCCACTGCCGGAGTGGCCGGAGCTCCCTCCTCCCTGGGAGGTGCCGGAGCGGTTCCAGCCACCATCCCTATGCGCCTGCCTCGGTTTCACCCTGCTCTTACCACACCCTGGGGCTGCTGATCTTCTCCAGATCTTACCTGTTGCACCTTTGCAGCTCCCAGCAGCAGTGCTGGCACTGCACATTCCCCAGGATTCTCCCAGCCTTCCCTCCAGAGGAAAAGCCGTTCAGTGTCACACAGCAATGGCCGTGGGTCTGCATTGCCTCTAACCCGGCGGCACCTGGAGCCCTGGTAGAGAATTCGGAAGGTGCCGGAGCAGGGTTGAGCAGCATGGCAGGGGATGATCCCCGTGGCATGGCTGTCCCCGATGAGGGATCTGTGCGGGGTGGCAGGGCAGGTGGCAGTGGGAACGGTGGAGAGTGGGACAGGCCATCGGGGAACACGGTTTCTCGCAGGTAAGAGGTAAAGCTCACTGGACTTTACAATCTCTTGTGAGGGCTCTTGCGAAGAGTATTTGCAAATCCAAATAAACTGCTCTGCTCTGGGTTTCACTTTGGTGCTCCTGGTGCCATGTGCAGGGAGCTCTGCTAGACTAGCGAGCGTGACTTTCTTTGATGGAAGTATTACTGATTGGTTCCTGTCACTGTAAAACCTTCTTGAAAGATTTTGTAACTCTCTCTGATGATTTTTCATCAGTATTTCCTGGTGTTAGAATAAGGCTCATTGGATTATAATTTCTAAGATACTCAACTTGTATCTTTTTTCAAGATACGTGTTTTTTTTTCCTCAGCAGAGAAGTTGATTTACTAAAAGAAAATGAATGTGAATGACTTTGCAAGTCTATAATGGAGTTTGGGGGTGGTGGTGGCCAGTGCATTTTTTGAACCATTCACAGTTGTGTCTTAAACATTATTGGGAACTGATGAGGTACCAGAAAATTGGGGAAAAAAGCAAGAATAAGCCTGACAATTACCATGTGGAGCATTTAGTTTCCCCCCCTAGTGAAATAACAAGACAGAAAAAAAATGAAAGAAAAAGAATTGCTGAACAGCACTAGTTGAACAGAGTGGCGGGCAGCGGACTGCAGGCACGGCTCAGGTGGCGCTGCCGCCAGCCTGGCGAGGGGACATTTGTCCCTGAGAAGCCTCGAGCCAGGGCCACCTCTGCCTGTGGGCCACCCCGGCTGCGGGACGGGTTAGGGACAGATCCTGGCCTGCCCGGGCTGTCACTGCAGGGCGGTATCTGGCTGAAGCAGCATGGACAGTTGTGGCATTGCTCTCGCTTAAATCCTGGTGTGTGGAGGGGAGGGAGGCAGCAGGGGGGACCCGGCCGCTCTGCAGCCACTCGTGTTCAGGGGAAGCTGTGGCGTTTGGGGGTCTTGTGCAGGATAGTGCCCCCTGTCCAGCGTGCCCCTGCCTCACGGGACGGGCACGGCTCCGGGGAGGGGACAGACAGCCCCTGAGCGCGGGGCCACCCTGGCCTGTGCCCCGGGACTGCTTGCTGCTGCTGGCAAACTGGGAGAGCCCTGTGGACCCCTCAGGGGCTGCAGGTTTCTTCTCTCGGCCTTGGGTTATTCGGTGTGACTCTGCCATGTGCAGGCCGCAGCTGCTGGCTTCCCAGTTCAGACTTTCCATGCTCCCCTCTCTGGCCCTTTGACAGATATTTTTGCCATCTCCCTTCCTGACCACTCTTAACTCCTTTGTCTTTTGTGCTATGAGACACCTCAGCCAGCGGCTCCTTGGCTGTTTGTGACTCATGGTCGTTTCACCCACTTCTTCCCCTCACCAGCTCCACCTTGTCCCTGGTGTCCCTGACTCAAAGCCGCAGAGCCCAGCCTGTTCCCCGCAGCCCTCGCTTTTGCTGGGTGGCCTTTTCTGCTCAAACCCTGCGTCCTGTCGCCTGAGACCCGCGAGCACCTGCTCTGCAGAGCTGCAGTTCTGATGCGGCTCTACCTTGGGCCTGCGTGGCTGCCAGATGGGGCACACTGTGTGCCCCATGGAATGGGAGGATTTACACGGGATGGGGTACGCTCTGTGCTCCATGGAGCAGGAGCCTTTCCGATGCCACTGGTCTCGTGTCCTCTCACTCCAGTGCCCTGCTAGAGACCTGTTCTCAGACTGGGAGACACAGGAGAGCTGCAGTGGGACAGGCACCCTGGAAAGCCATGGCTTTGGCTTTCTTTACTGCTGGGCAAGAATGTTTTCTCATACCTTAAAAAGGGACTGACTGGAGAGGACTGAAACTCTCATGGCACCACGTTCTCCTGCCCGGGCACCAAGGCTGACCCGTGCCAGGGTGGCGCTGAGTCCCAGGCGCAGGGAGGCTGGGGACGCCCTGCTCCTTGCATCCGTGAAGCAGCAGCAGACAGACGGGACCTGCAGCTCTCCAGCAGAGGGGTGCAGGTGCGGATCGAAGGAAGGGAGCCCAGGGACCAGCCAGTTGCTCCTGGGCTGATGTCATTGCTTGTCATGATCAGGCCACAATTTCCATTTTGGCGCTAGTGCCACAGACTTGGACTGCTTGTGCTCCAGGACCCGTTAGACTCCCCCATGACCCTGAACCCCCCGGTCTGCGGATACAGCCTCCCTGCCTGTCTCACCTGTTCTTGGTGCGGGCATTTGCAGCAGATGCTGCTCCAGCTGGGAGGGCTGCGTGGGGCTGGCCGCCCTGGCACAGTCTGGCTCTCACCGATGCCGTGTGCAGTCCCTTGGCCTCAGGCTGGGAGGGCCGAAGGAAGAGCCATTACTCATTTCCTGGACAGATCCAGGCCATACCGTAAATCTCTCCAGCTCTCAGTGGTTTGGGGGCTATTTCTGTTTCAGGATTGTCACGCCGATTAAAGCCTTGACTCCCAGCCAGTGATGGACCGGACACAGGCCCATGCACAGTCCTGCAGGGCTCAGCCCAGCGTCCCATCTGCTCTTGGAAGGGCAATCGCTGGCCTGGCCCTGCCTGGGAGCAAGGGCTTGACCTGCTGAGCAGACAGGGACCTCCTGGCTTTAATTAGCCCTCACTGGCAGGGGCATGGGCAGAAATAGTAGCCCATGGTGGCAGCTGTTTGCGTCTCCACTCTGTGCTGGAGCCAATGGTGGCTGTGCCTGCCGCCACTCCAGTGTGCACACACTGCTTCTCTGACAGAGACAGGTCTCTGCGGCAGGAACACAGGTCAGCCATCATCCTGCTCCCAAAACCCTGGCACAAGGGCACTGCTGCATCCTGTTGTCCAAGCATGAGCTGGTTGGGAAGCCCCTGGCAGGCAGCCCCACTCCTGGTGGGCTGGTGGAGGTGTTCCCGGAGCCTGGTGGAGCTGTTCCTGCAGCCCAGGGCCAGCCCGGCTGTGTGTGGGAGTGCATGGGCGCGCTGGGTGGTGACCACCTCTGAGCGGGGGCTGCGGGGACCCTGCAGCGGGCAGCACTCCAGCTACTGCATGGTGAACAGTTGCCAGGGCCAGAACCAAGACCTTTCCCTGTAAAACCCAGAGACAGGCAGGGTGCTGAGCCCCCCTGAGTCACCCCTACTTGTCCTGCTGATGTCCAGTCTCCATCATGAGTCCTCCCGGCAGATGGGGAAGGAGCCAGGCAGGCCCTCCAGATATGCTGGTGTTGATGTGGAGATAGAGAACCGTGGTTGCAGATGGAGGACAAGGCCACTGGGATGAACTGCAGGCACTTGTGGTGATATGGAGAGGAGACAGTTGATCAAAGGAAGAAGGCAGTTGATTGAAAGAGCAGAGTAGCTAGGACAAGCCGTCCTTTGCCCCAGGGCACTGTGTCCAGCCCCTCTGTGCTGGCTCTGGTGCATGCAGTGCACTCCCTGGGGGAGCAGAGGCTCTGGGGTGCTGTGCCCCATGGGGTCAGCCCAGCGCAGGTCCATGCTTTGCTGCCCCGTCCCTCTGCAAGGATGAGGAAGGGTCCCCTGGGGTGGCTGGTGGGAGCCACTGCAACGGGGGCTGTGCCCACTGTGGGGTGGGGAGGGCTTGCCGTTGCGGTTGGCCCTTGCTGGGGGGGCGGTAGGGGGGCACTTGTGAGGATCCCTGCGTGGTGTGGGGCTTCTGTGCGCGGTGCAGTGTCTCGGTGGTGTGGGGCTTCTCGGTGAGGTCCCTGACTTGAGGATTCCCATGTAGGGTGGGGGTGGTCCTCTGCAAGGCCCCCAAGCTGAGGATCCCTGTGTGGAGGGTGTCCCCGCAGGGTCCCTGCCATGGGGAACCCCGTGGGGCTGCCTCTGCCAGGTTCCTGTGTGGTTGGGTGGGGGTTCCTGGATGGGTGCTGAGGGGGTTCTCTGCTGGGGGCAGTCAGGGGTCCTGTATGAGGTCCCTGCGGGGGTGGCCTGGGTGGAGTGTGGGGGTCCTGCACTGGGCCCCTGCCGGAGCTTCCCCCCCCAGGTCCCCGACTGGAGGTTGGGTGTCTTCTGCCGGGGCCCCCCCGCGGGGGTGCCCGTGTGCAGTGTGGGGGTCCCATCCCTGCCGGCGGGGGGAGATCCCGCGGGGTCCCTTCAGGGCTGCCCATGTTCAGGGTGGGGGTCCCTGGCCCCTGCCGGGGGATGGTCCCGGCGCTCACCGCTTCTCCTCACCCCGCAGGGCCCCCGAGCGGGCTGTGAGCGCGGCCCCCGGTGCCGGAGCCGGTGCCGGCCGCCCCGCCGCGCCGCACGGAGCATGCCTCTGAGCCCCGCCGGCAGCAAACATGAGAGCCCGGAGTCGCCGCCGCCAGAGCA
>VWYH01011271.1:167667-192495 GCA_013399365.1 Pampusana beccarii | reverse complement strand
TTGCCCGCTCCCCGGTGCCCCGGCTCCCCGTAGCCCCCTCCCCGGCTCCCCATAGCCCCGCTCCCCGGTGCCCCGGCTCCCCATAGCCCCGCTCCCCACCGCCCCGCTCCCCTTTCCGCAGAGCCCGGCGCGGAGGCGGGCGGAGCGGGCCGGGCAGCCGCGGCTGCAGCGCTGCCTTTCGGGGCGCTCCAGGGCCCCGGTGCGGCAGCAGCTCGGGGCCGCTCTCGCCGCGGGTCCGCACCGGCCCGGGACCGGTTGCGCTCCGAGCGCGGGGGCAGCGGGGCTGGGCGCGGGGAGCGGGCGCAGCTCGGGAGGCTCCAGCACTGGCGTGGCACCGGTACCGCTCCAGCGCTGGCTCCGGCACCGGTACCGGCGGGGTCGGGCTGCGGGAGCCCGGAGCCGCAGCGCCGGGAGCTGAGGCTGCTGCTTGCGGGCAGTGCGGGCAGGCAGGACCGAGGAGGCTGTGCGGGCTGCAGGGCTGTGCCGAGCCGGGTGCGGGGGCTGTGCGTGGGTGCCGACGTGACCGCAGCAGGTGCCGGGAGTCAGGCCCGGGTGCAGCGCAGCAGGTTGGGTGTGTAGGGTGCACCGCTGCGCTGGACGGCAGTGCGGTGCGGTGCAGTGCACTGTGGTGTGCTGGGCCACCGTGCTGCAGGCAGGACGTGCAGGTGTGACCTGCCAGGAGCCGAGGTGTGACACAGGAGTCACGGGCATCATGGTGTATTGGCCGGGGTGGCTGTGACGTGTGGAACGGAGGGGGTGGCACGGCGGGTGGTTATCCCGAGCGCAGCATGTGTCTGGCAGAGCGCGGTGAAGCATGGAGGGTGTGCGGTGGCTGTTACGGACTGGGGCAGTGCCGAGGGTCGCCTGGGATGCTGGCTGCTCAGGGGGAGTGAGTGCTTGGAGACTGAGCTTGGTCGGTGCAGGGCAAAAGTTCACTGATGGGCTGCGGTAACTGTGGCCCTAATGAGGAGCACTCGTTAGAGCTGGAGCATTAAGGATGTGTGGGCTATGAGGTACAGGGAGCCTGTGCTCCGGGAGGAGGTGATGTGGGCAGGAGAGGGCTGAGGGGTGGGGAGAGGTGAGGAGGCAGAGACCTGGGGAGAGCAGAGCATTGCTGGGGGTGCAGGGGACCACAGGCAGTGAGAACACACTTCTTCGGTGGGGAAGGAGTTCTCTTGGGCACTGGTGTGGGGGTCCTGCTCGGTGAGGGAGGGGTAGCGGCTGGGGCAGAGAGCTTGTGAGAGCATGCTGGCGCTGGGGCCGAGCGCTGGGCTGAGGAGCTGGCACGCTCACAGGCACGGCTCTGCAGGCTGCGCTGCCAAGCGCTGGGGAGCGGCAGAGACAGGCGAGGCAGCGCTGCCTTTGCTGTCGAAGAATTGGACAGATGCTCTGCTCTAGCGAGGACTGACCTTGTGCTGCAGAAAGGGCTTTACAGCTGCTCGCTCCTACCACAGCCTCTGCTTGCGTCGTGAGCAATGCTCTCGGAGACACAGGATCTGCTCTTTCCCTTCGTTGCTGTAGTAGCCCCATCAGGTCCTCCTGTCACCTCTGCGCAAACCCATCCCTGAGCTGTTGCACAGACACAGGTCTCATCCTGCCCCAGCCCTCGCCCCAGATCCCATTGTGAGGTGCAGGACGGGGCAGGGCCCGAGGACTGTCAGTGAGGGCCCTTGCTCTGCACGTTGCCCGCTATGCAGCTCTGCTTTGCTGTTCTTGGGCACTGCTGCGCACCTCCCTTCCTGCCTTTGTTTTGGGAGTGTGTGTGGGCATCGGAGGAAGCAGCGCGCTGGAGTCAGCGATGGTGTGTTGTAATTCCCACCCCCTTCCTCCTCACGAGCCCTCCACTGCAACCAGAGGATAGTCCCAGAGTGAAGCAGCTCAGCTTTGCCAGACCGAAGATCCCCTGAGGCAGCGGAGGGAACGGGGCACTTTGTGCAAAGCAGAGCATCTCTGCATGTGTGAAGCAGGAATTTCCCTCCCAGATCTCCTTCCCCAAGGGGCAGATGCTTATCAGAGAGCTGGAAATGTTCCTGGTGCGACCTCCATGGGCTGGCGGTGGGAGCCAGCGGAGTGGGAGCCCTTGGGGAGCCCCGGGGGCTGCCTGGGGCTGGGGGCTGGTGGCGTTGCTGCCCTGGGACAGTAGAGAGGGGGCAGGGGTGTGGGCAGGGGTGCGGGCAGGCAGCGCAGGGGTGCGGGCAGGGGTGCGGTGGGGATGGGTGAGAGCACCATGGTGCTCGCATCCTGGCGAGTGCAACCTGCGCACCGCCAGCCTGGCTGCTGCGCAGAGGAGTTGACTGCAGTCTCTGCTCAGGGCTCTGGTTTGCAGCGCGAGTAGCGAGCTCGGTGGCCGAGCACGGCGCTCGTGGAGCGGCAGCGCTGCCTGGCCAGCCGTGTCCCTGCTGCCCGGCCCCCGGGGCAGCGCACGGGGCCTCACGGGGTGCAGGTGGGAGCTGGAGGCTGTGCTGCGGCACCTGCTCCCCGCACGGCAGAGAGGGGCAGGGTGCAGGGGATGTGGGTGCAGCGCCCTGCAGCGCAGCCCGCCCTGGGAGCTGTGGGAGGCCGGACGGTACCAGGCTGCTCTGTCAGACCCTCTGCTCCCCGCGGGCTGGGCCAGGGGAGCCGGACATGCTGTGCTGCTCCCTGCGCCGTTGTCCCTGCCGTCACCAGCCCGCAGTGCTCAGGCTGGTGGCAGGGACAGCCCTGGCAGAACGAGGCAGTGCTCGCGGAAGGCTGTTGCAGTGTCTCGCTGTGTGGTGCTGGCGAAGGGCTGGTGTACCGAGGGGCTCTTCCTCGCTGGACTCCAGCCCTTGCACAGTGTGGAGTGACCCCGGACCCTTTTCCCGCGGCTGCCCCTGGGGCTCTGGGTCTGGCTGCAGCTGCGGCCCGTGGCTGACGTGCTTGCTTTGCTGTGACAAGCTCTGCTTGAAGGTGCGGATTGTCTGGGGATCTTCAGGCAGAGGGTGGAGAGGTACCTGTTCGGTAACACACTCCATTAGCTGCCAGTGTTTCAGAGAACAGGACTTCAGCTGGGCAAAGTTCAGTTTATTCATGTCTTCTGTCAGGGTTGGAGCCTCCAGGTGGATTTTTAGACTGTGAAGTTGCTGATCTTTCAAGTCAAGTTTCTCAGCTCTCTTGGAGTTGTCTCCAAGCCTCTTTTAGATTCCTTCCCAGCTCTCCACCACTGTCTTTATTCAGCTGAATGCCTTCAAATTCACTGTTAGTGGTTTCCATTGTTAGGAGCAAATGGCCACCCAGGCTGTGACCTTGTCTCTGAAAGGCAGTCTCCTCAGGCACATCACTCGCCGTTTACATCCTAATGATGGGCCAAGCACTTTCAGGTTAAATAGTCTGAGCAAGCTGCACCAGCTCTGAGCTCAGGGAAGGGAGGCTGAGCTGCCCTGAACCCACACAGACAGCCTGGGAGGTGGAGACAGGCAGGGGGAGATGGGGCAGGGGGAGATGGGGCAGGGGGACGGGCCCTTGTGCAGCGCGGGAGCTGGGGAGCGGTGCATGGCAGGGAAGGGAGCACAGCTTCGTTTCCAAAAGCAGACTCCCTTCTCGCAGAGCCGAAGTACCTGGTGGCGTTCCCTGCCCTGGAGGTGCAGAGCTCTGCTGGGGACATAAAGAGGCGATAAACCCCTCAGAGTGCTGAGCGCAGAGCTTGCAGATGTCCCTCCTTTCTGCCCGGCAGAGCTGGCTCAGGGGCTGCACGTTCCCAAAGCCTGTGGCATGGGCTGGCTGTGCAGGTGGGACCGGGGCACAAACGCCGAGCTTGGGCCGTGCTGGCGCAGGCTGCCCCCGTGCTGGGGAGTGCCTGGCACTGTGGTCAGGAGCCACACGAGGCCCTGAAGGGTCCCCTGTCCTGCACGGACCCAGGCAGGTGACTCTACTGCTTGGCTGGATACTTTTCATAGTGCTCCAAATTTGCTGTTCCCTGTTCCCCTCTGAGCTCTCTGTGTGGCAGCTGAGGCACTCAAGCCAAGTGTTTGGGGAGAGGAATGTGTCACAAGACGGGTCCGTCTTGTTGCTTCAGTTTTGGGTCCTCGCCTCCTCCCCTCCCTTCCCACCAGCAGTTTGTGAAGTTCTCTAAGTAGCAGCGTCCCGTGTGTTTGGACTGAGCTCTTGGGAGGTGCCTGACCAGCCCAGCCCCAGCCCGCTGGGAGGCCCACCCTGATGGGACCACAGCTCCTGCTCCTCCCGCCCAGGCGGTGGCACCGTGCTCCTGCAAGCGGGATTTGGGGGCGGCCGTCTGCTGGGAGCCCCCAAATCCCGCTTGCAGGGGAGTCAGGGCAGGTCACAGTGGTGGCCTGGCTGGAGGAAGAAGGACAATTCGTGTTGTGGTGGAGGGCAAGAATGATACTGAGAGCAAAGAGACCCTTTGAGGGGCAGATGCTAGTTTGGGAGGACAGACAGAAAGGTGTTGGTGTTGGAGAAGCATGGAGCTGTGGACGGGTTTCATGGATGGTGCCATTCGGGAGTGTCTGGGCTACATGAGGACGCTGGCCAGAGAGACCATCAGTTTACGGGAGCCGTGTGTCCGTTGGTCTACGGGAGCCGTGTGGCTGCGGGAGCTGTGTGGCTGTGGCTGTTTGGTGATGCCCGAGCGCGGGCTCTGCTCCCCGGCACCGGCAGAGCGGGCAGTGCCGAGCAGGAGCCGCTGTCTCTCAGTGTAGGAAACAATTCCCTTGCCAATAGAATAGGCCCAGGCAGGATCTCTCAGCAGAGCAGATTTTATTAACGATTTTGCCAGACTGGGTGTTCTACCTATCAGTAGGTACATGGAATAGGGCAAAAAGCCCCCGCTTATATCCCCCAAATCCCGGCCGCAGTTTCCCTCCCCTGTTCCCCAGTGGCTGGTACTGCAGGGTGTACAGACCACCCGACCCTGCCTCAGTTTACCTGGCTCATTCATCTAACTCTAACAACCCCCTCCCCTTATTGATTTATTTAAAATACGGATCGCTGGCTCTTTGGTTACCCTTCCCCCTAGCTTAACTTTTCAAATACAGTAATCAGTTTGCATTCTGAGATTAGTTCAAAGAGACTTTGTTTTACATGAAGGATTCACAGTCTGATGTCTCTCAGTCCTTCCCCGCACTGGGGTCAGGTGCCAGATCAGTTGTAAAAACAACTTTCCCCCTTCAATGGCTCCTTACATCGTGGCATCGGTTTGGGTGCAGCCCTGTGGTGACAGCCATGCTGGTTTCAGGCTGGATCGTGGGTTCCCAAACCGGCAGAGTCGCAGTCAGAGAGGTGGGTTTGTGGCCCTGGGCAGAATCTGGTTTCACGTGCAGAGCGGATCACGCTGAAGCGCGGCCCGTGGGCCGTGTCGCAGCCGGGAAGGCCCGGGCGGTGCTGGAGGATCCTGTGGGAGGATGTGCTGCGGTGTGCAGGGCCGGCACGTCTGTCCTGTGCCGGCACGTCTGTCCTGTGCCAGCGGCTGTGCCGTGGGACACCCCTCTGCGCAGGGTTCGGTGGTGTGATGGACCGGGGAGGAGATGAACCACAGCCAAGGGCCTTGGGGGGTGGGACCCCAGCTCCGCTGGGAGAGGCTGTTTGGGTCTCTGCTGGGGCCAGGGCCTCCCTTTGCTGTGCGATGGGGTTGCTCGTTTCTGTCTGTGGCTGCAGAAAAGGCTCTGCCCTCATCCTGCTTCTCAGTCACCTGATACTTCAGGTTAATATTTTCTGACTTGTTATCTCCTTAATGTAAATGAAAGAAAAGCCTGAAAACCGGTGCACAAAGCATTGATTCTTCTCTTAAGCCAAGGGAAACGGAGAAATAAATTTTCCTACTGTAAAAGAGAGATAGGCAAAGTTTTGCTCAGCTTGTGCTTAGCCAGGGCTGACTGTGGGAAGGCAGGCAGGCTGCTGTTCGTTTGGGGTTGGTTTGAACTCACTGCGCCGGAGCCTGCGAGCGCGGTCCCTCCTGCACGCGGTACCGGTGCTGTGTCCTGCGGCGCGGTGCCCAGAGCCCCGGCCCAGCCGGTGGCCACAGACCATGGGGACACGGGGACACACGCAGCTTTGGTGGCGGCCCGAGGGGGGACGTGCGGTGAGGATGGGGACAGGGCTCCGGGTGCTGCAGAGGGGACACTGGTTCTGCCCAGGTAGTTTGCAAAGGTGGGCTGTTGCGTCTATAAATAAAAGGCCCCTTCTGTAAAACATGCTACCTGCTGCGTTGTTTCTGCCCTGTATGCGCTACATGTTCATATGAATCAGCACGGAGGACCACTCAGTTGCACAGGATCCCTCCTCACCATCAGCTGCTGCTGCACAGAAAAATATGAGAGGCTGCTGTTGTATCAAAGGAGGAAAAATCATCTGGTCGGTGGCATAGTGTTTGAGCAGCGGTATGTGCTGGTGTGATTGAGGGCTGCCCGGTGCGGAGCTCGAGGGAGCGGAGCCGGAACGCTCTGCTCAGCAGCCGCCCGCGGACAGCGCGGCTGGCGGGCCGGCTCCGCTGCTCCAGGGGTCGTCTCCCACAGGATCCAGTGCTTGCTGCTGGACCCGGGCACTCCCAGCTGCCCTGGTGTGTGTCAGAGCACTGCAGGGCGGAATCTGGGGAGTAATCCTGCTCCGTGGGCTGTGCAAACAGTGCGGGTGGGCAGGGTGAGCAGTGCGCGGTGACCAGGGCTGAGCAGGGTGAGCAGTGCGCTGTGACCAGGGATTAGCAGTGAGGCTGAGCAGGGTGAGCAGTGCGCTGTGACCAGGGCTGAGCAGGGCTGAGCAGTGCGGCTGAGCAGGGTGAGCAGTGCGCTGTGACCAGGGCTGAGCAGTGCGCTGTGACCAGGGCTGAGCAGTGCGCTGTGACCAGGGCTGGACAGGCTCCCTGGGGAGCAGGGCTGCTGCCCGGGTTCTTTGTGCTGGCAGCGCAGCACAGGGAGCCCCAGCATCTCACCGGTCCCCGTGCGAGCCTCTGGCCGCTGTCCCGCTCCCCGCTCAGCTGTGCTGGGACCAGTAGCACAGGAGCTGGGCTCGGCGTTGCCGGCCGTGCTGTCCGGTGTGCGGCTCCACGTGCCTCCCGCCAGCGATGTGCCAGCGTTTGGCTCCAGGGACCCGTTCTGTGCTGTGGCTCTAGGGCAGGGAACTGGTTTGTTCTGACAGCCCAGGCTCTATACTGACTCCCAAGACTGCAATGTGTTTGGAGTTTGATAACTGGGGAGCCTCCTCTCCTCCCTTAGCCCTGGTCTGGGTGAGCTCTGGCGCGCGCTGGCCCGGCACGGGGAGGACAATGAGCTGGGCAGAGGGAAGAGGACGATGTGCAAGGCCCTGAGGATCCTTCCTGACACCTGTGGACCTTTTCTGTCCCACCCGCCTGCTCCTGCGTTTGGCCCGCGGGTTCTGATCCTCCGGGAAGAGCCACTGCAGCTCAGCTTTTCACTGTGCCTGGCTCTGTGGGAGAGGGTGATGGAGACCCAGGATAAAATTATCCAAAACACCCACGAGATTCATGAGATTATAGTCTGGTTTTTAAGGAGACAGAAACATGCCCAGGCTAAGGTTTGTTTCTCTGAAATAGTCATGAATTGTAGGTCTGTATCATTAAAATGTGTTTGAAAACCGATTCTCAAAGTCTTGTGGCTCGAGCACTTTGGAAGTGAGTTGCAACCTCGTTTGGGGCCCAGTGGCAGGAAAAGGTGGCGATACAGAAATACTCATAGGAGAGCGCAGAAGTGCCTCCAGCAGCCATCCGAGTCCTCTCTGTCTGCAGCCTGTGCTGGAATCCTGCACGGTGTCGAACCAAACCCGGATGTATCCCGTGGGAAAACGCGTTGTGCAGCAGGCAGTGGGCAGCACTGGCCACCCTCCACATGGCCAGTTGCCACCGTGGTTGTGATTACAGAACAGCGACCTGCAGGGTTTCTATTTACTTTTTCACTGGAAGCAGGGAAAACTTGTTCCAAGGAATCACGACTCAGCACATCACATAAAAAATGTATATGCAGAGAGATAAGAGCCTTTTGCAGATGAGTGGTGCTTCGGAAGCTGCTAACTCTCAGAGAGCTGGAGCTTATTGAAACAGCTTGGAAAGATCTGGAGGAACAGCAAGGTACAGCTGATGAGACTTCCTCCTGGAGGTTTCCGAGGGCTTTTCTTCTCCATTGTGTGCTGGCAACTCTTTTTCTTTTCCCTTTTAAATCGTGTTGCAGCCAGACCGAGGAGCTGCTGTGGGTTAAACTGACATTTTCCCTGTTGGCTGTAACCGCAGCAGGTCCCTGCGCCAGGCCAGCCTGGAGCTGCGTCCCCTCCGGCGGAGCAGCCTGGCGTGTCCGTGAGCCGCCTCCACCCTGGGGAGCGCAATCCCTTCTCTTTGGCTTGCGTTCAGCTGGCTCTGCGGTGAAATGGTGCCCGCAGCCGTGGCTGCCGGCAGGAACGGAACGGCCGGTCCCTGCCAGCGCCAGCACTCGCTGCCCCACGGCTGCCGGTGGGGCTGGGGGCTGAGGGAGATGGTGTCTGGCGTTATTCGGGTGTTCGCCCCGACCGGCACCGGGACGTGTTGTCAGCTCCCGGTGGCACGGATGGAGCCCGCTGCTTAAACATGCACCCGCCCACACTGTGCCCAACTTAGGCCCTTATCTGCTATCGCAAAGCAGGAATAAAAAGCTCAAAATCATGCCCTTGCATTTTATCTTCTCCGAGGTAATTTTTAACCCTGGGAATGGGAAGGCCTTGCTTTAGTCTGAGGCCTTTCCCAGGGGCCGAGGACATGGCCTGTGTCCTGTGGCTGCCTTCGGGAGGATGAGGAGGAGGCAGGACCAGCCTGTGCTGCCGCTTGCAGCGGCCGCTCTGTGCCGGGCTGGGAAGGAACCAGCAGGAGCAGACGGCTGAGGAGAGCGGGGCTGGCGCTGCGGCTCCGGCGCTGCGGCTCCGGCGCTGTGGCTCTGGCGCTATGGCTCCGGCGCTGTGGCTCTGCCGGGGCCGCGTCCCCCCGCGCAGGCGCTGGCCTGGGCCGTGGCACCAGGCTCCTCTCCTCTGTCCAGGCTTCACCTCTCACTGGTTTCCCAGTACCACATGGATCCTAAAATTCCTTTTTCCATGCTCTGTTCTCTCTCAGCTATGTGAGCAGTAAAAAAAAGGAAAATCAGGAGAACTTTGTTGCTGCAAAGGGAAGACCTGGCGGTCAGGAACTGACCTCTAGAGTAGCCTAAACCTGCGCTGAAAACTTTGATCCTTGGCCCAAGCATCTGCTTTTTGCTGCTGTAAAAGTCTCTAGCTGTCATAGTTGAATTAGATTTTTCACCCCTTTTAGGGGAGAATCAAACCACTTATGCACATGCTTTGAGATGCTTTTTGGTTACAAGCTGCACATTGTTTTTCCATAGGAACCCGGCCTCTTTCAGATCGGATTAATAGTGCTCAGTGAATGAGGCAGCTGTTCCACTTTTTTATCTTTCTTATTCACTGTGCAGCCCCATGCTTCATTACTGTATGCTGTTGAATGCGACACCAAGCGTGACATATTTTAAAGCCCCTTTGTAGCTTTGTGTCTGTTTTCCTAATGCAAATGTTTGAGCACTCTATCAGCATCCAGATGGTAGGAGCTGCAGACGACCACGATCCTCAGGATAACAAAGCCTCACGTTTTACCCAGTGTCCCTCACACCCAGGGCAGCTCGGGGTTCGCTGCCACGTGGCCCCCGGCAGACATGGCCGCTGTGAGCCCCGGACCCCGGGAGCGTGTCTGCGGGGGCCCTTGCACCGAGGGACGGTGGAGCAGAGAGGTGGCGGCCGGCGTTTGCACACCGGTCATTAACGTGGGTCATGACGTTTGCACACCGGTCATTAATGTGGGTCATGACGTTTACACACCGGTCATTAATGTGGGTCACGATGTTTGCACACCGGTTGTTAACGTGGGTCACAACGTTTGCGCACCGGTCATTAATGTGGGTCACGATGTTTACACACCGGTTGTTAACATGGGTCACGATGTTTGCACACCGGTCATTAACATGGGTCACGACATTTGCACGCCGGTCATTAACGTGGGTCACAATGTTTGCACACCGGTTGTTAACGTCGGTCACGACATTTGCACACTGGGTGTTAATGTGGGTCATGATGTTTGCACGCTGGTCATTAACGCGGGTCACAAAGTTTGCACACCAGTTGTTAATGTGGATCATGACGTTTGCACGCTGGTCGTTGACGTGGGTCACGACGTTTGCACACCGGTCATGAACGTGGGTCACGTCCCTAAGCCAAGGCGCTGCGGTTTTTAGGCTGCAGTTTAACAGTCAATGCTAAACCCATTGGCCAGGGTTGCTCTCACTCTTTTCTAAAATATTAGGGTAAAATTTAAAAATTGCATTTATATTTTACATTATAATTGCTTAAATAGATGCATACAGTTACAGTGTATCTACTCAGGAAAAAGCACTTTTGGTTGTAAAGTCTATATGATATTGCAAATTACTCTAATATGATGGTTAAGAATTGATCCGACTCAGCCTTTCTTTAGGAAAATAGCTAAGGACTGCAAATGCAAAACAACAGCAGGCTCGATTATTTATATCCAGATTTTCTGCCAGCTGATTTATCATGGTTAAAATTGGTGATCACTTTGACTTAAATCAATCCACTTTGCTGTATTGTGTGTGCGGGGAGGCTTTTGCCTGGAGCGGGAGAGCTGCGGGTCACTGTGTTGCATCTGTGGCTGCGGCTGATTATTTTGGGGATGGGAAGTTGAGCTGCCAAGTGTTGTGCAACACCCTTTGGGACATTGTGGGTGATTTATTTAATGAGTTGTTTTGAATAAATGCGATTTATTTGCATAAACCCGTTCAGACTTGGTTTAAAGAAAGCCCCGTGAACGTGCGTGTGCGTGTGCGCTAGCGCAGCGGGTGCAGCCGCCTGCTCAGCCAGGCCGGGGCGGGCGGCTCTGCCGGGCCCGCTCTGCGCAGCGCAGCCCGTCCCAGCCGCCAGGGACCGCCAGTGTGAGGTTTGGTGGCTGAGGCGCCCGGGCTGCTCCCGGAGCTGTGTCCCCTCCCCGGGAGGGCCGGGGGACACCGCCACGCTGTGTGACACGGGGTTTTCCCGCGTGTTGTCCCCGGTGCGGCTGTTGCACGGCGAGGGCTGGCGGGCGCTGCGGGCGCTGCGGGCGCGGGGATCGGCCTGAGCTGGGGCCGCAGCCGCGGGTGCCCAAACCTCCCGCCCCCGCAGGGCTGGAAGAGGCCGGGCTGGCTGTGGCAGCGGGTCCGTCCTGTCCGGTCCTGGGGCAGTGGGAGCTGAGGACCGTGCTGGGGAGCAGCTGTGGCCCTGGGACGGCGCAGGCGGGTCCCCGGCACCGTCCCTGCCGCAGGCCGGCTCTGCCCCCAGCCCGTCTTCTCTCCAGTTAGTTGCTTCCTCCTAGAATGGAACTGAGGTGATGTGAACCTGCCGCTGACTAATGAGACACGTGTCTCCACCTTGTGCATTTGCTCGGATCTGCACCCTTCCCTCCGGACGGAGCGGGACCCCACCCGGGAATGGCTCCGGGGGTCCCGGCACCGCGGGGCCGGCGCCTGAGCGGTGCTGTGGGAGGGCTGTGGACACAGGGTGAGGAGGAGCGAGGGTGGGCAGCTGCAGCCCCCGTGGCCGCACTGTCGATATGTGCTGGGCATCGCAGGCCGTTGTGACAGCCCGTCAGTGGTGTTTTACTGGGAGAGGGTGCAGGAGCAGGGGTGAAACGCTTTCCTGGAGCTGAGCGTTCGTATCTCACTTCTGTTTGCAGTGGCGCTGCCCAGCCTCGCAGAGAGCTTGTCTGTAAAGTGGGTCAGCAGCAGTTACCTCAGCCTCACATTTAGGAAGCGCCCTTCGCTGCCTAAGGGCAGGTGCCAGAAGCAGCATCAGTGCAAGAGCTGGGGTGAAGAGTCACGGTTCCTCCTCGAGGCTCAGAGACAGGGATGGCAGAGGTGTTGCATGATGGAGGGAGAAATGAGAAGGGGTCTCAGCCGTGATGACCACACATCTGAGCTACAATTTTTCTCTCATTAACATGGGCTATGCTTTTGCTTTCCTGACTTCCAGCTGTACATGCCCATAAATGCATTTAACATGTAAATAGGACCCGCATTTCGTTCTTGCCCATCAGGTTTACTCGGGGGCCTCCAGTGTCCTTGGGTGAATTGCTGATGCTTCTGTCCCTCCCCATCTGCCGCCAGAGCCAGCGTTGTGGGGCACGCGCTGGACACCGCCTGCGTGACCACCGGGTCCCTGGGGGAGCTTCTTCACGCAGGGCAGATCCTGGGCTCTGGAGTAACCGTTCCCGTGCTGTCACCTCAGTGAGGCAGCAGCAGGACACGGGCTGTTTCTGCGGCGGCTCCGCTCCCGGCTGTGCTGTGGAAACTCACTGTCCTCCCGCCGGCCGGAGGACGGGAAGGGGCTGGGGGCGGCGGGGGCTCTGCCCGGGTGAGCTGTGCCCAGCACAGACCGGCTGCGCTGACCAGAGTGGGCATTTTACATTTGGAGGGGAGGCCGTGTGAGGAGCGGCTGAAGTCCCTGGTTTGTTCAGCCTGGAGGAGACTGAGGGCAGAGCTCATGGGGCTGCAGGTTCCTCAGCAGGAGGGGCAGGGCTGAGCTCTTCTCTGTGACAGTGACAGAGCCCAGGGGACGGCAGGAGATGTGCAGGGGGTCAGTGGGACATTCAGAACAGTTCTGCACCCAGAGGGGCTGCACACTGAACAGGCTCCAGGGAGGGGGCACGGCCCAACCTGACCGTGGTCAAGAAGAGACTGGACAGCGTGCTCAGACACACAGGGTGAGCTGTGGGGTGTGCTGGGAGCTGGACTCCGTCATCCTTGGGGACTCAGGACGTTGTATGATTCCTTGCTGTTGCCTTTTCTACCTGAAAAGAGAAACCAGTTTTCTTGTGGAGTCGCTGTTGTCCGTGTGTCTGAGGGTTGCTGCTGCGCTGGCTCCCTGTCCCACGAGCAGGTTTCTGCACAGAGGTGGTCGAGGCAGGAGGTGCCACCTCGGAGGTGCCACCACAGCCCGTGGGACGGACCTGTGGGGGTGATTGATGGTGGTGGGGCTGGGGACCGGGGGAGCGGGCAGCAGTGTGGGGTGCAGGGAGTACCTGACTGCCAGGGAAGTGGATGGAGCAGAGCTCAAGAGTCAGGAAGGCATGAAGGATACAGTGGGCACATTTTCCTAGGGCTGAACTGTCAAAATGGGCATTTCTCTCATCTTCCTGAGCTCTGTCCCCTGAACAGCTGCAGACCTGTAGTTGCCAGAGCTTCTGTAGCTTGAAGGTTCAACTGTTGCTCCACTCCGGGAGCTGAAGGTTTGTTTGTGGCCGACACGGACAGCTCAGCATGGGTTTCACAGGTCCTGGGAGCAAAGAGCTTGCGAAGCACACGGCACCGCGAGCGTGAGATCTGCTGTGCTGGGCGCAGGAGCAGCCGCCAGCCTGAGCTCTGCACCCTGTTCTGTTTTGGAAAGAAGACGTGAGGGCAGCCCTCCCTCTCTTTCTCTGCCTTGCTTAGAGGGCAAAGTGAACATAATTGAGCTATAATTCACAGTTACTGGAAAGAAAGCATGGGCCACTGTACGAGAAGCAGTATTGGAGCTTTATATTACAGCTACCTCCAGGGGAGATTATTTTTATTAAAATCTGGGTTGGTGGAAAATTCTGAGATTAGCTTCATTTTTAATGTGTGGTTCTCTGTGGATCAGCCCAAAAAGAGGCTCCCTGCTGTCTCCAGCTGCCGAGCTGCTGCTGTTCCTGTGCCCGGCGGCGCTGTGACACGACACCCCGTGTGCTGAAACTGTCCGGATCGAAACAGACGCCCGAAGTTGTTTATCAACGTTTCCAAAAAAAAGTGGATACGAAGTCTTAGTTGAAAAAAGCCCACGTGAATTACTGGAAAATTACAGTAAAAATGAACAGTGCTGCCGACCCACTTCACAAAACCTCTGCCAACTCTATTCATGTGCAAGGAAAATGTGTGAAGGCAGAGCTGGAAGTGCAGAGGAAGGAGCGTCTCTGCCCCAGAGGCTGGATGTGGCACCGTGGGGCTGGGACAAGCGTCCCGCTGCCAGCGTGCAGGGCTTTGCCAGCGGCGACCTTGTCTGTGGGGCGGCAGCCCCTTCCCCAGCCGTGTCCTCCCCAGCCATGTCCTCCCCAGCCGTGTCCCTCGTGCTGTTTCAGTGCAGTGTGTGAGCTGACGCCCAGGTCAGGGCTGCACTGGTGTGGTTCCGCACCCCACAGCAGAGCTTTGGAAGAGCATCCGAGGTGGTGCTGGGCTGGCCGCGCCGTGTCCGGTGGGATCGCAGCTCGTGTGGATCCAGCCCTGGAGAGCCGGTACCCGTGTGTGACGGGACGGATGTGCCCAGGGCGCTGCAGGATCTCAGCGCTCACCGGCACGGCTCTCAGCGCTCACCAGCACGGCTCTCAGCTCTCACCGGCACGGCTGTCAGCGCTCACCGGCACGGCTGTCAGCGCTCACCGGCACGGCTCTCAGTGCTCACCGGCACGGTCTCCGTGGCTGCCCGGGCTGTGATGAGGATGCAGTCTACTGACCGGCCCTGCCCGTGTCTGGCCAGGGTGGGGACTCGCAGCCCATCGGGTGCCAGTCCTTGGAGCCTGTGCAGCGTCTCTGGTGGCTCTCAGAAGGAACCAGCAGTGGCACCTGTACCATGGAGCCATGTGTGGTGCAGCCCCCCGGCAGCGCTTGGGGACACACATGGTGGTCCCGGTGGCACGCTGGGGCCACAGCTGTGGCTCCGGTGCTGCCCTGGCTGGCTGAGCTGACACGTGCTCTGGCATGGCCGGGGCTCCTCAGTGCCTGTGGTGCCTGCAGGGACCGCGGGAGCGTCCCTGGGTCTTTAAATTACGTCTGAAAAATTTCCTGATGTGCGTTCGCGTGTGGGGTTTTGCTGGGTGGGCTTGGTGGTAGCTGTTGACGACTGTGGATCTGATCTGCTAGTGGGTGACTCTGGGTGCATCCGAGCGTTTGTCTGGAGCGATGGGTCTCGGGTCCGTTCCGCTGGAGCAGTTCCCGGGTGCCACTCGTGGTCTATGAACGCTGCACTCGAGGGAGGGCGAGGGCGGTCGCTCCCCCCGCAGCCTCGGCTCCCTCTGCGCTGCTCGGCCCCTCCCTCAGCAGGTTAATTCAATTCTAATAATAAGTTTACGAGGTAACCTTTCATAAAGCACACGCTGTTAGAGTTCTTTGTTGCCCACGTTTTGCAGACTCAGTGTAAGACATTAGAGCACGCTGTTCGTTTTCAGACTTCAGTTTTATGGAGCACGGGTGAGGTGACTCATGATGTTTT
The DNA here is from genome assembly GCA_013399365.1 of Pampusana beccarii. Classification (NCBI taxonomy): domain Eukaryota; kingdom Metazoa; phylum Chordata; class Aves; order Columbiformes; family Columbidae; genus Pampusana; species Pampusana beccarii. The sequence continues at coordinate 177,237 of VWYH01011271.1, read as the reverse complement.
CTCCGCGGGTTCTGGAGGAGGGCCGGGCCCTCTGCGTGCACAGAGGGGCTGTCGTGGGCTCGGGCCGAACTGACCACCCTGCCGCGCTATTCAGCACGCATCTCTGGCTTTAAATTGCTTTTTTGCTGTGCCCAGCATATCTCAGCCTGCGGTTAGAGTTTGTGAATCATATACCTTAGAAATGAAAATCTGCCCAAGTGCTGAAGAAACATAATTGAAATTATTTCTTTCTTAGTGTCCTGTAGGGACCGAGCAGAGCACGGGAAGTTAACAGAAAAGGCGAGCTCGCTGCCAGCACTGCCCTGGCTGTGTCTGCCCCGTCAGGAGGGGTTTTGTGCGATTAGTCAGAGCGTGTATTTTTAAAAACTTGCGGTGTTGTGGATGGTGTGGGGATGGATGGGCCGTGCAAGCCAATTGTGTGAAGGTCGAGGGTGAGAGCTTGGCAGCAGGCTGTAAGGAATTGCAAATCTGGCGGTGCTCAAACTTGGACTCTCCAGATATCCCATAGGTGCTGGTTCTGCAGTGGATTTTCTCCTGTTTTCCCATCTCTCATTATGTCTTGTCTCAGATATTTTTATGGCAGCATGGGCTTTTTTCTAGAACTTGGGGCCATTTGTCTACTGCCTGCTCCTTGTCAGAGACGGGAGAGTTGTGGAGCGGCACTGTCTTTCGTCAGGCATACTAATATAGCTGGAAAGGCAGACAGACCTCTCACAGCCCGAGGAGTGGCCGGTGGGCCTGAATCCCTGTCCGTTCTGGTGGCGGTGCCGGCGGAGCTGACAGAAGCGTTTCTTGGAGATAGATGTGTCTCCTCCCTGCGTGCAGCCGGGTGCTGCCCCTTCCTCGCTGAGCCCAGGGCTCCCACGACATCTCCTGCGCGCCCGAGACCACGGGGCAGCTCGGGGGCCTCTGTGCTGTGACAGCGAGCGTTCCCCCATCTCCTCAATCTGCGGGGGCCCCACAGGGTTTGTTCTCGACATGGTTTATGGGGAGCCACCGCTCAGGAAAGAACAGCGTGGTTCGAGTTCGCCCAAATCCACTTTACACGGTAGGGAAGCTCAGCATGAAAACATGAGCTTTAGACTGGGAAAAGAAAATGCTAAATCCCAGATTACAAAGTCAGCAGCGCGGTGACAAAAGAGGTAGCAGTTTTAGAATATATCTCACATTTACATTTTTTTTTCTTTCAGCTGCAGGAAGCTGTATTTTCTGCCTGGCAGTGTTCTGCATCCAAGTTTCTCATTTGCAGCACTTTCTGATGCGGAAATCTTGATCTCCGGTTTATGCTTTTTGTTTCCAAATTAGCCTATATATACAAAATCCCAAAGCTTGTCCTCCTGCCTGCGTCCCATTGATGAGACTTCTTGGTATTGTGACCATGTATTAACTGCTTGTGTCTTTGAAGAGAAGCCCGGCAGAACATGTGTGTTTGAGAAACAGCAGCTCTCTGATATCAGAGATTGTCCTGCTTCGTCTCCAGCCTGTTCGCTTCTTCTTTACAAAAGTTAATGGAATTAGATCCAGAAGCTTATATTTTGCAACCTGTGTCATAAAGAGCTCTTGGCGTAGTTTTCAGTTTGTCTTTTGTTTCCTAGCGGTTTGTGAGGATTTGGTGTTGCAGGACGTTGCACGCTGTTGGTCCCAGGACAGCTCACCCTCGGCTTTGCCCCAGGGCATCGTTCAGCTGTTCCCAGACGGAATGATCTGTGGTCTGGCTGGGGCTGGTCCGTGGGCTGGTTGCTGGGCTGGTCGCTGGGCTGGTTGTAGCTGGTTGTAGCGGGTTGTAGCTGGTTGGAGCTGGCTGTAGCTGGTTGTAGCTGGTTGTAGCGTGAGGAAGGGGGCGCAGGGCCGTGCGGTGCCTGGGACGGGAGCCGGGCTGGCGGGGGCTGCAGGGCTTCGGGACGTGCTGCTTGGCCAGTTTGTATGTTGCAGAAAAAAGGGTGTGCAGGAGCATTAACTTAGTTTTACTAACAACCATAAATTATTTATCTGTCTTTGTAACTGTACAACACCGTAGTGATCCATTGAAGTAATTGTTGTGGTTTAGTATTTGTTTTACTACTCTTTCCTTCCCTTGATCACTTCAGATTAACTAGTAAGTATGAACTGTTTTCTGAATTCCTTTCGTTGTTCTTGGTACTTTTCTGATACTGAAGAGTCCTAACATTAATGTGTCATCCTAAATGCATTTACTTGGATCGGGGTATAATGCCTTCGTGGTGTAGCTCCAGATCCAAGAACCAAAACAATTAAAAGATCCAGTAAGCGTTTTCCCAGCCTGACTTGTCACATTGATACTTACTTTTCATCCCAAATGTCTCAAGAAAGCAGATTATTTGCTTCTACGGGAGAGTACAGTGTGGTTTACTGTTCTGGCTGATGGGAATGTGCATTTTCTGGTGCTTTTTCTCATCATCTGCTCTGTCTGTATGAGGCTTTAGTGCGGTGCCAGTCCCTGTGCTGTGTCAGTAAGGAATTTGTGCAGCATTTCCCAGCCCAAGGACTGGCCCAGGAGCAGCTCTGGGATCTGGTTCCAGCACAACACGCTGCACGGAAATGAACTTTGTCACAGAATCGCAGAATGTCCTGAGCTGGAGGGACCCACAGGTCATGGGTTCCAGCTCCTGTCCCTGCACAGCACACCCCACAGCTCACCCCGTGTGTCTGAGCACGCTGTCCAGTCTCTTCTTGACCACGGTCAGGTTGGGCCGTGCCCCCTCCCTGGAGCCTGTTCAGTGTGCAGCCCCTCTGGGTGCAGAACCTGTTCTGAATGTCCCGCTGGCCTCCCTGCGGTGGCCCCGTGGCTGGGGGGCAGGTTGTTCTGCAGCTGCGGTGCGGCTCTCAGAGAGGGTTTGCGGTGCAGCTCTCGGAGGGGGTTTGCGCTGCGCTGCTCCTGCCCCTGCTGCTAACGGAGCTGTCTGCTCCTCGGGCGCTCGCAGGCTCCCGTGGCTGAGCTGTTCCTGTCCTTGTACGTCTGGGTAGGGATACCAGGCTGTGCTTGTTTGGAAACACCAACAGAGCAGAGGAGCTGGGAAATGGGGAGCAAAGGGACTGCGTGCTGCCTTCACACCCCTTAGGCTGCCTCGGCATCCCGGCCATCCTGCGAGGCAGATCCCAGCATCCCTGGACGTGCAGAGAGCAGGAAAACAGCGCGGGGCAAGATCGCGGATCCCAGGCTGTGAGGGCTGGATCCCAGGCTACGAAGGCTGGATCCCAGGCTGTGAGGGCTGGATCCCAGGCTGTGAGGGCTGGATCCCAGGCTGTGAGGGCTGCATCCCAGGCTGTGAGGGCTGCATCCCAAGCTATGAGGGCTGGATCCCAGGCTGTGAGGGCTGCATCCCAGCCTTGGGGCCACTGACGGTTCCCGTGAGCAGCTGGTGCTTCCCGACAGCACAGAGCTGTGTGTACAGAGCCGGTCTCTGTGCCGCGCTCCGGCGCTGAGCACCTCACACGTCACATGTCACACGTCACACGTCACACGTCACACCTCACACCTCACACCTCACACCTCACACCTCACACCACACCTCTCACCTCACACCTCACACCTCACACCTCACACCTCGCAGCCGGAGCGGGAGGTCGCCCCGCTCCCTGCCCGGGGACACGAAGGGACCGTGGCCCTTGGCAATGCCCCGGCTCTCTGGTGGTGCCGCAGGACCTTGCGGGTGTCTCAGCTCTGCGGGGGTTCCCTGGGGACCCGGCCGTCCCACAGCACAGCGCCTGATGGAGGGCTCATTGCAGAGCTGCTCCCTTTGCCGTTCTGTGGGCACCGGACCCTCAAGGCAGAACTTGCGGGTTGACTTGTACCGGGACGCGGTGCCGTGCTGGTGGCGGGGGTGGAGCGGCCGTGTCCTTCCTCCCGGGGGTGTTGTCTCCAGGGGGCACAGACCTGGAGCCGTGATGGTGCGCTGTGTTCCAGCCTTTGCCTGGTGCCAGCCCTGCCCGGGCTGCTGGCGCTTGCTGGGTTTTCTCCCGGGGTCCTGCGGGTGTTCACTGACAGCTCAAACGAAAGGGAGTTCCTCCCACTGCTAGTGCTTGTTTATCAAGGCACAGATTAATTCAGGACTGGTGCTCAAATGAAGCTGGACTGGAGCTGGATGGGGGTCATTTCTCTTCCTTTTTCTGTGATCTGACAGAGTGTATTTTTCGCAACATTTCTTTTTCTCTCGCCACCCCTTATTGCTGGCAAATATCGTTCTAGTTTGCTGTCTCGTGTAAGTCATCAGCAGGCATCGCAACTTGCATAGCTTCTCTCCTCTGCTGAGTACGTGTGTGGGGGAAGTTTTACAAGATGGGAATTGTTTTTGCTGAGCCTCATTTTGTCTAGAAATATGTTGCATTTTGTGGTGTAACTCATGACAGTATATATGTGATGGCATAACATCCTGCTTATTTAAGATGCAAACTCTATTAGCGTCATCTTATTTCCTTTTAATATCTAGGCTGTTTGACTGACCCCACATGCCATCCAACCCCATTCCTCCGTTCAGGTCCTTGACATTATTTGTTGTTGCTACTGTACGTTTCCTCAGCCCTCAGCTGGTGTGACGGTGGCATATCCATGACAATTTTGATTAGTTAAAGTCATGCAAACCAGATGTCATGAAGCAACGTTAAACAATGACTCTAAAACATGGCATCCAGTCCATTCCCGTGGTCCAGTAGTATTACAGTTCTCAATAGGAAGAAAACTTCTGTCAGTCCGTTAGAAGCCACGCTTTTCCTGCTGGTGCTGGTTTTAACGGGACAGCCCATAGCCCTTTTGGCTTAGAGCTCGGTTTTGCTGTAGACCACTGGTTCTCTAAATTTGTCCTGACATTCACAGGTCATTGGCATCGTTAAAGGCCTGACTGATTAATTAAACAGCCAGCTACCCTAACTAAATCCTCCTCCCGGCTTCTGATTGGCTCCTTGTTGCTACTGGTTAATCGATGGAAATTTATACTTTTTTTTTATACCCATTGTTTTACAAAATGGACTTTGGTAACGAGCAGCGAGCCATCGGAGCAGGGGAAGCGTCGAGTGGTGATGGGGGAAGGCAGCAAGTGCCTGGAGGCAGAACGGGGTGGGCAGCGATGGGTGCGCAGGATGGACAGCGATGGGTGCGCAGGGTGACAGCGATGGGTACTCAGGGTGACAGCGATGGGTGCGCAGGGTGACAGCGATGAGTGCGCAGGGTGACAGCAGTGTGTGCTGGAAGCTTCTCCGGTAGCGCTTGGTTGCTCTGGAACCTTCACCAGGAGCTCTCAGTGGCTCTGGAACCTTCGCGGTAGCACTTGGCGTGGTGTCTCCAGTGCGGCTGGAGGCCGAGGCCTCTGGCATGGGGCACAGGTGACAAGTGGAACATGGGGCACAGGTGACAGGTGGAACATGGGGCACAGGTGACAAGTGGAACATGGGGCATAGGTGACAAGTGGAACATGAGGCACAGGTGACAAGTGGAACATGGGGCATAGGTGACAAGTGGAAGGGCAGCAGGTCAGGTCCCCTCCTTTGGAGGGCGCGTCCCTCTGCTGCCACCTTGCTCTGTGGGATTTTCACCCCGTCCTGACCTCCCGGGCCAGCTCACTGCTGGTACCACGGAGTATTTTGAGCAAAACACTGATATGTACCAGGTAGCTGGAATTAAAACGTGTGCTTCAGGAGGGACTTGTCATTGTGAATGGTTGATGTTTGCAGCAATCTAAAATGATTTGTGAAAGGTTTTGTTTAATAACAAAAAAACTTTGAAATCAAGTAACTCATCCTTTTATTATTTTCTTTCTCTGTATTTGTTAATGTTCATACTTCTGTTGAAATCGTCTTTTTCCTTCTTAGTGATGTTGACAAAAGCTCTGCATCTTCTTCTTGGAGTTTCACAGTGCTCATTTGATTGATATCCTGGTTTTAGTTCACATTAAACCCAGGCAAATATACAAATAAGATTTTTCGTGGTTAGTGACCATTTTTTTCTTGCTGATAAACCTTTCTCAACATCAAGAAGTTGTAATTTTTATGTGTTTGTTAGACCATTTTTAGTCCACTGTATTCCCCAGATTCTTATTGCATAGACACATCCAATTGTTGCCTTTTTCTTCGCTGGGTTGGTTTAGAGTTTTTCCTACTTTTTGTGCTGCTGTGATCAAAGTAATTGCATCCTGCCTCAGGGGTTTTGTTTTCTGTGGGAAGCGTGACATAAATTTCCATATAGACCCAAAGGAATCTGCAGTATTTAAATGCAGCAGCCTGCAAACTCTGCAGTCGCTAATAGAAGAAAAATGCTAATTTTTAAATGGGTAAAACGTGGAAGCAAGGCAGTCAGTGTTGGCCCTCCTAATAAGATCTAACTTACTATTAATTTTAGTTTATTTGACAAGTTGAAATTCCTTTGTACAGCAGGATTTTTATTGAAAAGATGGTAATACCGTGAAGCTGTCCTGTGCAGAGCTGGGGCTGTGGGTGCCGGGGGACAGTGAAGGCTTTGGTTTGCTGCTGGTTTGCTGCCAACGCTCTGCACGTTGGACAAGTGCTGGCTGAGCTGATCGTCAGAGGAGTGCTTAATACATTTATCAACGTTGTCATTAGTTTTGTTTTTAATTAAAAGCTGCTGCATAGAGGAGCAGGGAGAAACACAGTGAATTAACAGGGTAAAATGTTGGGAAAGTTTGACAAAGAAATGGATCGGCAGGTGAGTGCTGAAGCAAACGGATTAAAAAAAACCCAAACCAGTAGGCAATTGCTAAAAGAATTCTAAGTATGGAGTGGATGAGTAGACAGTAATAAGGTGCATTTTCTTTTTGCTCTAAACAGTTATTATATCAGGGAAAAGAGCAAGAAGGAGCCATTGAAGCCATCTTTAGCGAAAGCCTTAGTGCCAGCGTGGAGACCTGAAGACCAATGAACTTCCATGTGGTAGAGCAGTTATACTGTTAATGGAAAACAGGACCATTTGTCAGCTGGAAAATGATTTCTGGTGAGATTTAACCGTTGCGTTTTCAGAAGACCATGTCTCCCTAGTCTATTTTAATTCTTTAACAAGAGAGAACGCGTATAAGAGAGCTGCCTGTCGGGATTGATCAGCTTGGTGGAAACGGTTCTGAAAGGGCTGCAGAGAGAGCAGAGGAGCTGCAACGCACGAGTGCCGGGCAGGGATGTGGAGGTGGTTCTGTCTGCAGGGGAGACCGGCGGGGGGGCAGGGGGGAAAACACCTCCGGGTTTGTGCAGTGCCGGGGATTCGAGGCGCACGGCGGCAGCAGGTGTGGGTGACAGCACGTGGTGGCTCGAGCGAGGGCAGCGCAGGGAAGGTCGTTACCCCATCCTGGGGTGCTCAGTGCGGCCGTTACCCCATCCTGGGGTGCTCAGTGCGGTCTCCTGCAGCATCCTCAGTGCAGAACGGGACAGGGACAGTTGGGCAGGGGTGACGAGGCGGCTGAACCGGCTGCACCAGCAGCTCAGGGGGGAGATGGAGCCACACGTTCAGCTGGTGGCCGGTTCCGGGCCCATTCCCAGGGCTGGACGCAGCGGCCGGTCCCTTTTGGTATCGTCATGGCCCAGCAGGGTGACAGGAGGGACACCCCTGTCCCCAGCCCGGAGCAGCGGGAGGGCCCCACCGGGCTGCTCCTCAGGGGACCGCCCGGGCTGGAGAACCGGCCGAGGGGCCTGGGGAGGCCGGGCCCAGCGCCAGGTCCTGCCCGTGGCTGCAGCAGCGCCGTGCTCAGCACAGCACGGGGTGAACGGAGTCCCCGAACGCCCTGGGGGTCCCGGGGCCCCTCACACCCGGCCCTGACAGCGCCCTCGGCTATAGAGCAGCTCCCGGGGTGATGGCCCCAGGGCAGCCATGGTGGGAGGGCTGGGGCTGCTGCCCCCACTCAGCGCTGGCCAGACCTGTGGGGACGCTGGGGACAGCAGACCTGTGGGGACACTGGGGCAGTGTGGTGGGTCCCGTGGGGCCTCGGGACGGTCGGGGCTGGATGGGGAGGCCAGAGCAGAGGCTGAGCAGGGGATTTGCTCAGCCCAGAGAGGAGGAGGTGACGGCCCGGCTGTGGCTGATGGTGTGCGGGGAGGGGACGGAGCCGGCTCTCTCAGAGGTGCCGTGAGGGGCCGAGAGGCAGAAGCTGCAGCCGGGGCCGCGCTCCTGCACGGCAGGAAAAGCCCTTCGCTGGAGGTCGGTCGGGCACAGCGGCGCCCCAGAGGCCGTGGGGCCCGGGCCGGTCAGCACTTGCCCGAGCAGCCCCTGTGGGAGCCCCACCAGCTTTCCCAGGTCCCTTCCCCTAGCGCGAGCCTGTGAGTTGCTGGTGTGGAACTCCACCGCGAACACGTGCCCGGTTGTCAAGAAATGCCAGTTCTTTGTCCTGCTTCAGGCTCTACTAGTTTCGCTTAACACCTCCCAAATTTTCTTTTGAAAGAGACTTTATTGCTGGTGGGTAGGAGTCAGTGTAATTTAACAGAGATGATGCAATTGTGACAAACAAGGTGCATGTGCAAAATCTTGGAGTCTTAAGTATGAAGAAAAAGGATCCAGCCACAGAATTAGGCTGGTTGGTGAGACCTCAGGGCAGAGGGGGTGTAGGTTAATGTCAGGTAGGAGAAGCTGTAGCTTTGAAGAAAAGCGTGGTAGTAAACTGTAACCCAGGAGTTATTGCTGCAATTAGAGTCAGATCTGGGTAGGGTGCTCCAAGTGGGTGAAGCCAAATGCCCGCTGCTGCACACCGTGCTGATTTGTGGTCACGACTATGCAACTGAAAGTACCTGGGAGACCAATTTGGAGCCGATTGCTGGAGCCTGGCAGCATGCTGCCGAGCGGATCAGCGCCAGTGTGCCTGATGAAGATGTCCTATCTGTCACCTTGCCTTGTGCTGTTTGCATCAGTTCCCAAGGAGATAACACCTGTTTATCTTTTTCATGCCGTTTTTGGCTTTGTCGTATTCCTTCTCAGTCTTGTCTTTCCCAGGCTGAAGAGTCTGGTCTGTGTAGTTGAGTCTCACGCGGATGCTACTCTAGGCCATTGATCTTTTCTCCCTTGTTGTCACCTTTTCCACTTCTGGCGCGGCCTTTCCGAGAGGAGCTGGGGGTGCAGGCGGTGCTGGGACACTGGCATTCGGGCTCACGCAGCTGTGTGCTGGTGCTTTCTGTCCCCTGGGTCCCTGCTGTCTGTGGGCACCTGTGGGCACTGCCGTGGTGGGGCTGAGCCCGGCAGCAGCTCAGAGCCCCAGCGTTGTGCTGGTGTGGGCTGATCTGCTTGTTCCTCGGCTGTTGGCTCCGTGGGGTCCTTCTGCTGTGTGTTGGGGTTGATCCTCAGTTGTACCACACCGGGTACTGTGGTTGTTCGTTCACCGTTCCCCAGACCACCCCAGCACAGGAACTGTCACAAATCCTGTGAAACCGCCCGGCTGTGCCTGCCCCACCTGGCACGTCTGCTCCACGCTGTGCGGGGACCCTTCCCTGTGCCCAGCACAGCGGTGCAGTGTGGGACCCTTCCCTGTGCCCCGCACAGCGGTGCAGTGTGGGACCCTTCCCTGTGCCCAGCACAGCGGTGCAGTGTGGGACCCTTCCCTGTGCCCCGCACACCCGTCCAGTGGGGGCCCGTTC
>VWYH01011271.1:151615-167633 GCA_013399365.1 Pampusana beccarii | reverse complement strand
AGCGGTGCAGTGTGGGACCCTTCCCTGTGCCCCGCACAGCGGTGCAGTGTGGGTCCCTTCCCTGTGCCCCGCACAGCGGTGCAGTGTGGGACCCTTCCCTGTGCCCCGCACAGCGGTGCAGTGTGGGACCCTTCCCTGTGCCCAGCACAGCGGTGCAGCTGCTCAGAGCTGTCTCAGCAGCTCCAGCCCAGCTTCAGGGGACCTGATCCATAGCACAGGCATCAAAACCCAGCGGACAAGAGTCAGTATTGATGATACAAAATAAGGCACATTCAAAGGGGGAAACATGAGCTACTTTAATGCCTGTGCAATAGGCTGAACTGAATGCTTCAACACTGGAAAGGCATTTGGGGCTCAGTGTAAGAAATATAGTTCCTTAGGTATCGTAAGGGGCATAAAGATCCCTAAAGACCTAAACATTAACCCCTGACTTCTTATACTAACAACCTGACCCATAAAGATGCTATGAATTGATCCATAAGATCTTTATGGATCAGTTTGTTAGGCTGTGTTAGAAATGACTGTTTAGCAATATGCTAAGTATGAAAATACAGAAGCAGGAGTAAATACTGAACCCAAACTGACACATGCTGTAGTGAGAAGTGCTAACGTGATGCCTGGAGATGGACGCAGGGGATAGTGAGTTGAGATAAGGACAATATTTTATAGCTGCGTATGACAGCTGGGAGACAGATGCTGGAATATTGCCTCTGGCTCTGAGTTCTGCACTTTGAAAAAGTATTGAAAATTAAAGAGGGTGCTGAAAAGAGCCACGGAAATGATTTGGGATCTGGGGAAAAGGCGCTGCTGTTTGTGAACGTCAGCCTCTGCTCACCCCAACCGAGGCTGAGGGGACGGGAGTCAGCGGAGTCCGCCAGCGTGGGGAGAAACCACGTGCTGAGGGGCTATCCGGTATCACAGAGAGATGTCACGAGAAATAATGATTAAAAAAGGGAAATCTAATTACAACTAAGACACGTTTTTTCATCGAGTGTTCGCTTATTAATTTATCCAAGGAGGGAGTGTGGTTTCCATCATGTGATATTTTTCAAACTCAGGTTGGATACTTTTCAGGAAACTGTTAGCTGAATTCAGGTAATTTAGTTCATTGTGGGAGTTACTGCTTGGAACTTCGGGGACAGTGTGTATGTGGCGTATGTGCTGTGCAGGCGAGTGCAGGGTGCGCTCCTCGCTGGCTTCTTCCGTTCTCTAGTCAAACCTGATCTCATTCGCTCTTTCATACTGAGCAGTTCCCTGTCCCCTGTGCGTGTGTCCATCGGGGCCTCTGTCCACCTAATGTCTCAGTCTTGATGCTGGATGAACAGAAGATCTTATTCCCTCTTCTCCAGAAGAAACTTGGTTCTATGTGGCTTTTTTCAGCCCTAGGTAGAGCTAAAGCTTCCTGGCTCCTCAGTTTCCAGCTGATCACAAGTTAGACACAGGTTTGTGAGTTTTTTTTGTGGCTGTGGTTGTGGTGTTGCAATAAGCCAAGCAGGAAACATTCCCAGTTCGCTGAAGGTCAATAGTCATCTCTTTAACTTCTCTTGGGCTCTTTGGTGGGATCAGCTTGATTGACAGCTCCAACACTGATTTCCCTCTGCGCTGCCGTTTCTGCAGGGGTTCCAGCTGGATGAAGCGGGCAGCGGCTGCTCGTGGGAGCCGGTTCCGTGCGGGCGGCGGACAGGGAGCCGTGCAGCTCTGTGTGAGAGGGAGGGTTTGCCTGAACCAGTCACTCTGAGTTAGTCAGGAGCTGAACCTCTTCAAACGTTCATTTCGAGCTGCGTTTGTGCCGCGGCAGCTGCTCCTGACAGCACGGGCTGGGGGGCCGGGCCGGGTGTCCTGTCAGCGCTGCTGGGAGCTCTACCGCGGGGCTCTGGGCTCCTGTTCTTCGGATGGAAGTGACGGGATGGCTTCGTGTCTCAGGCCGTGGATGCTGGGGGATGACACAAGTGACCGACATCCTTCCAGACCGGCTCATGAGCAGCAACTGCTTCGCTGGAAAACCTTTAGAGCCAAAATACTTTGTTATCTGCAGCACGTAACCATAAGAAGGGCTCGTGCAGCCGGTGCTTTCCTGCGGGGAGCTGAGAACCTCCCTCCTGCTCTTTATCTTGTTTCCTTTTGGCGGAGGCGGCTTTGAGCGCAGCGATGCAGGGCCAGAGCTTTCCCCAGGAGGTGATCTAAGCCCTGAAATTCCTGTTGCTCTGCCAGCACACACCACGTGGTCTCTGAGCTGGTCCCCGTCTGCCTTTCACCGGCATCCAGCACGCAGGAAGCTCGTGCTGGTTTCTGCTGTGCTGCGCTAGAGCACGGAGCGGTGGGTGCCGTGCCCTGTCCCTGCAGAGCCCAGCTCCGTCCTGCACCGTGGTCACCCAGGGAACCGAGCTGGACGGTGACGTTCGGAGTTCCCGCGGGCCCTGGCCAGGGGCACAGGCGGTGGGGGCTCCCCCTCCCCGCGGGGCCGACGGGCGGCTGCTGGGGCTCGCTGGGCCGTCCCGTCACGGCCTCTCGTGGCTCTGATCCCTTCGCCCGCCCGCATCGGGAGGGGCCTGGGGGATGCTGCCGGATTTCAGAGCATCCTGCAGCATGTCACACGCCGCAGGGGACCAGCAGCGTGCCCCGGATCACAGCTCGCTGCCGGAACTGCTGCAGGGGGACAGGCTTCTCATGAGTAACTGGGGAGAAAAAATGTGTAATCGGAGAAAAACAAACATAATCTTTTAAGGAAAGTTGAAGAAGTTACCTGGGGTTGTTTGTGTCGTACGTAGAGTCTGCTGCTGTAACTTTGTCCCAGTGCTGGTGCCACCGGAGCCGCTGCTGGCTGGGAGCAGCGGATGCTGCCGGGTGATGCCTGCTCCTCCGGGACGCTGCAGCTCCGTTCAGACGCGTCTGCAAACCGCTCTGCGCTCTGCTCACCTTTGTCTTCTTTCCTTTTACCTCTTTCCTGTTTCTGTTGTTTCCTGAGAGAACAGGGCCACCAGGGCTGCACGTGGTGCGGGGGATCTGGGTGTGCTGCCAATTCGTGTCACAGCCCCCCGTGTGCGTCCCCCCGCCCGGGTCCCGCACGGCCCCGCGTGACTCACCGACGAGGTCTCGTGTCAGGAAACCTGCCTGCTTAACCTTCACCTTTGTTTACTGTTTTCCATGTCGGTTATGGATCCAAATGAGTGCTTTCTTGCTTCTGGCACTTTAGTTCGTGGCAGCAAGGGACCTCTTTAAAATGTGTATGTGTACCGGTGAGCAGGCCAGCCCTGCTCTGGTCGGCGTGGGTTTCCTCCAGGCTCTCCTTGTGGGCGTGCGGCATGACTGCAGAACACGAGCGGGCTTGTCAGTGATGTGACTGTCTGCCGCAGTCCCTGTCCTGGTTCCCGGGACAGAACCCAGGCCTTTTCCCGGCGCCCGGCAGAGCCGCGGGCCGTTCGGCACGGATGGTCGTGCTCCCGAGGGTCGGCCGCGTGCTCACGTCTGCCGCGCTCTGCTGGGCGGCTCTGGGTCCGTTCTGAGAGCCTTGGCGCGGGCACCCGCTGCGGCCGTGGGCGGCGAGGGGCCCGTCCCGCCGCAGCGGCTGCGGGGTGACCCTGCACCCCGGTTCTTGTGGCACCGGCCGCTCTCCGCAGGCTCCCCCTCCTCCGCGGCTGGTGGTTCTTACGACTTCAACACCGTTGGCACTTGCGGTGTGGCAGGATTGAGCTCTTTTCTGTCCCATTCAGGGGCAACTCCCATTTTCTAAAGGAAATATGTTACTTTTGATAGATTCCTCTGCTCTGTTGGTTTGGCTGCTCCATCTTTCTGTAGGGGCCTCTTAGAGGCTGTTTCTTCGTTTTTGCCATACATTTGCTTAGAGCTTCTGGTGTGATATTATGAAATATATTCCCCGCTGCCTGCAAGCACATTACCTTTTCAGCTGCTTCTTTTAATTTCCTTTCAACTCTTTCTCATTTGTGTGCTCTTCGATGAAGAATTGTTGGCTATTTTTGCTTTTAAGGGATTGTTGAATGTAAGTTCTTTATTGTCATTATTGCAGGTTGGCTCTTGAATAGATCTTGTCTGTCAGCCTGTGCGTTGCTGGGGATTGAGTCTGAAGCTCTGGGCTCTTTCTTCCTCCAGGAAGGATTTGTCTGTGCTGTTAAAACTTGAGAAGCTGCACCATTTTCTTTCGTGCGTTGTTCCTAAGGCTTTGATTGTTGTGATTGGAACTTATAATTGTGTGGAAGAAATTATCACTTGTAACTGCAAACCAGAGCAGGCAGCTTGTTCTGCTCGCACGCTGCCCCGTGAGCCCGGCTGGGCTCTGCGGTGCCGGCACATGGGACCGGCATCGCCACGGCCTCATCCCCACCGAGCTGCCTCCTCTGGTCCCCGGGGTCCCTCCTGGGTCTTCGGGGGACTGACAGGAGCTGCGCTGAGCCCCCCGTACAGGAGAGCCTGAAGGGACAGATCCCTTCCCCTTCCCCTTCCTTGACCGTCCAGCCCTGGGGGCTGGCAGCTGCTCACACCCCTGTGAGCTGCTGTGAATGTCTCTGGGTTCATCTCCCTGTGGTGCTGGCAGGTGCCCCTCGCTGTCCGAGCTCAGCCACTTCTGCTGGTGGAGATGGGGTCAGCATCTGGCACGGCATCGGCATCAAACCTGCTCTGCTGGGTCAGCGCCTGGCACGGCATCGGCATCGGCATCAAACCTGCTCTGCCGGGTCAGCGCCTGGCACGGCATCGGCATCGGCATCGGCATCGGCATCAAACCTGCTCTGCCGGGTCAGCGCCTGGCACGGCATTGGTGTTGGCAGCAAACCTGCTCTGCTGGGTCAGCGCGGTGCCTGCGGAGCTGCCAGGCTGTCTGGCACACGGGAGGCTGGGGCCGAGCAGTGTGTTCCTCGGTGAGCTGGGGCTGAGCAGTGTGCTCCTCGGTGAGCTGGGGAGGAGCAGTGTGCTCCTCGGTGAGCTGGGGCTGAGCAGTGTGCTCCTCGGTGAGCTGGGGCTGAGCAGTGTGCTCCTCGGTGCTCCTTGGGCACGTCTGCATGCCTGGCGGTGCGTCTTTTTCCATTAGCCACATATTGTAATACTGAACAGTATCATTTGGCAGTGAGGAAGAGTCCTAGAGGCTAAATAAGCATGTAGGAAGGCACAGACGTTGATTTTTTTATTTATGGGTCTCTGAAAGAATGATGCATGTTCTGCTTCCCTTTGGGGACTGAAGAGAACCGCGCTGGTGTTTTCCGTGGGTTTGGAGCTCCTGATTTCTTCCCCCAGCCGCGGCCACCTCTCCCCTCGCACCCACGGCAGGACGAGCCGCGGCTGATCGCGCCGACGCGCTGCTGCGGCCAGCCATGAAACAGATAACGCTGACCTCCGTTTGCTGTGCGGGTGCCTGGTGTCCAGTGCAAGTTATCTGTGCCTGAGGAAAATGAGCCATCACGTCAGGCTTCGTGCCTGGCGGTGTCCTGGGTGGGCGTGTGTGGGGCCGGGGGCTCTGCCGGCTCCTGCCACGGCCCCGGGGGCTCTGCCGGCTCCTGCCACGGCCCCCCCAGCGTCACTCGCTTCTCTCTGGGCAAAGCTGTTCAGTTTTTTCAAATCAATGGCCCTTGTTTTGGACAGACCAGAAAGATATAGGTAAGGGGAAAAAGGACCAACACAGGCCCTGGGTTAAAATTCTGGAGTTGGAGATGGGGCTGAAGGGGCAAGCGAGGACGTGCAGTTACTTCTGGTGCTGGGTGAGTGTCCTTGTCCCGGTGCGGTGGGAGCGCGGTGGCTCTGGCACCGTGGTCCCTGGCGGCTGGTTGAGGTGCTGCTGAGCGGGTGGAGCAGGAGGGGATCGGCTCGGTCTGTGTGTCTGGAAATGCACGAGTCTGCTCTCGAACCCCTTCGCGCACGAGGGGCGCTCGTCCGTGCGCAGCCGTCCCTTGGCCACAGCTGGTGATGGGGCTGGGAAGGACCGGCTGGGGCGCTGGGGTGCTGAGCGGAGCAGGACCCGCTGGGGCAGCGGCTGCTGGGAGCACGAGGGACAGGGACCGGGACCGTGGTCGTTCCCTTTGCCTTCCAGCACAAAAATCAGGAGCATTAAACGGGGCTGACAGGCTGCGGCTTTGGAATGAAACGCTGAAACAAGACTAAATGCTGTGTTCTCCTCCCACGGAGAGTGCGGAGTGGGAGGAGGAACAAACAGGGAGGGAAACCAAGTGCAGGGATGGACAGAAGGCTGAGGGACAAAATGCCAGCCCAGGGGCCTGGGAGGGGCCGGTGGCGGCCGGCGGGGTCAGGGGTTGTGAGACCAACCTCTGGTGCTGCCAGTGTGGGATCCCCTTGTGTCCTGCTTGTCACCTGCAGGAGCGGGTGCTGCGAAGAGCCACTGTCACCCACCACTGCGGTGCTGGGGACGCGGTGACGGTGCCGCAGCGCCGGCCGGGCCGTGGGGCTTGGGGGCCCCAGCTCAGGACGGTCCCGCGGCTCCGCCGGCGCCGCAGCCCCGGCCCACAGCCAGCCCCAGCGCGGTGCAGGGAGCGCAGCCGGGGGACGGGGCGCTGGAAATACGGGATGAGCTGCGTCCTGGGGAGGGACAGAAACCTCTGCTGGGGCCACGGAACCCGCGTGGGAGGCCCAGGGCTCTTCTCCTCCTCCTCATCCTCCTCGTCCTCCTCCTTCTCTTTCTCCTTCTCTTTGCTCTCCTCATTCTCCTCCTCCTCTCCCACTGGGAAGACCTCGATGGTGCTGCCAGCTCCTGGTGCTGCCGCTCATCCCTGCTTTGTTACCACTCCTGTGAAGTCTGTGGAGGAGAAGTCTATAGCCTCCTTACACCCTATGGGAGATTGTTAAGTGAAATTTTGCTATTATATTGTTACTAGGCCATAAAATATTCTTTGTCACTTCTCATATTTTATAGGAGGTTATAACATACAGTGTTGGAGTCTGCCCTGAGCCCCACAGAATGCATTAGGGGGATCTGCTAAGTCTCATCCTTCTCTAACTCTTTTTCTCCTTCCTGTAACCCACAGACAATGGCAAAAATGGTGGCTTTCCCATCCTGTGCTGTCCCTGTTGGTGCTGTGCCCGTTCCTGGGCGCAGCGCCCCGGTGGTGCTTGGCTCTAACCGCGCTCCGTGTCTGTCCACAGAAGTGTCTGCGGCTGAACCCCGATGTTCCCGTGTGGATCTCCAAGCAGCGCATCCTCTGCACGCTGAACCACAGCCTGAAGGATGTTCTGAACTACGGGCTGTTCCAGCCGGCCTTCAACGGCCGCGCGGGCAAGTTCCTGGACGAGGAGCGCCTGCTGAGGGAGTACCCCCTGAACCCCGACACGCCCGTCCCCTACCTGGAGGTAACCGTTGTTTTTAATGTGTGTATATCCAGATTTACCTATATAGATGTAGATAGAATCACAGAACATGCTGAGCTGGAAGGACCCACAGATCATGGGTTCCCACAGATCATGGGTTCCAGCTGCTGTCCCTGCACAGCACACCCCACAGCTCACCCCTGTGTCTGAGCACGCTGTCCAGTCTCTTCTTGACCACGGTCAGGTTGGGCCGTGCCCCCTCCCTGGGAGCCTGTTCAGTGTGCAGCCCCTCTGGGTGCAGAACCTGTTCTGAATGTCCCGCTGACCCCCTGCACATCTCCTGCCATCCCCTGGGCTCTGTCACTGGTCAGTAGTGCTTGCCCTTCCTCCTGCATCTGTCTGTCTGTCTGTCTATCTATCTATCTATCTATCTATCTATCCGTGGACATAAGTATGTAGGATGTCTATGATCCCTTCCACTGCGAACATTACTGCCCCCTGCCCCCTTCCCCTTTTATTTTTCCATTTCCCTTCCAGGAGTGAAAGCACAGACATTTGTGTGGGTGTGTGTTTACTCACGGAGAATCCATTGAGGGAAAGCTGAGTTGTAGTTGCTCGTGCCTCTGTCTGCTCGAGAGCTCCAGCTCATCTGTCACCGCTCATGGAACAGCTTCCCTGTTTGCTGACCCTCTTTCCAAATCCCTTTTTGTCTAGTGGCACGTAGCTGTCACGAGAGATTGCAGTAACAGAAGGAAAGGTGTCGGTGCCTCCACAGAAAGGCAGTCTCGTGGGTACTGAGGGAAAATCGTGGGGACATCTTTGAATATGAGGCTGAAGGACTTGAGTTCGGTGTTTTTTTACAGTTACTGTAGAGAAGAATGCAACTGCGTGCTTCGACAGCAAGGGGCTGTCCCTGTATGGACCTCATTTGTGTGATGAGCACGGAGAATAAATCTACACTGTTTCTGTTCCAGAAAATCAGTGAGATCAGAAATTAAGGGAATTGACTCCATGTTTACATTCACCGTAGGTTTTGCCTTGGCTGGGTTCAGGTGGCTGCACGTAGGTGATTATTCTAAACTGCCCTGCAGCGGTTTTGGGCTCCATTGGCTGTCTCTGTGGTCATTCCCACGTCTGCTGCAGGACTCTAGTTACCTGCACATGGACTTCTAAATGTAGAGATCTTGTGCTATATTTCACCCACACAGTCTTGTTAGAAAGCATTACATGCTTAAGCTGCACAAGCTCTTATAGATGCAAGCGTGAATGCTGTTATTATAACTAATCCTGCTTAATTTGGAAAGAAAGTGCAGCACAATAATTTTGTAGCAAACTAACATTTAATGCAGACAAAAACATTGGGAACAACATTAAGAATGCTTGCAAATAAACCTTTGAGGTAGTAAATTCCTTAATGTTCCTTATACAGGCTTTAATGCTTTGTTTTTGTATAATTTAGCATAATGTCCACACTTAATGACTTACCACACACATCTAAATGCAGACTTGACGTGGATATTTGTTGTGTGTCATTTCAATTCTTCATAACTTGATAAGAATGGCAGCTGAGCACTGGAGAATCGTCTTGGAAAACCCAGAAATCCAGCGTCTATTTTCAAGACGTTAATTCTGTGTGATACCACTGAGATTTCTTGAACTCAGAAGATAAATTAGCCCTCAGGGCGGCCTACGAAGGGGGTCAGGTGCACGAGGGCTTTGTGCACACGGGCAGACAGGTGCCGTTACGGGGACGTGCAGCAGCACGTGCTGACTCTGCCCGCCGCTGATCGTGGCGTTGCATGCCCAACACACCGCTGTCCTCACCATTACCAGCTGTGGATCAGTGGGCAAGGCAGTTTTTACCTTGGCATGATTAAAAAAAAAAAGTTGTGTGAGAAAACATCTGCCCAGCAGTACAAGTTTATGATAGACTGAAAATGTGCTAATATTTTGCCAGTATTAAAAAGTAAGTGGGATGAGCTTAGTAACTGCAGTCCAAAGATAACTTGGTGTCACTTCCAGCTCAAATAATGAAATGTTGATGGAGGATTAAGTTCGTAGCAATTCAAAATCCCAGAATACAGTACATGCATTGCAAAAAGATCTAGTCAAACAAATCCAGTTTCACTCTTTAAGGAAATTATAATTCTGCGTGGTAAAGATAACTATACAAAGGTAGCAGCCACTTGGGGATACTTGGTTTTGTTCTACGTGATATTCGGGTTCGGATTAGCACTATAAAACGTCAGTAGGACAAGTGCCACTGGGTAACTGATCAATGATAAAAAGCAGTTGTCACTGTGATTGTCACTACACAGGTATGTTTGTAGTGGGGTTTCCCAGGGACCAATATCAAGCTTGATGCATTTGCCCCAGGGATCTGGGTGTAAATGTAAAATCGCTGCTGATAAAGTCTGATTACACAAGTTTGACAGAGAATATAAGCATGTGGGCTGCGCTGGCTGGGCCGTTTGGTAAGTGGGGTCCCATCAAAGTGTGCTCCGAGCCAGCCAGGTGACAAACACACAGGACAGGGAGTGCCGCAGGGGGAGCTGCTCAAGAAAAGTTTTGAGCCTTTTCGTCAAGAAACCTGACATCACTTCCGAATGTGGTACTGCGGCACAGTGTGACCCGAAATCCTTCAGTGCACCCTGACACGGAGCGGGTTGTGTTCAGGGGCTGGGTGGAGGTGCTGGGCGTTGGAGCAGCGTGTGGGTGACGCTTGGTGCACGTGGAAGGACGTGGGAAGGAGCCGTGGGGCAGACAGAGCAGCAGAAATGGTCTGAGGACAGCAGAAATGGTCTGAGGACAGCAGAAATGGTCTGAGGACAGCAGATCCCTCAGCGAGAGGCTCAGAGCTCAGCCGCACAGCGAAGCTGGCTCGAGCCCCCTCTGTAAGAACCATCCTGGGGAAAACCGCTCTGTCATTAGAGAGATCCCTAATTAATTGGGAAGGAGCAGAACAAAGCCCACACCGTCTGGAGGCTGAAGCCAGACAGATTCATATGAAAAACTGGTCAGAATTTCTTTAGTGAGGAAAGCAATTAACTATTAGAGCAAATTATGGAGAGCAGTGCATTCTGTATCTGTTGTTTTCAGATCTAGACCGAATGTCCTCGTGCAGGATGACGTTGACTGGAGCTGCCGGAGAGCCGGTTGATGCTGGGTGCGTTTTGTTCGTCTCATATCTGACATTCTTCCCTCTTGCAGTTCCGGTACAAGAGGCGTGTGTACACCCAGACCCTGCTGGATGACAAGCAGTTTGCCAAGCTCCACACGAAGGTAAGGTGTGGGTCGAGCCGGCGAGCTCAGGGCCCTGGTGGCATGTTCAGCACGGCGGGTGGCGGGTCAGAGCGGGTACGGGTTCGGGACGGCCCAGCCCGCCCTGCTTGCCAGGCTGCAAAGCGTTCCCGAGGATGGGTGGTGCTGGTGAAGCCTGCGCTGGTGTAGGTGAGGGTCACGCTGAGGGACCCCGCTGGGGCTCGGCGGGGTGTCCACACAGGACAGACCTGCGCGGCCCGCGGTGCCGCAGGCAGGGGTGCGGTGGGACTGTGCCGGAGAGCTGGGGTCAGCGTTCTGTGGGGGGGGAGGCAGAGGAACACGTGCTGGGCCAGCTGAAGAGAAGCTTTGTTCTCTGGGGTGGGATGGAGGAGTCACGGAATGCCTGGAGAGCACAATGGTGCATTGAGGAGCCGCCGTCCCTGCCCCGGCCAGAGGCTGCCACACGCCTCCGCCGTGCGCACGGGCTCCGGCCTTGTCTCTGCGTCAACCCACGCGTTTGGGTCCGGGTTTCACTGGTGGGATCCACCTGTGGAGTGGAAGGTGCTCCTGGTGTGCTGCAGCCCCAGGAGCGGAGGGCAGGCGCTGCCCGGCCTGCCTGGGCGTCTGAGGGCAGGAGTGTGGCAGGAGCCGTGCTCTGCGTGCACGGGGCTTCCTGGGAGGAGAAACCCCCCAAACCCAGCGGGCTCTGCGGCAGGGACACCCCGCTGGCCCAGCCGGAGGGCAGGGATGCCAACGGTGACCAGGCCTTGGGCACGCACTGGCTGGCTGCTGCTCGCGTGGCTTTTCCCCTGGACACCTGAGGTGGTCCCATGAGGTCACTTGTCGCCTAAGAAATTAAGAACAATGATTGTGGAGAGGTCTGAGACCATCAGAAGATTTCTGATGCCACTAGTAATTGTGCCTTGAGTTGGCACGTGGCCCCGTGCGGACTGTGGTGGCTCCTGGGGCGGTGGGGCCAGCGCTGCGTGGGAGCTGCGAGGCAGGAGGCCGGAGCTGGGCTCCGGCGGCCGTGGCCGTGGCACAGCCGGGTGGCTCTAAGGCGCTGGGCAGCACTTGGGCTGCTGGGTGGCACGAGGACACGCTCACTCAGCCTCCCCCAGCCTCATTTCTGGGACAGTACGTGGGGAAGGGGGGGGGCAGGGAGCCGTGGCACGGACAGGTTCGTGGGGATGTGCAGAGGACACTGTGCCCAGGGAAGGTCGTGCAGGGAGGTTTGGGGGTTCTTGTTTGGAAAGGGTGTGAGACAGGCTGAGACCCTAGGGCTCCCTGCGAGCTCCCTTGTTGCTGTTTATCACGAGCTCCCTCAGAACCCCCCTGCAGAGCTACAGCCTCAGAACCCCCCTGCAGAGCTGTGGCCTCTGAATCCCTCATGCAGAGCTGTGGCCTCAGAACGCGCGTGCAGAGCTGCGGCCTTGGAACCCCGCATGCAGAGCTGTGGCTTTGCGCTGAGGGCTGGGCTGCCCCTGGGCTGTTTTCCATCTGTCCTCGGATGAGACGTGGCCTGTTTTCTGCCTTGAGCCTTCCCGCCTGCTTGGCGGCTCCAGGATGCACAGGAGGGGCCGGGGCCGGGGGCTGTGCCTCCTCCCGGCAGCCACGTTGCCCTGGGTCTGCACGTGGTGCTTTCCCTCTGCCCACGTCTGCTCGGCAAGAGATGGGCAGACGGGCTGCATGTTGCCAGTTAACAGGTCCAACAGCGAGCGCTGAGCTGGGTGGAACTACTGACACCAAGCAGGAGGGAGGAAAACCTCCTGAAAGGGTTGACCTACCCCAAAGGTGAAAGTCATCTTTGAGGGCAGAAGCAGGCCTCTGCCTTCTGTTTGCAGAGCTGCAGAAACAAGAAGCAAAATGCTGTTAGGGTTCAGGTTTGACTCGTGAGGATTAAAGTCACGAGGCTTCTGTCTGATGGCATAAGAATATCCAGGCAGCAAATGTGGAAAACTCTCAGCATCTTCCTGGCACCAGGAAGCGTGAATCAGAGTCCTGCGGCGCCTTGCTGGGGACCGAGCCTGCTGGAGGGAGCTGGGGACGCTGCCACAGGGACACCGGAGCGGCCGCGCCTGAGGACTTCCCCTGCCAGCGTGTAGCAGCCATAGATGCACTTTATTAAATATTCACTTAATCTCTATGCTTTAATTTCTACTTTAAAAACAGATCTCCTTCATGTTGCTTCTTTAATTTTAAACCATCCCTTGATGATAAAATATGGCATCTGAGTGAGATACTGCACCTCTGCTCCCCTTGGCCTCCATCCAGAGGATGCCGATGAGCGTTTCCTTTGGCTGGTGTTTCCCCAGAGCCCGTGGGCACCATGGAGGTGGAGGAGAAGCTGTGGTCCTCCCGGCTGCTCCGCAGGGTGCAGAGTGAGGGAGGCAGGAGGCAGCGCAGGGGCCAGCGCCAGGAGGGAGCAGGAGACGCTGTGCTGGTGCTGGTGCTGGTGCTGGTGTTGGGCTGTGCTGGTGTTGGGCTGTGCTGGTGCTGGTGCTGGTGCTGGTGTTGGGCTGTGCTGGTGCTGTGCTGTGCTGGTGCTGGTGCTGTGCTGGTGCTGGTGCTGTGCTGGCCGCCCGTCGGAGCGCTGCTGGCGCTGAGAGCTGGCGTGTGTGCCTCACCCGCCCGGCACAGCCGAGGCTGCTCCGCCGGGAGAGCGCGAGCGGAGCGCGTGTGCAGCCTCCCGGCCACCGGCCGAAGCACGAGACGGGGATGCGGAGCGGAGGGACATGGGCTCCTCGCTGGGACGATGGCTGGCCGAGCAGAGAGAAAACCGCCGAGCTGCTGGGGACCGCCGAGCGACGAGCACGGTACTGCTGCTTCTGCCCGGTCTGCCGCGCCAGGCACCGCCGGGCAAGGGGACAGGGGACAGTCCTGCGGTGCCACCGGCCGCGCGGGGGTCACTGGGGCTGGCGGCCGGGCGGGGTTCATTCCACGTCCAGCGCGGTGAGGGTGTCCCTAGGCTACCCTGGGGAGCCGGCTCCGTGGCCGCAGGCTCGTGCGTGCTCCACGTGGGGCCGCGGGGGCTCTGCGCAGCGCGCTGGGGTCTCCGGGAAGCAGGTGCACGGGGTGACGCCTCTGCCCTGTGGGGCAGGCGCCGTGTGGCGCTCGAGGCGAGAGGCTCCCCTCTTATTTGTGGTAGTGCCTAACTGCTCGGGCAGTGAAATACCGTGGTTTTGGAGGTGCGGTGCTTGAAAGGGCTGTGGAGGATTAGCTTTAGGTCTAACGGGATGGTGGGACCTCTCCTGACACTGTGGGATGTGCAGGATCTTTAGGCTTGTGGCTAATGGTCTCATCTGAGTGAGAGGAAAGTATGCAAATGTTCAGAGTTTAGAGTCTGACTTTTAGCGGCAGGATACACTACTTGAATCTTTTAATGACCTTGAAACGTGATTCTTAACTGCCATTAAAAAAACCCAAGAAAAATAAAAATAACTCATTTTTTTTGAGTGCTAAGAAGTGGAGAAATGGGTTTCTTGTACTGCTAGCAATAATGAAGTGACTTGGTAAAATGAGTCAATCAGCCTCGGTCCCTTGCACCCCTTGGGACCTGCAGGCAGTGACATTTCTTACAGATATTTTTCTCACTGAATTGCAGTAGACCATTTAGAAATGAGAGTGCAAAAAAATACGTTAGAAAGGACAATCCCATTGTTCTTACGAACGAAAATCTGTGCAGAAAAATCGTGGCATTTACCAAAGTGTCCACAAAGGACATTGTGCTACCAGGAGGCTTGGGACATTTCCACCTTGAAGGGAAAGCGGCAGCACACTTAGCACACACTTAGAGCGGTGATTAGGAGCACGGTAATGAGTGGGAGCTGTGCCATTGCTGTTGTAGGTGGCTGACGCCAGCGCAGAGCCAGACCGCTGGTTACCGGCAGTGATCCGGTGATCCAGTGATCCAGTGATCCTCTAGTGCTGCAAACTGCACAAACTGCAGCCCATGCCTGGGCTGGGGTGGGCGCAGGCAGGGGGTTCAGGCAGGGCTGCAGGCAGGGGGTTCAGACAGGGGGTGTAGGCAGGGGGTGCAGGAAGGGGTGCAGGCAGACGGAGGGTGATGAGCCAACAAGGCAGTGTCAGGTTGGTGGACCAGAACCGTGGCAGGGTGGGTGCAGCGGAGAGGTGGCGGTGACACTGCTCGGTGGGGCAGGGGGACAGGGCAGACATCGCCACTGAGGACACCCGGGTGAGGGCTGCGAGTGCCACGGCGATGCTGGAGGAGGGGGCGGCACAGAGGAGCCGGCACAGCTGTGGAGGACCTTGGCAAGAGACAGGTCACCGGTGCTGGGTGTGAGAGGCCGCGTGTGCTCCTGTGGTGTGTGCTGGGGACATGGTGTGTGCTGGGATGCGGTGTGTGCAGGGCAGCTGGTGTGTGCTGGGATGTGGTGTGTGCTGGGATGCGGTGTGTGTAGGGCAGCTGGTGTGTGCCGGGGGCTGCACCCCCCTTCGGGTGGGATGGATGTCTTGGATGCTCCAGCCGGCGGGGCTGCCCCTGCCCCGCCCCTGCCCCTCGGCGAGGCCTCGGCCCCCGTCCCGCTCGTGTGGGGACGCAGCGAGCCACACGGAACAGCAGCTGAACATCCTTGTGGTGTGTCATGAAGTCGATTATTTGACATTTGTGTGGGAATCGATGAGGTGTCTCTTTGCTGCTGCCTAATGGGCCGTGTGGGAGCTGGTCAGACGGTGCCATGGGGAGGAGGCCGCTCTTCTGCCTCTTCCAGGGCCTGACTCGCGGCAGCCGCCACGCTCTGGAAAACGGATGGTTTGGCTTAATTCCAGCTGCTGTTTGGAGCAACCTGGGCCCCAAGAAAAGATGAGCCTTTCCTTGATACTGAACTTGCTGGAAACATCAGCCTGCATGTGGCACGAGGGGCGAGTTGTCTTCCTGCTGTTGCGGAGCCGGGTGCCTGCGGCTGGCTTCCCCAGCACCCAGCCCGCAGTGAATAGCGAGTGACAGAATAATTTATCTGCAGGAGAATATCTCATTTATTTTCTTTCATTTCAATTCAAGAGAGAGAAGCTTGTTCCTTTGCACCAGTTTCCTCTCAATGAGCTTTTCTTTTTGGAGGGTGTTGATTTTCCTTGCGGTTTGGTGCTAGCGGAGGATAATGGACTGCGGTGCGGCGGCTGCCAGCTGGGCGCTGGAGCTGGGCGCTGGAGCTGGGCGCTGGAGCTGGGCCCGGCCCGGCCGCTTCTCCCTCTCGTGAGCAAACAGAAGTGCCTCAAACTTGCTCCGGAGCCGGCTCCTCGGGCGGGGGTTCTGGGTGATATGTGAACCAGCGGCTCCAGCCCATGGGGTGAGGGCAGACCTGGGTTCCTGCCGTTCCGATCCCCCTGCTCCTCCTCGGGAGCGGCGCGGCTGTGCCCCGAGGAGGAGGCTCCCCAGGACGGGGATGGCTTCCCCAGGACAGGGCTGGCTTCCCCAGGACGGGGATGGCTTCCCCAGGACAGGGCTGGCTTCCCCAGGACGGGGCTGGCTTCCCCA
>VWYH01011271.1:53271-142085 GCA_013399365.1 Pampusana beccarii | reverse complement strand
TGTGTGTGTGTGTGTGTGTGTGTGTGTGTGTTCATTAAGCAAACCTTAAACATGTTTGCCAGAAAGTCATCAATCTGGATTCAGGGAACAGAAGATCTGTGCCTTTCCTTGCGTATTTGGTTAATCACCCTCACTGTTTAAAATTCGTCTCTCATTTAAATTTGTATGCTTCAGCTTCCAGCTGTCGTTACACTTTATCTTCTAGATTAAAGAGCACTTTAGTACCTGGTATGTCTTCACATGAAGGTATTTATACGTGGTAATCAAGTCAACATTCAATCTTCCTTTCCGTAATTAAAGAGAGGCTGAACTCCTCCGTTTGAAGGAATTTTCTGCAGTTTTCCTGTCGTTTTCCTGGCTCGTGTGTCACTACTCCATTTGTAAGGGGTTTACAGAGCGCGGTGCCAGACGGGCTGGTGCCGCTCTCAGCGCGGGCAGCTCCTGCTCCTCCTGCTCTCTGCGCCCGGGGCTGCCTTCGGGAGGCTGAGGGGGACCCTGTGGCTGGGACCCCACGGTGCCCCCTGCTGCCTGGAGCGGCGGGGGTTCCCTGCCTGCTGCTGCGGCCTCGTGTCCTGCCCGCAGCTCAGCCTGGGCTTGCTTGGCCCCTGTTGGCTGAACAAGTGGAACCACGAAGAAATTCCCTGCTTGGGAGCTTTGTTTGTTTTGGGAGGTTGTTTGTCCCCCTGTGGCTCCCCGGGCAGCCCGGGCAGGCGATGGAGGTGGTGGCGCTGAGCTGCTCCCCGCACGGTTTGGGGTCCGGCCAGGCCCGGGGCAGGAGCCTTTGGCAGAGCCGAGGCCACAGCTGCAGCGCCCGGGGCAGCACGACTGCTCCCCACGTGTAGCTTCTCCATCTCCTCCCCATGTGCGGTGTCTCCATCTCCTCCCCACATGTGGTGTCTCCATCTCCTCCCTATGTGCGGTGTCTCCATCTCCTCCCCACGTGCAGCGTCTCCTTGTGATGTGCGGCACCTCATAGAACCACAGGATCATTCCGGTTGGAAGAGACCCTCATGGAGTCCACCCGCTCCCCCAGCCCTGTCCCTGCCCCATGTCCTGAGAACCTCATCTGTCTGTCCAACCCTCCGGGGATGGTGACTCCAGCACTGCCCTGGGCAGCCTGTTCCAATGCCCCACAGCCCTTTGGGGAAGAAATTGTTCCTAGTGTCCAATCTGAACCTCAGATGCGTCGTCCTGCCGTGTTTCCATGGCTGTTGTTCTGGGATTGCCCAGCCTCGGTTGCTCCTCGCGCTCTTCCAAGCCTTGCGGCATCTACAAATCTGATGGGCTATTTGTGTTCAGGAGAACTGATGAGGATCGAGAACAGGGTCAAGCCCAGCCCCCCGGCCCCCTCAGCGCCCGCGTGGTGCCGCGGTGCCCGGGCGGCTCTGCCGCTGCTCTTCAGACGGGGTTTGTTCGCTCGGAGCGCGCCGGGCTGGCATTTCGTCCCACTCGTTTTTAATGTCATGTAGGACTCAGCCAAGCGTCCTCACATCCTCAGTCACCTTTTACTTTCTGATTTTAAACGTCCCACAATTCCTAGATTGGATTACCTAATGTAGTTTTCGTTGGTTGGTTCCCTTGGCTAGGGGGGACTTTCTTCTTTCCTCATCAGCCCTGGTTGACTAGACAGCAGTCAGGTATTTATTAATCGCAGATTTTATTTGTTACATTGAGATGTAAAGTAGCGTTCCCTTATGTTGGAGTGAAGCAGTAGCTATAGAAAAGTGATCAGTTTTCTCCTTTTTGGAAGCATTTTCCTTCAAGCTGAAGTTACCCTGATAGTGAAATGTTAATTTATACAACTTGGAGATAAACACAAATTAAAGCTTTTTAGATTTTTTTTGTTTAGTGATCTGCAACAAAATCTTATGAAGGACCTTTAAACCTATTACTTCAGGTGCTCGTCCACGTGCGTTCAAAGTCCGGTTCTGAATAATCAGTGGCCATACGATAGATGATGGGATTTTAATATAAACTCTTTCTCTGGTCCTCCTTGCCCACTCAGTACTTTCTCGTAACAATCAGGTATCCTTATATTCTAAAAGGATGTAATTGCCTGTAGATTTCAGTACCGACAATTATATCACAACTCTTATTGCCAGTAAAAGCAGTCACATCCTTTCTCTTGTTATCCAGCCTTCTTGCATTTTGCAATGAACAAAGAGGAAAAAATAAAAGTCTTCCTCACAGTCTTTGTGCAATGCGTTTAATGACTTCTGACGTTGTGCTGTTTCCCTCTTTGGAATCATTTTGCTTGTGTTCTTCATTTAACGTCTTCCTAATTGCTCTGCCTGTTTCTCAGCCACAATCCTTCTCTCACCTCTTGGCGAAGCGCAGGTCGTTCCCTGAGAGCCCTCCAGAACAGGCGGGTGTCCCAAACCCGGTGTTTGTGTGCGGCTGCTGGGTCCCTTCCAGCGGTTTTTGCCTTGTCCTGCTCGTGGGGCTGAGGGGATGTCTGAGGGATGGACTTTTCTGTCCTTCAGCTTTCCTTCGCAGTCCTCGTGCCCCATTACCGGTGCATTTCTGCCCTCTAACTCCCGGGCTCGCCCAGCGCCGGCGGCAGATCCTGGCTCCGGTGGCGCAGGGACCAGGTGTGGGTGCGCGCTGCTGCGTGGTGCCCGTTCCCCGGACAGTCCAGGCTGCGCTGAGGGCGCCCGGAGGCTTCCGCCTGGGGTGGGTGTCCCGGAGCGGGACACGCGGGGCCGGGCGCGGGAGAGCTGACCCGCCACGGCCGGGCTCTGGCGGCACCGGCACTGGTGGTGCCGCGGCAGGCTCCGCTGTGCCCCACCGAATCGTCCAGCACGTCTCCGAGAGCTGTGGTGGCACCTTATGTATCCACACCTGTGTGTGCAGCCCAAACCCACCCCCTGGGTCAGCTTCAGGAAGACCGTCCGCTGGTTTGGTCTCAGAACCGTCTGTCTTGGTGATGCTTTTTGGGACCCAGGACTCTCATGAGTCTTTGTATAGAATATGAGCTGATGGGCTCACTGAAAGCAAATAGAAATAATAGAAAATAAAATACATCTGCTTTTTTTTTTTCCTTTAACTATTTCACTTCTGGCCATAACAGGAATGACCACAGAGTCAGACTGGGAAAAAAAACCTTCTCAAACTCTCTTCTCCATCCCTCTTTGATGGGCCCTTTTTGCTTTGTTTTGGCCGTGGGTGTTTCTGCAGCAGCTGCCGGCTCCTCCAGGTGCTGGCCATGGCCGGCACGCGTGGTCTCCCGCCCGTCTCCGTGCTCTGAGCTCCTGCTTTCCCCATCTGCCCGTTCCTTCTGCAGATCCTTCTCGGCTGCCTGCAGCGCTGCTCCCCAGCCCGGCCTCCCGTGAGTGTGAGCGCTCCAGATGTTGCGCATGGCACAACGTGCCCCTCGGATCCATACTGTTCATTTGCCACCAGATTGCACCTCGTATGTAGGACGGGTTCTTTCCCTCTGTAGAACGGAAAGCACAGTGTGTGCAGCTGGGCAGTCCTGCAGCTGCAATGGATCCACGCCTGAAAAGAAGAAACCACGTTTCCTACGAAAATCCTCTTTGAAGGTCCTGTTTTCAATGGACTTGTTTGCTAAAGCGGGGTTTCCTGAGTTGCTGGACAAAAGATGCAGCGGAGGCCGGGGCCGCGTGTGACAGAGGTGGGACCGGCATCACGGGCCGTGCGGCCTCGGCAGCCGATGGAGCTGGCACAGGCTGCTCTGCGTGTGCAGCGTTGTGACACAGCTCTGCTGTCCCCACGTCCCCCATCCCCAGTGGAACCAGGCAGCTCTGGTCTCTGGGTCTGCTCGTGGCTCCGCAGCTTGCTGGGTGTCACTGTCATTGTCACTTAGAGCCACAGAATCGTTGAGGTTGGAGGAAACCCTCGGGATCATGGAGCCCAGACACTCCAGCAGTGCGGGGGAGCCCGCGTGGGGGCTGTGCCGTGGGTGTGGGACTCGGGCTCCCTGAACATGGGCGGTTCCGGGCGGGCACCGGCGCACGGGGCCCTGCCGTAGGGCGCTCAGCTCCAGCGCTGCTCGTCGCTTCATCACCCGTGGGGCTGCTCTGGACACACAGCCCAGAGACCGGGTCTGGGCGTTGTACCTGGCTGTGGTGACTTTCTGAGGAGGTGGAGCGCAGGCAGGGAAGGCACGCAGGGATTCCCATCCAGCAGAAGCTTATCATGGACTTCTGGTTCCAACCTGCCCCCTCCTGTTCCTCTGCGAGAAGATAAATCAGTTATCTCAAGGACCTAGTTATGCAATTAACCCGAGTTTTGGGAAAAAAGTGCCTTGTTTTTGCTGCAGAGGCCGGAGTCCTGCGAAGGGCTGCGCTGGCGCGCCGGCTGGGGCCGTGGGGCTGTGCGGGGAGGTGGCTCAGCGAGGGGCACTGGGGCAGGCGACCTCTCCAACAGCACAGCAGCTGCTGCAGGGGATGTTGTAACGAGCCTCAGAGTGCTGCCACGTAAAACTGCACTGATTGGATTTGTGGTATGGATTTTAAAGGCTTCTCAAAGTGCTGTAGACAGTTATTTTCATATGAATATCTTAAAGTTGGTTTTGAATAGTCTTAACAGATAGCTCTTTTATCAAAATAAATATCTTTGGGCTATTTTTCTTTAGTTTCACTTTTTTTTTTTTTTTAAGATCGTCTGTGCCATGGCAGCACATATGTACAGAGCCTCAGGTTAGAGTTCTGTGTGCAAACCCATGTGGAAAAGCGGGGTTATAAAGGACGCCTGCGTCGGTGAAGCCCTGGTGTGATGGGTGCCTGTTCTGTGACGCGGGCCGTTGCCAGCAGCTGCCGTGGGTGCTCCTGCTGGGGCCCAGCAGCAGCACACGGCACAGGGGCTGCAGCTTTACAGTGTCTGACTGCTTTAACCAGAGGCCTTTCCCCTGTCACTGTTGTTTTGCTGTTGTTAAGAGCCCAGTGCATTTTTGTCTGAACTTTAGAGTATCGGGCAGGGAAAAAGCGAGTTATCTTTCCCACATTATTTGTTTTCCACTACAGCTTTTCATACCGCCCTTTATGGGAGTGCATTGAGCAGTACAATTGATGCGTTTCAGTTGCGATCCTTTTCTGTACTATTTTGTCCTGGGAAAAAATAAATATACCTATGTGCAGGACAGCGTTTTATTTTGGTGAATGGTAAAGTAAAAATGTAATGGTTCTGTGTCCTTGCTGCTCTGACTTTATGGTAGCTACGCTGAGGGTGATGGATGGAAGAATATTTTGTCTCGCAGTTTGCTATTCAAGGGGCTTGCCCACGCCTCAGCCTGCAATGCAGCAGTCTGTTAGCGCCAGCCAGCGCGTCCCCAGGGGAGCAGACGCGGCCGCTGGTTGTCCGGCCTGGGAAGGACGCCGGGACTCGGCGGACACACAAAACCTGGGAACGGGGGAGCTGCTGGGGGTGAAGCTGGTGAAGTCTCCTTGCGGGACCCCATGGCCCCGCCAGCCCCCGTGGAAGCTGAGTGTAGAGAGAAAGGAGGGCACGAACTTAATATCCCCTTCCGGAGTGGGGAAGACCCTTGGTGACTCGGGCTTGGGGCACGCCAGGGCTGAGCCGGTTCAGGAGCTGGTTCCTGTGCCTGCAGCTCACCGGGGTGGTAGGAGCTGCCGTTCCCCAGGGTTGCTCTTCGAGCTTGCAGGCTGTGGGGAAGCCTTCGCTACGGTTACAGCATCCAAACCCGTCTGTGAACCAGCAGGTGCCCGGGAGTTACCCTGGGACCCGCGTTCCCTCCGCTGGCCCGGGAGATGTGCAGACGTGGCCAGGCTTCCCCCGCAGAGCCCGTGGCAGAGCCCCTGGCGCGGCAGGCGGCGGCATGGCCTGCTCCCCAGGCCAGGAGTGGTGCTGTGGGTGTGTGTTCTTTGTTCTGCTCTGCAGCCCGCGCTGCCCAGCACTCGGTGCAGGGACCCAGCACTCGGTGCAGGAAGCAGCTCGGTGCAGGGACAGCCCGAGCGCCGGGGCAGCCGGACGGCGCCGCGCGGCGGGTGAGCCTCGTGGTGTGACATCCCGGCCCCTGGCCAGCCAGCCGTTCCAGAAACCGCCTTTTTCGCACCGAATTCAGCAGAGTGTGCCGTGTGGGGAGGAAGGCGCAGGCTGTGCCGCCTGGCACAGCGGCTGGTTCCTCGGCCCCGCGGCACCGGGAGGGCTCGGCAGAGCGCGGCAGAGCGTGGGGAGGCTGCTGGTCCTGAGGGCTGCGGGGAAGGAGGTTTCCTGCCTCTCTGAATGCATCAGGTGATGATGTTAAATACTGAACCAGCAGTGCCTTTCATCCTTTTCTACGGCGCGATCCCTTTAGCTGGTGGCGACGTTTGAGCACAGCGGCCCGCGCAGAGGCCGTCAGCAGCCAACTGCGCCGTGGGCTCCGCTGTCTGGAGGCAGCAATGGCACCGCTTCCGCAGGTGCTCCCTGATCAGCAGCCGTCCCTCATTGCACCATCTCCAGGAACCCCAGATCTTCGAGATGCTGTGGTTTTGTTTTTCGGCTTTGGCCTTCTTCAGCCTTTCCAGGACTCACTGAATGCCCTTGGCCCGGGTCCGTCCGAACCCGCGCTCCCCCCCAGCCAGGCCGTCAGGTGCGGGGTCTGGGCAAACCTGAGAGCACAGGGGATGCAAACACAGGAGGAAACATTCTCTTTGCAGAAGGTCTCAGAGTTCTCTTGCCTGCTGCTCTGTGTCTGCTCTAAGGACCCGCAGGGATGCTGCGCGCGGGGAGGGAAAGGGCCACTTCGCCTCCAGGTCAAGCCTCTCTCTGAGATAACTTTGAAACTCTAAGTCTTTCCTTGCTTGGGAATACTTCAATTCTGAATTTTTAACCTGGAGCTTCCAGGGTTAGCAGTAAAGTGATGGTACCGTGGGCAGGTGTCCAACTAACATTTCAGGAGAAGAAATAAATAAATGATGATATTTCCAGTGCTTGGTATTTAGCAAGGACAGAAAAAGCTGCAGTTCATCAGTGCTGTTCTTGATTTCTCAGCCATCCTTTACAAAGCCACGGTAGTAAGTTTCGTCTCCTTTTAGGCAGAGCAGCACTGCTATTAGCAATGCTCTTTTATCCGCCGTGTCTCCAGGGATGAGTTACCAGGGATATTGCAAATGCACCCTGGCACCAAATGCTCCTTTCTGTGTGGCCAGGTCTTCAGCAGCTTCGATAATTACAAATACCATTTATTTTTCTTCCTCCTACAAAAGTGGAGGGGGGGAACCCAAACCCTTGAGGTTTTGGCAATTCAGCCCTTCAGCAGCTAAAGCTCTCTCGTCCCGCCGCTCCTGTGCAGCATGAGCGTTCCCTTCACCACGTCTGGGTTTTGAGGCAGCGAATGCAGTGCTACTGTCTCAAAGACTTTGCAGTGTAGATCCCTAATAAAAATGATTTCATCCTCTTCGCAGTTTCTGTCGCCTCTTCCGGTACCTCTCTTGACCTGGGGAAAAAAGTAACCCTGCAGAAATTATTTGCAGGTCGTTATCCATGATCCTGCTCAACCCAGGGAAATTAATAGTCTTATCTGCAGCCTGCAAGGTTTCCCGGAGAGCAGAGGTCTCCCCTTGCTCATGAACCAGTTCTTCTACAGGAGAGAAGTCATGTAACCCTGCCCAGGGTTTAAATTCCAACGGTTCAGCGGGGGGATATACGTGTGTTGCAGATGGAAATGCTGGTGCACCTCTGGGCCGCCAAAACGCCTGCGCTCTCGGATTCTCTTTGCAGCACGTGCTGTTCCCTCTCCTCCCAGGACACGCAGCAGCCGTGGCCTGGCACTTGTCACTCACCTTGTCCCCCTCGGGAGGGAAACGTTTCCCTTCTGCTGCTGCTCACACAGCCCGGCGGCGTTCCTGCTGGTGTTCCTGCTGGCGTTCCTGCCGGCGTTCCTGCCGGCGTTCCTGCCGGTGTTCCTGCCGGCAGCGCTGCGCAGGCCGGGACACCAGGGTGTCTGCACGGGTGGGCTGTGGCGGGTGTTTCTGAGCAGAGCGGTTCCCCCGAACGTCCCTGCTTGGCGGAATGTTCTTCTGCAGAGTTAAATCCGATTAATGGACTTGAGATAGCGCTGGCTGCACCGTAAAGCGCCCTGTGCTCGTGGTGCCGTCCTCCCGGCAGAGCCCCGGGGAAGGTGCGGGTCACCCCAGCAAAGCCTGGTATCTTCATTTAAGCTGCTTTTGGGAGCGGTTCTAAGCTGCCGCGGGGCAGCTGGGGCGCAGCATGTGTTCCCCTTCCCTGCCTCTGCTGGGCTGAGGGGACAGAGAGGAGACGCCTTAAACCATCACGTTTGCCATTTTTCACATTTCAGTGCTGCAGGATTGTTGGGTAGATACTCTGATAAAGATTAACGGTCTTCGAAAGGGATTAAAATAAAAATTCCACAATTGCTTCCTGTAGGTGCATTTTAAGGGTGTAAAAAGAACATACTCGAGAAGTTACTGTTATTCTAAAATTAGACCCAAGCCTGAGTGATAGTTTAGCGTATAGAAAAGAGAAGGGCAATCCTCGATATTTAACATAGGGTGGCGATGGGGGAACAGCAGGAGAGCGAGGGGAGTCTCGGTGTTACAAAGAGGTGCCCGTGAGCACCACAACATGGCCTGGGCCCCGGCACCGTGCGGCGCCGAGGGCGGCGCGGTCGAGGAGCCGGGGGAAGCCCTGGCCGTGCGTGACGGCGCCTCCCCCGCCGCGCTGCGGCGCCTGCGGGTGCTCGGCCAGCGGCCCCGTCCCTCCGCTCCGCACCACCTGTCCTGTTGCTTTCAGCCCTAGTAGCTGGAGGTTACGGGTTGGTTCGGCCAGCAGTCGGTGGGGCGGGCGATCGCTGCATGAAGCTCCGATCACTTGGGCTTTGTAAAGTTCTCGTCCTTCTCAGTTTAAAGTCTGTTAATCTAGTTGCTTTAAACCTTTTTTTAAGCAAACTGGTGCCATCTCTTTGAATCCAATGTGCAACTGGAGATTAATGAAAAATGCCATAGTTTGCAATCAGCTGAAATTGGAGCTGAAAGGTCATCAGCAGTGTTTTCACCTACAGCTGATAAACACCGCCACGAGGTTCTGCCGCGGGTGCTGTTTGCTGTGGGCAGGTATATTCTGTCATCATGTACCGCAGGTCTCTGTAGACAGGAATCCTCCTCTCCAGCGGCTTGCACGAAAACCTTCATATCAAGCCTGTCGTCATCTCAACTTCAACAGAGGTCCTCCCTTTTCCTAACTGATTAACTTCTGGAGTAGCGTAGCTTTGTTTGTTATGGTTCTTTATTTTAATTGCGGTATCCGAGGGGAGCGGTTGTTCCTGCTCGCGTTGGAGCGTGCTCGGGGCTCCTCACCTTCCCTCGCCACGTGAATTCCAGTCCTCATGACACCCCCAGATGTGAGGAGCCCCCGCATTTCGTTGCTCTGCGAGGCTGTGGAGGAGCCTCCAGCCGTGGGACATGGTGACACGGTGACGCAGTGACATGGTGACACGGTGACATGGTGACACGGTGACGCGGTGGCTGTCTTCTGCAGTTTGTTCTCTGCAAGACTGTGCAGGTGACACGGTGACGTGGTGGCCGTCCTGGTCCTCTGTCTGATCCTGTGCCCGGTCCTGTACCCGGTCCTGTGCCTGGTGCTGTGCCTGGTGCTGTGTCCGGTCCTGTGCTGCTCTCACCAGCCCGGCTGCAGGGCCACAGGTCCCATTTGCACCGGGGATCCTGCGAGAAGCTGCTCCGGTCCCCCCGTGGCTGCCCCAATCCGCTGCTGGAAGGACCAGTCCCGCGAGCAGCTCTCCAGGCCCGGCCCATCTCCCTGCCCCTTCCCGGCTCTGCTGCCCTGAGCGCTGCTCTGCTCAGGCTGCGCTCGGCGCCCGCTCTGGGCGCTGCGGCCGTTCGCTGAGAATTCACTGTCACCCGCCAGGGATGGGGGCACTGGGGCAGCCACCCCCACAGCTTAGTGCTGGCTCTGCCAGGCACAGCTTAGAGCTGGCTTTACCACACACAGCTTAGTGCTGGCTCTGCCAGGCACAGCTTAGAGCTGGCTTTACTGCACACAGGTGAGTGCTGGCTTTACCACACTCAGGTTAGTGCTGGCTTTACCGCACACAGGTTAGTGCTGGCTTTACCACACACAGGTTAGTGCTGGCTTTACCGCACACAGGTTAGAGCTGGCTTTACCGCACACAGGTGAGTGCTGGCTTTACCGCACACAGGTTAGAGCTGGCTTTACCGCACACAGGTGAGCGCTGGCTCTGCCGGGCGAGCTCTGCCCAGCCAGCAGATCGGCGGTGCCGGGGGATCGGGGGTTCGAGCCCTGGCTGCGGAGCCCGTTGCCCGAGTCCCGCAGCCAGTGCAGCCCGGCCCGTCCGGCTGCCCGGCCCCGCTCCCTGCGCCGTGCGGCACGCGCTGCCTTGTCTTGCTGCTTTGCCTTTTCTGCTACGGATCTTGTGCGCTTGTTAGTTAATAACTTTAAGCATATATTTGGCTACGCACGTTTCCAAGAATTAGTGGAGTGTAATCACTAAAATCCTAGATTAGGCAGTAATTAGATTAGATTTAGTGAACAAATCGCTTGCTGCAGTTCATTCAGTGCATCTTGAAATGCCCTGTTTGGACCTTTCTCAGTCTTTGAGATGCAAGAAAACATGATAGATTTTTCAATTGAATTTGGCATATTAATAACTGCGACTAAAGGAAGATTCGAAGCCTCGTTTTCTGTGTCTTTTTCCTCTTTGAAAAGTTTGTCTCATTTAAACTGAGATCTTGAGAAAAGACTGGTGATTTAACTGCACGTGAAAATGGGGGTCGGTGCCTTGTGCTGTTGGCTTTGATATATGTAACAACATTGTGTGTGAAATTTCTTAGCGAGTACTACTTCTTTTCTTCCGGATTGTTGTTAAAAGTGATGGAGGTTGGAGCTGAGGACAAGTCCGTCTCAGCCCCAGCTGCCGCGTTCTCATTCGCTGGTGGCTCCGTTTGTAGGTGAACCCATTTTCAATCCTCTTGGCAGCGCCTTCAGTCATCTCCATTTTTTTGTGCTGGTGTCTTGTAGCACAAACCCCGGAGGGTTTTAGCAAAGCCACAGAGCCTTGTCTGACCTCCGCCTATCTCATTTAAAAATGTGGCTAATAGCAGTGCTCTAAAATTAATGTTTGTATTCTTTATTTGGGTCTCACCCCCCCCCCCGTCCCTGCCCCATGTCCTTAGAACCTCATGTCCGTCTGTCCAACCCTCCAGGGATGGTGACTCCAGCACTGCCCTGGGCAGCCTGGTCCAATGCCCCACAGCTCTTTGGGGAAGAAATTGTTCCCACATCCAACCTCAACCTCCCCTGGTGCAACTTGAGGCCGTTTCCTCTGCTCCTGGCGCTTGTTCCTGGGGAGCAGAGCCCGACCCCCCTGGCTCCAAGCTCCTTTCAGGCAGTTCCACCATTGTTTGCTCAGATCGCAGCCCTGAGTGCAGCAAATCAGAGCTGGGACTGGACCAGTCTCTGCAGCTGCTGGGTGACACGCCAGGCTCCTCGAGTGAGGGTGTCACAAAGACACAGGGACATTCCTCCCATCGGGGACGGGCGTTTCGTGTTTGCAGCTGGCTGCTGGGGCGGCGAGGGCGGCTGCGGGACGGCTGTGCGCGGGGCTGCGGGGGCACGGCTGTGGGCGCCCCCGGAACAGCCCCCGCTCCGTGCCTTGCTGCAGGGAGGAACAGAATGAGGATACCGATTCTCACCCCTTCTCCCCTCAGTACAAACGACGTGTCCAGGTGACAAGAGCCAGCAGTGGCATTTCTGCCCGTTGTTAAACTGCCGGCGTTTTCCTTCCTCCTCTCCCCCATGGGACTTTCGTCTGCACCCGAAGCAGCCGAGGGGCAGCTCCAGCGCTCAGCCTGTGTGTGGGGCCGGGACGAGCGCTGGTGTCCGGGGCTGGGGGATGTGGGGTTTGGGAGCGGGGAGCGCCTGCGCTGCTGGAGCCCGTCGGGAGCCGAGCCCGAGCGAGGGCCGGCGGTGCCGCCGAGGGCCGCGTGTCCCCGCGGGTCTCACCCGTCTCTCCCTGGCTCCGCAGAGTGTCCCCTGACCGCGGCCGCCCAGCTGGAGCTCAGCGCCGAGATGATCAAGGCTCTGCGCAACGGGGGAGCGCACCTGGATTTCCGGACGCGGGAGGGGATGACGGCTCTGCACAAGGCCGTGCGGTGCCGCAACCACGCGGCGCTGCTGGTGAGTGGGGGCGCCCACGGGCTCCCCCCGACCCGCACCCCAGCACCCGCTCCTCCTCACACCCTGTCCAGGCTGCACGCACATTCTGTCCTTCCTGGGCCAGAGCGCCCCTCACGTCGCTGTTGGGGGGCACAGCTCCTTACAAGAGTATGGCCCCGGTAACGTGAGCCCTGGGCTGCCATGGGGGGGCACATCCCCGGGCCCTTGCAGGGCAGGTTTCCCACCGCGAGGCCACCTGCAGCTGCAGAGCAAGGCAGGCGCTTCTCTTGCAGACGCTGCTGGACCTGGGTGCCTCCCCGGACTACAAGGACAGCCGGGGGCTGACGCCGCTGTACCACAGTGCCATGGTGGGGGGGGACCCGTACTGCTGCGAGCTGCTGCTGCACGACTACGCCCGGCTGGGCTGCGTGGACGAGAACGGCTGGCAGGAGATCCACCAGGTGGGACGGGCGCGGTGGGGTGGCCGCGGTCCTGCAGCTGTCGGGGCTCGTCCCGCCCCTGCGGGTGTCCCTGCGGCCGTGGGGACGCTGCTCGGCAGGGTGGTGGCACAGGGGCCGGGCTCCCGCGCCAGGGCCGGGCACGTGGTGCCCCAGCTCACGCTGCTCTGTTCTGGCCTGGGTCAGCAGGGTGGGGATCGTCCCCGGGCTGTGACCGCTCGTAGGACGCTGCCCCGGGATCTCAGTCCAGTGCAGGAGACATTCTGGTTCCAACCCACAGTTATACCTGTCCCTGTTTCACTCGTCGAGTGGGTTTGGCGTAGGCAAGACATGGGCCGGGGGTCGGGGCCCTGAGCTGCCTTTGAGCATCAAGACCCAGCCCCTCTGGGGAAGGGAGGGTGCGCTGGCTCTTCAGTGCCCTTGTCTGGGACTGTGGGGAGGGCAGGTCGTCTGTACCCATGGCCCCGAGCACCAGCTCTCAGCCCCCTGCCAGGTGAACGAGCACTGGCACAGCTGAGGATGAGAGCATGAGGATGAGAAAACAAGAGACGTGTGTTTGTGACCTCGATTTACTGGACATGACCGTCCCACCTTGCCTGGGCAGATCTCTGAGGACTGCTGGGCCTGGGATGGACCAAACGTAGAGGAAAATACCACACCAGTTACCCGGAGATGGGGGCTGCCGCCCTCCCCTTTGCCTGCTCGTGCTTCGGGGCTTCTTTTCACTGGGTAATTACACTGGGATAGCAAACGGCCTGGAGGAGGACCTGGTACTGGTGTGACACTGGTCCCAAACCTGCGGTTGGTGTAGAGGTGGTTTATCTGACGGGTGTTCAGGTGTGTAGTGCCGTAAGGAGCAGCAGGGGGTGTGCGTGCATGTTAATGGGACTCTTCAGCTTACAGGTCCAGCCTGATTCAACTTTTCCAGCAGGATGAATCCAGCAGAGGATGATATGGGATTTATTATCTTCCCGCTGCTCCTTGATTTCTATTTCTTTTTTCCACTTTGCATTTCGAGCAGGCATGTCGCTATGGCCATGTTCAGCACCTGGAGCATCTTCTGTTCTACGGAGCTGATATGACTGCACAGAATGCCTCAGGAAACACTGCTCTTCACATTTGTGCTCTCTATAACCAGGTACACCTGTGTGATCTGGGGCATGAGAGCAGGAAAATGTAGACGGGGCACCAGCCTGGCTGAGAGAGCACAGCGTTGGGCTGGGGCATCTCCTCGCTGCTGGTACTGTTCCCCACCCAGAGAGGTTCTTCTGAGTTGTATCCACGGCCTGTCCTGGGATGAGGCTCTTTCTGTTTGTAGCACCAGCCTGGTTTGGGATTTCTCAAGAGGCAGGTGGCTGGAGAAGAGTCCGTGGTTTAATCTGTTCCTGTTCACAAGAGGATTTTGCTGATTTACTGCCTAAATTACCGTTGATTTACTGTTCTGTAATTTTTCCTCTGGTTCCCACTTCTCCACAAGCCCCCTCCCAGTCGGAAGGGAGCAGCTTGCCTGGGTGGAGAGGGCTAACTGGGCCCAGGTGCTCACACTTAATTTGAGGTGGGTGCTAATCTGGCCCAGGTGCTCACACTTAATTTGAGGTGGGTGCTAATTTGGCCCAGGTGCTCACATTTAATCTGAGGTGGGTACATGCCTCGGGCAGGGCTTGTTGAGGACATCCTGCGGCCTTTAGCCTGTGCTGGGGAAGGTGTGTGGGCTGGGGTCCTGTCCCTCTCACAAATGGCCCTGAATTGTTGCTGCTAATCTCTGAATTTTGACGGGCAGCCTGGGGCACCATTGCTGTGCTGATTGCTTTTTCCCGTTCCCAGGAGAGCTGCGCTCGGGTCCTGCTCTTCCGTGGTGCGAGCAAAGAGATTCGCAACTACAACAGCCAGACAGCGTTCCAGGTGAGGCAGCGCGGGCAGCGCGCGGCGGGGACAGCGGGGACAGGGCTCGTGGAGCAAACCCGCCAGGGTGTTGGTTCTGACACCGGCTTCGCTGCTGGAGCCGGGGCGGGAAAGGGAACGCGTGGCGCTTGTGGGAAGGGCTGTGGAGATGGTATCTTACGGTGGGAGACTGAAGAGTTTGGCTGCTCTGGCCATGTGTGATGGAGGTGGAAAGAAGTTCTTGCTGTCTGTAGAAATGTTGCAGTAAATCTTAGAGGAGCAGAATCCGTAGAAATAAGGGACAGTGCTGCCACAGAAATCAATGCAGAAATGAGCGAACTTGCCATTAATAAACTTAAACTGCAAGTTAGAAGACCGCTTGCCCAAATGGGAGTGGAACTCTGGAACAGCTTCCTAGTGAATATGCTGGGTAACAGGGGGAAAAAGGAAACTCAGTCACTTCACACTGTGGCTCCTTCCACAAGTTTGCAAATCCCAGGCAGTGACTGTCACAGGCTGCAGCTTGTGATGCAGGACACCTCCTGTCCAAGGTCTGCTTTGTCCTTCCTTGGTTAAAGTTCTTGAACTGGAATATCCGTTCTGTCTGGGCTCTTATTGAAGCACAGCCATTTGCCTGAGGGCCTTTCAGAACTGCTGTCACTCAGTGTCCACCTTCAGTGACCCCTGAGAGCGCAGGG
This sequence comes from Pampusana beccarii, assembly GCA_013399365.1. Taxonomy (NCBI): domain Eukaryota; kingdom Metazoa; phylum Chordata; class Aves; order Columbiformes; family Columbidae; genus Pampusana; species Pampusana beccarii. Next base: position 126,934 of record VWYH01011271.1, on the reverse strand, counting down.
TGGCAGCGCCGCGCCTCACCCGTGCGCCAGCTGGGGCGGCTGCAGGTGAGCTCGCGAGTTATGGGCCCTTTAGAAATGCTTTTTCTTGCTTCTTCAGTGTTGTTTGTAGAGGCTCAGGGCCACAGTCTCGGTGTGAGAGGCGGTGGCTCTGGCGGCGCGGCTGTGCCTGGGCAGGTGCTGGAGGTGCCCGTGCTGCGCCAGTGCTGCCCGCCGAGCAGCCGCGGTTCGGCCGGTGAACCCGTGTCCCGAGGGATGGGCTTTACCGAAAAGGCACCCAATCCCCGCGTGGCGCGTGTGCTGCGAGCGCACCGGGAGCCGGCGTGCTCCCTGAACCCCCCGAGCACGGTGCTCCGTTCTGCACGAGGGTGTGTCGCTTGAATTTCAAGTATATTTTAGTGCAAAGTAAGCATACTGTCCTAAGAAGCGTATGTAGAACTGACGTGTGTGCTGACCGTGGCTGTACGTAGGAATCGAGCAGCCGTGTGGAGGTAATCGCTTATGAGTCACGTGTGTATGGTGTAAGGAACTAAAACCACTTGGGTGGTTTCAGGAAATGAATACGTAGCTTATAGTCTCACTTAAAAGTGATTTCTTTGTTAAGGCTGAGGCCGTGCTGCTTACATGCTGTGCCACGTGTTGGCTTGGATGCTGAGAGGAAAAAGTGCCTTGAAGGTCAAACTGAGCCTCGTATGGACAGCGTGGTGTTTTGTCACACGCAGGAACTTGGGATTTACCCCGTGCAATTAATTTCCCTGTTCGGTGACGGCTGGTCGTAGCTGGAGTGTGGTTTGTGTGGCGAAGGGCAGGTGCCTGTCTGTGGAGAAGGGGCGGCTTGTCCTCCGCTCCGCGGTGGCGCGGGTGGCTGGCTCTGGTGGGCGCTCAGGCACACGTGTGCCACCGCGGTTCTGCTCCGGTGACCGTGCTGACCGCAGCCCATGCTGCAGGACGCCCGGCCCGTGCTGAGCAGCCCTGTTACCTGTGAGTCCGCCGAGCTCAGACCTTCCTGTCCCGCTCCGTGCTGTCCCGCGCCGGGAGGTGACGGGCAGGGTCTGCTCTGCTCTGACTGCCCTTCTCGGGAGCTTTGCTCTGGGGATGTTCCTATCTGACTGCTCTCTGACTCAATGTAAAAGTATTTATTTCCAGGAAACGACTTCTTGCAGGAAACTGCTACGTCCTTTTTGAGCTGAGCGTTTGGAATCGAGAGATGGAGAAAGGGCAGTCGCGTTGCTCGGGGTGTTGGCAGGACACGGGGGTGCTGTAGCAGGTGGCGGAGGGAGGCGAGCGGCTCCTGCTCTGATTTTGTTCGTGTCCTGCAGAGTCCTGGTGGTTCTTAATGAGGGAAAAACAGCGTTTGTCTCTTCCTTTTTGAAAAAGTGCAACCAATTAGAACTTTCTGTTCCAGAGAATGAGAACTGCGGTTGGTAATCCAGTGAGCGTGTTTATTGGCAAATCCGAAGCAGAATTGCCAGTAGTGTGATGTGCTGCCTTCAGTTCCCGGCTTTCACAGGGGCTCTGGCTGCCTGCCTGGGTTGCTTTCCAGAAGCTTCAGCACGTCGGTCGGTCCCTGTCCGGTGCCGAGTCTGGTGCTTTCCCGTGTGTTTTCCTACCGTGGCCGCGGTGCCGAGGAGAGCGGGGCTGTCACACAGCTCTGCTTGGGGCTGGTCAGGCAGTTCACCACGCACACCTCCTGGTAAGGTGATTGCTGCTGCTCAGCAGATAGCCTGGTGTCAGCGCCCTGAGATGGCTCCAGATAGCACGGAGTAATTTAGAGGGTTTAGAGGTTGTAATCCGCTGGGTTATCTTCCCCGACGCAAATCCGCATCCTCATTGCGCAGGGAGGCCCGGAACCCCCTGCGGCGCCGGGTTCCTCCTCTGCAAGGGGGCAGGACCCCGTTGTGGGGCCTGTGGCCATGCAGTGGGGCCGGAGCAGCCTCACCTCTCCGTGGCTGGTAGCGGCTTCAGGGAGGAATTTAGGGTGGAAGTTTTCCCAGGGTATCTCCCCAGAGTATCTTCTGACAGCCTCTCTGTGTTCCCGAGCCAGGCTGGTACCTGCGTCTGCCTGCGCTTGCTCTTAGCTGGCGTTTCAGCCGCAAGTTGTCTGCGTCCCCTGTGCCGATGGAGTCCTTCCCAAAGCTCCCCAGCCTCATCCAAATACGTCCTTCTCACAGAAGGATGGGGACGTTGTCGTTCAGGTGCTATATTGTACACTCAAAATGTGCTGGATGAAAAGAAAGTTGGGGTTCTGTGTTGTAGTGTGTGTTTTTTTCAAATGTTTTCCCCCTTCCAGCTGCTTTAGCGGTACGATTGATTGGAAACCAAGCACTGCCAAAGCACCAGCTGCCTCTCAAACCCCCGGCGCGCCTGGCGCTGCTCGCTGGTGGGACTCTGTGGTGGGCGCTGGAGCGCGTGGGGCTCAGAGCTGGGGTGTGAGGGCCGTGCGCTCGAGCTGGGCCTGGGAAAGCGGCTGTGGCTGCTGTGGTGAACGCGCCGTTTAAACACCGGGAGGGCACCGGCAGAGGGCTGGGATGCGGGGACAGGCACAGGCGGCTGCACCAACACCGTGGGGTGGCTGAGTCGGGGCGTCCTCCCTCCCTCCCGGGGTTTGTGCTGGGTCCCAGGGAGCTGAAATCCCGTATTCGTAAGATGAAGTTCAGGATGGCAACATCAGGCAGTGTTTCACCTCTTAGGAGGGTGAAGCCTGTGGGTCTTGCTCTTCAAGAGGTGCCTTTGTCTATCGTGATAAGGTTACCCACCCTCACTGCTTCAGTCTTTCTTGTGCATGGAACTGTTGGTAACTCCTGCAGGTCAGCTTGTCTGCAGTTTCTTGCTGTTTCTATGAAAGTATGAAGTGCTAGCTGCTGTTCAGGTGCGGTATTTTGGGTTTCTCTTTTCCCTTTCCTTAATGTCAGGTAGACAGAGTGCAAAAGAGAAGAATTTCGGATTCTGAGTGACCATGTCTCTCTCTGAGCATGCAAATCGCATGATTTGACTTGAAGATGAAATCGTTTACCTTTGCAAGCTGAACCTCATCAGAATGGTGATCCACACCTGAGGATGTAGACAGGCCATGCGAGGCAGCCGTTCTGTGTCACCCTGGGGTGTGACATGGAGCTGAGGTTTGGTGGGATCATCCTCACCAGGTGTGTGCGAGGGAAGGAGACACCCCGTACTCTTGCAGATGTCCCTGTCCCCGTGGCTCTAATCCAGCTTGCTGTCACCAAGACCTCCAGGGCCTTTCCTGCTGAACTCCTCTGCAGTCTGTGTCGTGTTCTTTCCCACACACAGGACTTCGCGTGTGCCGTTCTCGGTGTCATGGGGGTCCTGCCGGCCTGTTTCTCCCTGTGCAGGTCTCTCTGGGCGGCAGCTCTGCCCGTGGGGGTATGGACCGCTCCCCCACTTTGTTACCTGCAGCCCTGACCTCTGTGATGCTCCGTCTGTCCCTGGCCGTCGGGCAGAGAGTGGCCCATGCGCAGCCACGCTGAGCCCAACCATCCAGCCAGCTTTATCCCATCTAGCAGCCCATGTATCCACCCTGTGACGTCCTAATTTCTATGCAGATAAGGATGAGATGCGGAAGGCTCCATCTGTACTCTCTGCATCCTGAGCTAGCTGCTGTTTTTCCCAGCTCCGTAGCGCAGAGGCTGGGCCGTGGGCGTCACTCGTGCCGCGGGCAGCCTGTCCTGAGCGGCTGCAGTTGTGCTGCCACCGCAGGGCCCTGCGCAGGGGCCTCCCTGTCAGCAGCGGGGCAGCCCCAGAACGCTGCACTTCATGGGCTGGACCCGTTGGATCTGCTGCCCGTGCCTCAGTTTCCCCTCGCCCAGCCGCTCTGCGTGGTTGGTACAAGCTGGGGCCAGGCCTGCCGTAGCTGGGGTGAGTGCTTCGGTCCTCATCGCCTGCCTGGTCTCTGCCAGTGCATCATGTCTTGCTTTGCTTTTCTTCCCTGGTTTTCAGATGCCTTAAGGACTTGTGTGGTTTTTTACTCAGGACCCCAGTACTCTGATGGGATTAAACCAGGTGTCACATGCTGGTAACCCTGCACTTGGAGCCTCTGGGTCATTTTTTTCACCTTTTGTTTAACAGAAGTAGCTTTTCCAGTTGCCCTTACCCCTGTATAAAAGTAAGAAAAGTCCAGGTCCTTATGGTCAGGCCATCACTGCCTTGCGCTGTATTTTTCAGTGGCCTGAAATGCCAGCACTTTCCTTCTATGAAGCGTCTGGGTTTTACCTTGTTCACAATCCTAACTTCCCAGTTTTCTTTCCCAAACCTCACCTCTCTGACATGGAGCCTGAACTTTGTGTTCTCGGTGTCAAGATGGGTCTTTCATGCCTGGAAAGTTTTGGAGGTTTCTTCCACTGCCCCTCTGTGTTCCTGGAACATCTGTGGGTCAACCACAGTGGCCACAGGACAGGCCTTGCTGTAAACGGCTCTAGCAAAGGCTCCAGCCCTGATGGGAGGAGCTATGAGCGCCCAAGTGACTGCAGAACACTTGTTGAGTATCTCCACCCCGGTATTTCTGGTGCAGATGCGTGGAGCTCTGTCCCTGCCTTCCCAAGGGACTGTTTGCTGTGGCATCTCAGGGCTGGGTGGTGCTGGAGGAGCAGTTGGCAGCTGGGGCCCGTGGGCAGGGTGTGGGGCCGCCCCACAGCCCGGGTGCAGCTGCCCGGTGTTGTTCCAGCACACAAGTACCTGCAGCCCGGGTGCAGCTGCCCCGGTGGTGTGCCGGCACACACGTACCTGCAGCCCGGGTGCAGCTGCCCGGGGTTGTTCCGGCACACACGTACCTGCAGCCTGGGGAGGAGCTGCAGCTTCTGGAGCGGCTCTGCCCACGTGCTCCTCGTGCACCCACCTTGCCCAGGGCCGCCGGGGCACCGGCTGCTTCTGCGGCGGAAGAGGATCCGAAATGGCGGGCGTTTTGTGTTTTGTGTACCCTTTGTGTTCAGACTTGGAGGAGAGGCTGATGGCCGTGCGCTTGAGCTCCTGCGGCCGTTTGAAGGGAAGCGAGTGGGGTGTGGGGGTGTTTCTGGTTCACGCCCGTGCTCACGGGGGTGCAGGTCGTCTTTCTTTCTCCGTGTGTTCCTCCCATCCTCCATTCCCAGCAGTGACAGAGGTACTTTACCACACCTTTGATGTCCCTTCTCCGGTGGAGGCTCCTCGTCTGTGTTCTCCACGAGTCGTGCTGCTTGGCCGAGGTGACGGCAGCTTTTCCAGTGTCTCGGTGCTGGTGTCCGGGCTGATCCGTCCCACGCCCCGGTGCTGCTCGCGGTCCCCACGCGATGCCACACCGTACAGATTGCCTGTGAAATGCAGCTGTGCAGCCATTTGTCTCTATTTGATTTCCGCTGTGCTTTGGACAATTTACTTACCCAAGGTTTACACTGGAAAATTATTGTAAATGTGTGAGATTTTTCATACATGTAGTTCTTACAGCCAATAGAGGTGGGTATGTGGACCTGCCAAAAGGTGAACTCAGCACTGCAAGTTTTAATTATCCAGAGATAAAAATTAGTTGTTATTTATTTGAAAAAAAAACCTCATAATTTTCTTTCATTTTGATCTAAAGGTTTGCTTATGTATGTGAGCAGGTGACTCTGGAGAACCAAGCCAAAACCAAACATCTCTAAACATAAATCATGATTTCTCTCCTGTCAGACTTTTATGCCCGTGGAGCTGTGGGATCACTTGTGTTAGTTCATCCCAAACGTGTCTAATGTAGGTTTTAGAAGTGCAGATGAGTTTCTTAATGATCAATAGATGTCAATTTTTTTACAGATTTCTCTGTCCTCCCGGTGCCTATGGTTGAACTTTTCCATTTATATAGGGTTATCATATACAGGATATAAAAATAGTATGCAAGTAGTTTCTTCAAGTTTTTTATAATTTCACTGAAATTTAACCATCAGATGCTGTTTTCCTGTCAAAAAGTTGTTTGTCCTTTCGATTGCTCCATTTTTGTGATCTCCACTGCCCTGGTGTCTCCCCAGACTGAATTGATCTAAACCGGTTTTGGTGGAGGGTGGTGTTTTTTGGTGGTGTTGTGGGCCGTTTTGGTTGGTTGGTTTTGGAGGCAGTTGTGCTGTGAGTGGGCAGGGTTTCCTGTTGGCGCAGAGCTGCGCGGTCACTTGTGCGGTGACTGTGACGGGTGACGCTGATCGGAACCCGAGCAGTGCCCGGGGTTTCTGTCAGTCAGCCCGTCCCTGCGCAGGGGGCCGGGTGTGAGGGGCCCCGGGACCCCCAGGGCGTTCGGGGACTCCGTTCACCCCGTGCTGTGCTGAGCACGGCGCTGCTGCAGCCACGGGCAGGACCTGGCGCTGGGCCCGGCCTCCCCAGGCCCCTCGGCCGGTTCTCCAGCCCGGGCGGTCCCCTGAGGAGCAGCCCGGTGGGGCCCTCCCGCTGCTCCGGGCTGGGGACAGGGGTGTCCCTCCTGTCACCCTGCTGGGCCATGACGATACCAAAAGGGACCGGCCGCTGCGTCCAGCCCTGGGAATGGGCCCGGAACCGGCCACCAGCTGAACGTGTGGCTCCATCTCCCCCCTGAGCTGCTGGTGCAGCCGGTTCAGCCGCCTCGTCACCCCTGCCCAACTGTCCCTGTCCCGTTCTGCACTGAGGATGCTGCAGGAGACCGCACTGAGCACCCCAGGATGGGGTAACGGCCGCACTGAGCACCCCAGGATGGGGTAACGACCTTCCCTGCGCTGCCTCGTTCGGATCCCCGCTGGGGAAGGCAGCAGAAAGCCGTGGCTGAAAGGGAACCCGGGAGGTTGTGTTTTGGGCTCCTTTGTCCCGTCCCCCCAGATCAGCGCTGTCTGAAGGTTTTACGGTGTCGCTCACCTGCTCGTGAGCCCCTGTCCCGGGCTGGGCTGCTCCTGTGCTTCACTCTCCACTCTCAGCGTTTTCTGACATCTAACCTGAATCTTTCCTATTGAATTTTAAGCCTGTTACTTTTCCCTGGCTATTGAGAACAGATTATTTTTGTCCTCGCTGCAGCTGCCTGCTTTCTGCTTTTCCAGTCAGGTCACCTCTTCCCCACCTGATCTGCTGTTCTCTGGGCTCAACGTCCCACAGCTCACAGGCTTTCTTGCAGAGCCCTTGAAAGCATAACCCGATCATTGCTATTGATTCACTATGCAGTCTCTCCGTGTCTTTTATTTAACTCTGTTCCTAAAAGTAGCGTTCTCCAACTGAAACGCAACCCGTTCCGCGCGGAGCGGTGGGGTTACAGTGCGCGTGGTGGAGGTGAGGCTGCTAATTGTAAATCCTGGTATGTTTTCCTTTTTCTGCCACAGCATGACTCAGTTGACTCATTTTCAGCTTGTGATCCTGCAGGCCTCGGCTCTCCCCGCTCCCAGCGCGCTGGTGCTGCAGGTGGAGACGCTGGGACGTCCCCTGCGGCGCTGGGGCTGGAAACCCCCCCACCCGGGGGTCCCACCCTGGGGTCCCACCCTGTCCCACCTCAGTGTTCTCCTGCTGAGGAGCCTCTTCGTTACACCCAGGCAGAATTTCGCGTGTTGCACCTTGTGCCCGTGGGCTCCCGTTCTTGGTGCACCTCGAGGAGGAGGCCGGCCCTCTCCTGCAATCCCTGTACATAGACTGTCATTGCATTTGTCTCCATTGACTAAATCTTCGCCCCCCCGCACACGTATTTCTTGAGTTTCCAATAATCATTTCAATTATAATACTCTAATGACTTTGCGTCTCCTTCCCGCTTGGTCACATCTAGGAGCTTAATAAGCATATTCTGCACTGCATCATCCCACTGCCGATGGTGAAATTGAGTCAGTAGGACCTGGGTAGGCTCCTGTGAAATCCATTTAGCATACATTTGTAGTCTGACAGTCATGAATTAGTTTTCTGATCAGTTTTTCAGCACTTGGCAGGAATTTCAGCTAGATTTAATTTCTGTTGTTTCTGAGGATGGCACAGAAGGCTGTCAGAAGTTCTGCAGAAGACAGCTACGTGTCTTCAGTTTCTTTGCTCTTCACAAAGCCTGGCCTGCTACCCTCTCCTAGAAGTAACTTGGATCCCTTGAATTTGGTTCGCTCTTTACAAATGGCCGTTGTTGGTCACCTCTGTTTACAAAACACCTGCTTTCCCCGGTGTTTTTCTGGAGGATAGAGTGAAGTTGCCTGGTGGATGGTGCAGCGTTCCCCTCCCCGGGCCGTGCGTTTGAAGCCGGTTGTGCCGTCCCTTTCCCCGAGGGCTGTTGCGGTTGGCACAGCCGTGGCCAGCGCCGGGGCTGCTCCCGGCGGGTCTTTGGCCGTGGCTCGGCGCGTGCCCTGCGGATCTCTGACGCTCGTCAATAGTATGGGCAGTTCATAACCCGGGTGCGGAACCCGGCACACAGACGAATGATGCCCCAAGTACTGCGTGGTGGTTCTATGAGACCCGACTGACCTGCCGATTTGGTGCTGTTTGTGTGATGTCGGTGAGCTGTGCAGCAAAGAGCTCGAGTGCAAAGCCCACAAAGCCACCGAACCCCGGGTCGTGGTGCCGGAGCTTTTGGCTCCTCCGGCTCCTGCCGGTGCTGCTGCTCCTGCACCCCCCTGTGTGTGTCCCCTGGGGCGCCCCGACCTTTTCCAGCCTCTTCTGCACCTGTCCTGTGGCACTGGGCCTTAAAAGAGTCGAAGGGTTCTCCTGAAATCCTTCAAGGTTTACACTGGGATGTTATCTCACCGTACCGTTTGTCTCAGCTTTCTGCTGCAATGCAAACAGGTTGTTAGATGTATTTTCTTTGGAGATTTGTATCTTGTTGCTTTAAAATAGACATCATGGTCTGAACTCTGCAATTTGCAGTCATGTTGCCCAGGCAACAGAATATTCTCAAATGGAGTGATTTTTGTTAAAGAATGTCTTGAGTTAACTGTGATTGTTTTCTAATTTAACTTAAATTTTAGCTGACAGTGTTTGGATTTCTAACTTATTAATGACATCATATCTTGTGATGCCATAGAAATTAATAAATTTAATTCTACTTATGTAGATGATAAGTGTTCAGTGTTAGAGGATGCTTGGAAGGAAGTGGTAAAGCGAGGGGATGTTTTTGGGTGTACTGAACTTAGCTGTAAACTCCTGCTAGCTGCCGTTTTTCCTCAACATGTGTAAACCAGAGAAACAACATCTGCTGGTTGACGTGTTTCAAAGACCTACTCCTAACTAATGCCAAAAATTCTGCCTGATGTGTGAATGTCTATAGCATTATTTTTATTAATAAGCTCCATATTTTTCTTGTCGTCACTACAGCGGTAACCTTGTCCTCCTCCATCTGTTCTCTCTTGTCAAACATTTGGATTGTAAGGGTTGTGGGTTTTTGTGTGTGCCGAGCCTACTGATTTTGCTCTTTAGCTCTATGATAGTAGAAATTAAAATAATTTATGGAGGTGTGGAGTTCCTGTTGGCACTTGGAGCGGTTATTCAACCTGTTATTTATTGAAACCGCAACATGTCTTCCTCAAACTTACTGCATTTGCTGTCTGAGTGGGAAAACATTATTTTTTTGGCATTTAAAAGTATATTTGTTAACTTTTAACAATACAATTTATTAAAGTTCAGGACCTCTGAGAAATCTGTTGTCTGTGCTTAGGCTCTTTATTGTCCTTAATGATCAGGTAACACAGAAACCCAGCTTCTTTTAACCTTTCTGAGACTTCAGATTACACAGTATGCAAGGGATTGGAAGGGACCTCAAAAGATCATCTAGTCCAGTCCCCTTAAACTGAATTAACTAAAAGCTTTCTCACGATGCAGATGTGAGAAGCGCAGCTCGCAACTAGAATGGGCTGTTAGCGATGGCAGCGCCCGCGAGCTCCCCTCAGAGGGACGATGTTTCCGCAGGTGAGGTTGGCGTCTGTGTGCCCAGCGCCTTTGGGTGCTCGGGGTTGTCCCCGTGTCGTCCGCTTCTCCAGGCACAGCGGAGCTGTTGCCTCCGCAGGGCTCGGCTTTTCCGGTGAGCCAAATGTGCGACAAGCCCCGCTGGTGTGGGGGGCGCGACGAGCCCCGCTGGTGTGCGGGCGGCATCTCCTGGCTGTCGGCACCGTCAAACGGCGCTTCGGGCCTGTTGGGAGTTGGAGGTGAAGCGCCCTCTTCCTCTGGAAAATAACAATTCATTAACTCTGGGGTGTTCCGGGATGGACGTGGGGGTCCAGGGGCAGCAATGGGGTGCAGGCAGAGCCGTCCAGGGGCAGCAATGGGGTGCAGGCAGAGCCGTCCCCCATTGGTAGCGGTAAGGGCTCTGTGGGGCCGCTGGGCCCGTGCTGGCGAGTTGGGCTCTGCCGCGCACCTCAGCACCTCAGCACAGCGATCACCTCGTCTGCACTGAGCACTGCAGTAGTTTGATGTCTTTCAACAGTCCCGTTGTGAAGCTTTTACAGCTGCTGGACCTCTTTGGTGTCCGCCAAGTGAATCTTGCTCTGTTCCTGCGTTGGGCTTGGCCTTGGCTCCAGGAGTGGCCCAGGGTGTTCGCACAGGTTCTGCAGCGCACAGCGCTCAGTGCTGAATTCGCACATTTTTCTAATTGGTACTCTTAATTAATCTTTTTGGCTACAGTTGGCAGCAATGGGGTTTATCCCTGTAGTTTATCCCTGGTTTGTGTCCCTGCTTTCCACGGCAGTTTCAGCTCCTCACAGCCGTGTTCTGGGCTCCTCTGCCCTCCTCCGTCCCCTTGTCCCCCGGACTCTGCCCCGTCCACCCTCACCACCGCTCCCTCGGGCTCATTGCCAGCACACAGCTGCTTTGGGCCCAGGACCTGAGCAATACCGCTGAGTAATGTCCTGCTTGGTGACATCTCTACGGTAACAAATACATTTGGAGCAGGGTAAATTATATCTAACAAATCATGCGCACACGTATATATGTATCTTCTGGATGCAATCTAGATACACCGTCATGGAGAAAGGTAAATGTGTTGTGCCATACGTTTCTGGGCACAATGTCTTCCGTGGAGGTCAAGATACCGCTTTTTCTCCCCGCTCTGAGCAGGAAGTCAGCCCTGGAGATGTTTGTCAAACCTGCATTCCGTCCAAGTAGATTTTTCTCAGTGCTCCTCTGTGCTGAGAAAATCAGAAATTGGTTCTGTGGTTTTAATCAAACGTCTTGGCGAAGTAAGCGTGTCTCTTTGTCCTTCCAACAGTGTACCGGTGGGTTAATCGGTCACCAACATTTTTCTAATACTCTTTTAAGATTTAAGGTGAGCAAACCCACTTCTGCCCATCTTTCCTCAGTGGTCAAAATTTCCAACTTGCTGCTTTCAGTTTGTTTGCCTCCTTCTCAAAGACCTTCATCCCAACACTGGATAGATCAGTCCAGGTGGGTCTTTGCCATCTTATCAATTCCTCCTAAAATTACTTTTTTCTTTATGCAGTGTCACGGTTTTCTTGACTTGTGTTTAGTTTGGGGTTTCCGCTGTTACCACGCGTTGTGTTCTGCTTTACAATGTCTAGCCAGTTATTCTCCACCTCATATTTATACACTTGATTTCTCTGTTCCAAGTGTAAGTTTGAACCAGACCTTACTGGATTTCGTCTTTCTGATTTCAGACATTGTTGCTTCTGTCAGCCAGATTCATAAACGTGTCAATCAGTCTCTATGTATTATGCTTTTTTCTTTTTAACGTGATTTACTTTCCAAAAACCAGGGAAATTATCAGTAAAACAAGAATAAAATCTAATTAGAGTCTATGATGTCAAAATTGGCATAGGGTATGCGGGAGAAAATAATCCAGAAAAGCATTCTAAATGCTAAATATGCATCAGTGTTCTTAATGTGCTATACACAGTCTCTGTGAAGATTTTACAAAACAACCTGGATATTGTGAGTGTGGGTAACGCTTCTTGTGCTGTATTAGTTATACAATATCGTGATGCTTCTGAAAATGTTTTGAACAGCAAGAAAGCTAATCAGATGAGGAAAAAGATACAGTAATAAATGAAAAATTTGGACTATAACCCCAGCTATGGGTGGTGAGAGCCTGGCCCAGGTTCCCAGAGAGGTGGTGGCTGAACCATCCCTGGAGACATCCCAGGCCAGGCTGGACGGGGCTCTGAGCAACCTGAGCTGGTGGAGATGTCCCTGTCATGGCAGGGGGGACTGGGGAGGGCCCTGCAACACAAACCATCTGTGATTCTATGGACAAAAAAGGGAATTGTGAAGCAAAGAGAAGGGAAAAGGTGTGAATAACCATAACTGAAAATATGAAGAGAAGTTCTGGCTTCTTGATAGAAAAAGAACCAGGAATACAGGAAGGGCTGAAAAAAGGAAGTTTGTTTTTTAACAAGGTTAAAATGCCCTTTTTTTAAGAAAAAAATTTATTTTTTTTTTTTTAATGAAAGGAGGGAAATGGCAGAGCATATTTTTTTCCTGGCAGTGTTTCTACTCTAATCTAGAATTTAGCCCTTTCTTGGATAGAATAAAACACTCTTCTTCTTTGCGGTAGGTTTAAAGTGTTTTCTCTGGGTAGATGGCTGGTTTGCTGAAGCTCTCCTCTCAGCTGTGGTGTAGCTGGGCGCTGGGCTCCCGCCGCACTGAAAGGTTGCAGACCGTGGGGAGGCTGGCTGGCCGCGGGCGATTTTCTGTCGCCGTGTAACAGCCCCAGGTTGGGTTTTCTGAAGCTGGTTTTTCTGAGAGGCCGAATGCAGACACGCTCACGGGGGGGTGTCTGGGTGAGCAGTGACCGGCCGTGCCCCCTCCCTGGCCGTGTCACCCTGCGGGGACCTGTGTCCCCTCCCCGTGCTCCCTCCAGACACAGGTGTCCCTGTGCTGCTCCGGGCAGTCACTCACCAAGGAGCAGCTTTCATTTGCCTCATGAACTTCTGTTTGTGTTTTTTTTTTTTTTTTTTACTTACCACTCTCTCAAGGATTTTTTTGAATCCTCATTTGATTTGGTTTGGTTTTTCTGTCTTTTCATTGAAGTTTGTCTTGTAAGAATTGATCAGATTTTGGCCTCCTGGCTCCCTCCCACTCCTCCTCCAGTCTCCAGTGTGAGACTGAGCTAATTCTGAGTCAGATGGCATCGCAGCTTTCATCATCCAGATGATGTTGGTAACATGAAATCTCCCCGACCTGCAGCACCGTGCTGTGGTTACAGATGTTGCACCAAGGCCTGTGCCTTGCCCAGGATGGTGCTCGTTTCCCTGTCCGATGGGCTGAGTGGCGGCTCTGGGCAGGTCTGGGTTCTGGTGGTGTGGCCCTTCTGGTCACAATCTTCCGCTGTCCTGTCCCTGGAGAGCGGCCCTCAGGGCCGGCTGGGCTGGCGGCCGGACTGACCGCCTCTTCCCCAAGAGAACTGACCGGTCCTCTCTGCCTTGTTTGCCCGCTCTAGACAGCACCATCCGTCACTGCTCCATCTCGACAGGGCAGCCAAGAGATGTCCTCGCTCACCTCTCCCCTCTCTCCTGTGTCTGTGGGACACTGTTCCCAGGCACTGACCGCCCACGCACCTTGAATCCAGCTCCCTGTGTCCAGTACCCGTGGCCTGACTTTTTCAGGCATGATTGGTGGCACTGGGGCTTTCTGTGCAGGTGCCATCGGGGCTCTGGCCAAATCCATCATTCTTCTCTTGCAGAGTCTTTGTCTGAACTTTCAGGAGATGCCACCAGCCCATCTTTGGTCTCTGCAGGCAGCTGAAGCTCATTTCCAGAGCCGTTCTGCAGCACAAGGGATTCGGGGACATGGTGACCCCCTGGCCGTGGCAGTGGTCGGCCTGCACGGCCTGCCAGGGGAGTGGCAGGTGTAGGGGAGGTGACACCCGTGCCAGGGCTGCTGGTGGTGTTTGTACCAGCACCGCTTGGATACCACACCAGTGTTCCCCTTCCAGCCCGGACTGGTGGTTATCAGCCCTGCTGGAAAGGTCAGTCCTGGCAGGTGAGATTCACTCCTCAGAGTCTGGGCTCACATTTCTCCTCCTCCAGCTCAAAGGCCTCCTGAACATAACAGCTCCAAGGTGCCTTCAGGTTTGTTCCTGCTCCCCAGAAACATTCAGAATTCAACAAGAAGGACCTACAAGAAAACTGGAGAGGGACTATTTACAAGGGCAGGTAGTGACAGGACAAGGGACTGTCGCTTTGAACTGAGAGAGCGGAGATTTAGATCAGACCTAAGGAAGAAATTCTTACCCATGAAGGTGGTGAGAGCCTGGCCCAGGTTCCCAGAGAGGTGGTGGCTGAACCATCCCTGGAGACATCCCAGGCCAGGCTGGACGGGGCTCTGAGCAACCTGAGCTGCTGAAGATGTCCCTGTCATGGCAGGGGGCACTGGGGGAGCTGGGAAGGCCCCTCCAACCCAAGCCATCTGTGATTCAGAACACCCCGCTCCCCATGATGAGGGAGATCACAGCATCATCAGCCTGTCGTTAGGATAGTCTTGTGATGCATCTCATTGGGAGAATCATCTTGTTTTCCCAGTAGCTCCATGTGCCTCATCTGAAAGCACTGAGGGCGTTCTCTGTTTCTCTTGGCCTGGACCTGGGTGGTCGCAGCTTTGGACATTTTTGTTTCTCGTATGTGTTTACATGCACCCCCTTCCTGATGCCAACCATTTGCAGACGCTCCTTGTAGCGGCAGAACATTTGTGTGGCTGAAGAGCCTTTTCTAAGTGCTGGGCTCGGGCTGTGGTCCATGGGGAAAGCGAATCCCCGTTTGCTGTCGGAGCGTGTGCTGCAGGCTGTGTTCCCAGCTCCGGCTGCGCCCGCGGCAGCGCCGGCTGTGCCGAGGCCCTGGCGCTGCGTTTGCCCCGCTGAGCTGCGTGGCTCCTGCGCAGGAGCTCTGTCTGTTGCTGCAGGAGCTGTTGGGTCTGCAGCGCTGTCACAGCGTGACCGACCCCGGTGACGCTCCCGGAGCATCAGACGAGCTGCATCTGTGCGGCGCGATGGCAGCACACATGCTGGGAACGTATCTGGAGCTCCGGCTCGTATGGCAGCCCAGATGGAGCTGCCGTCTGTGAGCGGTAGGACTGACCCGGTAGGACTGCCAGACTGCTGGAAATCTAGAACAAATATAGAACATGCTTGGAGTCTGCCTGGCCAAGGAGAGGTAGACAACTTGGAAAAAAGTGCAGACATGTAGCAGTGCTGCCTGGTTAAATGAAATGGGATGATTAAAAAGAATCATTCTGCTCTCTGTTATCTGGGATAATGGGCAGGTCACAAATCATCAGCAACAGGAAGCCTCAATAACTGGAGAAGTCTTGGGTAAAGTGATACAGAAACAGTTGACACCAGAGTGTGGCTTGTTGACAGGTGCTTCTCGGGCTCTGATGTATCGTGGCACCAGCTTGGCTGCCCGAGCCCTACCTGAAGCTCTTCCAGGGCAGGTCTGCCCGTTCTCGCCCAGCAGCGCTGATGGTCGCTCCCCTCTCTCCCAGCGTGGGCTGGCGCTGCTGCCGGGCTGTCCCCCCGCCCCGTCCCGCAGCCGCCGCTGCCTCTGCTGCCTGCTGCACGTGTGGGGGGTGCCTGCGAGGGGCTGGGCTTCTCTGGCTGTTGCGGTCTGCAGCTGAGGTTCCTGTGGGAGCACGGTGTGCTTGAATGTGGAGCAACCATGGAGGCTGGTTTGGTTCGGAAAGAGTCTGTCACTTCCCCAGCTGGAGGTTCAGCCCTTGGGGGTGTGGGCTTTTTACGGAAATACGTGAACACATCGGTGTTTTCAGAGCTACTCTGGCATTGCTCGGTGTTCTGATCCTTACCCGGGTAGCTCCCTTTGGAAGGTACCATCCAGAATGGAAACTCCTGCCACTGAACTTGATCTCTTCACTTCCCTCTCTTCCTTTTTCTTCCCACTTTGTTGTCGTGGTTGAGATGGACAGATGACGCAAAGTTCTTGTGTACAAACAGCAGTCTCCATTTATTGCCACAAATGCTTTTTTATAATGTTTTTATCAATACATGTCTTTTTTGCTATTGGTTACAGGCTGCAATAGTAACATATCATTGGCTAATTTTGCTGTGGTCAGTGTTACTCTTTTACTCCCTTCTTTCTCATGGGTACACCTTAGTATCTGCAAGGGCAACCTCTGTTCCCATACCCATGTCAGGGAATCCACGGACCCACCGTAGGCCCCCACACTTTGTGAAGATCCCGATGAGCTTTTGTGTCAACTGGACGCTTCCCTCAGCTCGGAGGCCGAGGCTGGGAGCTGTGCCTCGCGCGTAGTTGGGATGTTCTGCTGCTCTTCTGTCTGCTCCCCGCTCTGCTCTTCGGGACCCTGCAGGGTGAGGTGTCCAGCGGTGCAGCCGGCGAGCCCGGCACGCCGCGGGCCCCGGCGTGGGGAACGGCGCTTGGCCGGTATCTTTAGGGACTAAGGAGCAGACAATGGGCCTAGCAGTGTCCATACTGTGAGGACAAGTTCAAGGTGTTTTACCCACTGTCGTTGTACTGGGAAAGTGACTCCATTTTTTTTAACCTTCAGGATAGCTTTTTTTTACATTTCCCATGCGAAATACTGTGGTGCAGGTTGGCCGGGACTCCTGTCCCTGGAGATGCTCCTACCCGAGCCCTCCACAGGGCCACTGGGACCCTGGCCGTGGTGGCAGGGTGGTCTGTCAAGGTTTTATATCCCGCTGCGCGGTGGCTCTTGGCTCCCCAGCAGCCCTGCAGCACTGGTGCTGCGGGCGGGATGGTCCGAGCTGGGCTCAGCGCCGGCCGTGCGGGTTTGTCACCCCCCGGGGTGGGACCGCGGCCTCTCCTGGAGCTGCTGTCCCTGCCTGGCCTCTGCAGGTCCCCGTCTGTAGCGTGTGAAGGTCGCGGGCTGGTGGCAGCGGGCGCAGAGGGGTCACGGGCTTTGGTCTGTGGGAGCCCGGAGGTGCCTCCTCTGGGCTCCTGCTCCATCAGTTCTTCGTGGAACGTGACCTTATCCTCTCCCTTGTTCGAGCAGCCTGTCCCTTGGAGCTGATAACCACGATGTCTTCCCATAGCTCAGTACGCCCACCCGAGCCCCATCTTCACCATCACACACCGCAGCTCAGTGCAAGGAGATGACAGGTGCTTCAGTATGAATATACAGTGACAATTCAGAACGAGAAACATTGAACACTGTTGTAGAGTCAGGCCCAGGATGAAAACCCAGTGAAGCTGAAGTTGTTTAACCGGGTTCTGCAGGTTTGATTTTTGTTTGGTGAGCGCGGTGGCTGCAGCCCCGGCCGTGCCGGCGGCCTCGGCCCCTGGAGATGGGTCCTTTAGTTCTCCAAACCCTGTGCTCTGCGGCCGGGGCGCTGGTTGGTGATGTGTTGCTGCTGCTGGGGTCCTGGAGGATCCTCATGGGGTGTCACCTGAGCTCTGTGTCACCAGGAGGGGCTGGGGACCATCTCGGGGGTTCGTGCAGTGCTGTGCGCTTTGTTGTACTGCACAAACATCCCTAACCAAAAAGAAACGACAACAACAAAAGTGCACTACACAGAACCTGGGTTAGATCTCACAGCCATTACTCTTACAACAAATATTTAAGTGATCTTTCTGTTTTCTGCTGTTAACTTTTAAGACCTTGTAAGTGCGCTGACATTACACGCCGCACAGCCCGTTCAGGTGTCCCTCCTTCTTTCTTTTAGAAATTACTGAGCTTGCCTAAAAAGATAAAAATAGGCAAATTGCTGTTAGATTAAAAAGCGTTGTCACTTTTCGTATCATGCTGTGGAATGACTCAAGCATTTCAGAAAATAGCGCTGTGCCAGAGCCATGAGCTGGTTGTGCAGCCTGAACGTGTGTTTCCATAGCTCGGGCTGTGGCGTGCAGAAAGAGTTGTTTGTGGCACCAGGGCAAACCAGGGTGAGCCGTGCCCTTTGCGCGGTGTCTGCCGGCTCCATGGCACCACCAGAAGGAACTTGGCTGTGATGTTAAAGCATTCGTATGTGGGACATCTGGCTTATTGCTTCAAAGTGGGTCGTCGATCTTCTGTGGGGAAGTCAGAATGTTTTTTCTGATTCATCACCAATTCCTCCCACTTTGGTGTACAACCACTAAAATTGCTAGCTGTGAAATATTAAAAAAAAAAAAAAATCAGGCATATCCATCCTTGAGACTTCCTTTTCTTGTTTACCTGTCCCCAAAAGCTCTCGTTTTCGATGTGGTGTTCACTGGCGTGGTCTGCGGAGCGGGGTCCCCACGGCTCCGCCAGCGCGGGGGGTGCAGGATGGGGGTGCTGGGGGTGCAGGATGGAGGTGCTGGGGTGCATGGGAGAGGTGCTGGGGTGCATGGGAATGCCGACTGCGGCCCCACAGCCGGGGCAGCCGCTGTGCCCCGTAGCACCAGCTGAGCTGACAACGCGGTGCGTAAAGTCCTTCCGTCTCCTTTGCTTTTTCCAACTTGGATTGGAAAACGTGCCCAGCGGGGCTCTTCTCCCTCCCCAGGGATTCCTGTTCGGTTATGCTCTTAGCAGACGCCTTGTCCAGCTGTTTCCTGTTGGCCCTGGACGCTGTGACACCTCCAGGGGGACGGCGGGTCCGTGTCCCGCGGTGTCACCGGCCCCTCCGCAGAGCGGGGACGGCGGTGCCAGCGGTGGGGGGGGCGGCTCCTGTGCAGCACACGGTTCACCGGCGTTTTGGGAATTATTCCTGAGATTTACATCTGATGAGACTCATAATTCGTACTGGGAATTAGGATTTTTCATGCTGCTTGTTTGAGGGACTTGGAAGCTCAAAAGCTTTTTCTAAATTCTCTTTTGCAGTCTTTTGTCAGTTTGGTTGTTTTTCCTTTCAGATTTCCCCAAATTCAGGTCGCTTGCCCTTCTGTATGAAGTTTTGTTTGCCTGCTGAAAGAATGTGGCCTTTGGGAGAGCAGACCTTGTCAATGTGTGTGTGTATGTAAGGAGACATGGAAAGATCGCCATTTGAAGCAAGCTTGGGGGAAAACAGATTCTGACTCGATTTTTCTCTGCTGTGGTGGCCTAATTTCCCAAATGCAGAAGGAAAGTTTCTTTCTTCCAGCCATCACTGATCGCTTCCAGCTCCAGCTGAGCAGTAGGGGAGAATTCTGGGCCTCAGAAAATGAAAAAAATGCACATAAACATTGTTGGGCTGAGGATAGTAAGACTATTTCTGCTGAGAAAGGATGATAGTGGAGAGGTGTGCACGCTGCACTGAGTCACCCTGTTAAATATATCCCTTCGTCACAAGTTAGTGGTGACATGCAAATGAAGCTCGTATTTCTAAAAGCTGTTCTGGTGGGAGGGCAGGGGAGCGCTGAACAGCTGGAGCCCCTCGGCCCTGTCTATGTCTGGGGTTTGGCTCCTGCTGCCCCACCAGTACGCTCGTCTCAGACACCAGCCCCAGCCTGGGAGGAAAAGGGGGTGATGGTTCCAGCACGGACGGGCAGAGCCAGCAGCTGCATCCCAGCCTGTTCTCACACCTGTTTTCATGCTCCGAGCAGCAGCACTTTGTTTTTGCCCAGAATCAACTCGATCCAGCCGCAGGTGCTGCGGGGGGCTCAGCAGGGCCTGGGGGTGCTGGGGTGCAGGGCAGCGGTGGCTGCGGCTCCCATCGAACGCAGGGCTCGGCCGTTCACTCCAGAGCTCCTCCGGTTCAGCTCCCTGAGGAGCAGTGCTGGGGTTCGTGTGCTCCTGCCCGTCTCACTGCGGGTCCCCTCTGCACCCCGGCAGCGCAGCCCTGCTCACAGGGGCACAGAGCAGGTCACACAGCATCCCAGGCGGGTCTGGATGGCTCAGAGGAGGAGACTCCACACCCGCTCTGGGCAGCCTGGGCCTGGCTCACGTGTTAACAGAACACTTCTGCACATGGTTCTGAAAATGCTGGACCGCTCTGCCTTACCGCTGCCATGGGTGCTGTGTTAGGCTGTTTCCCTAAATATGTAAGAGGTCAACCAAGGGTTCAAGTGATGTTGCTGGTCTATTGGCTGAAGTCTTAGTACTTCACTCTGTCTCCTTTTACACGTGTAACCTCCCTTTGTGCAGAACGCTGCTGTCCCACGTTCCCAGGACGCCGGCACCTGCAGAAGCAGTTTGGGGAGTAAATGTCACGGGGGAGTGATTTTAGGGTTCTGCTTGCTGCAGAACAATGTTTAGATTTCTTAAAGAGAAGCGCGACATGGAAGAGTTTGGTGGCAGGTTTGCTCTATTATTTACTGCGTGGGGGAGATGTACCGCGCCGAATGCTGTGACCTTCTCTCCAGGTGCTGTATCTGTTCACGGAGCAAACTTACAGGCGTTTCCTTTCCCTGATAACCGCTCTCTCCAGGGATTGTGTTTTGAAGCTCCGGAGGCAAACTCTCAGGCGAGGCCGTATCCGTCGCAGTGCAAATGTTCGGGATTCTTCTTCCCCCGATAACCGTTCTCTGCGGAGCCCGTACTCAGAGCTCCGGAGGCAGACTTTCAGGGGAGACCCGTAGCCGCAGGCAAAGCAGACTTTCAGGAAACAAAATTCTCAGAAAATAAAAAAGTTAATGGAGTAGAATAGCAGAAGGGCTGGCTCAAGCTGGGTACCTGCACAGAGCATAGAGCATCCGCCTGAGCATAGAAAACTACAGACTCTTATATCTTTACAGACCATTCACACCAAGATTCAGTCCAATAGCAAAATTTTGCCACCGGGTCCCTTGCTCCCCGTTGGAACCTTTGACTCCACGTGGGCCTCTGTTTTGTTCAGTTGTTGGCATTGGTTTTGGTCCATACCCTTGAAGGTGCCCTTTTGTCTGGATAAGTCCTTTCTTCTCAGCGAAGTGCTCTGCAGGTATCTGTAATGTCTCCGTGTTAGCCTTGGATCCTTGTTTTCCCAGTCAGTCCCATTTTTCCCAGTAAAATGCAAGCCAGACTTTATCTTTCAGGCGTTTAGTGTAGTCTGCAGTTGCTTTTGGTAAATACAAGTACAGCCTTACAGCTTAAAATTTTAGCAAATCTGGTCTACAAAGTAACATGAATCAAGGAGTATATTAAAAATCATACAACCTTATATTTCTAAATAATGCATTACATTCAGTATGCATCTACTTAAGCTAAATGACTAATATTGAATTTAAATTGGGCTCATCCACTGACCTGTGAGCAGTAAAACCGTTGCCACACAGCTCACTGATTTAGCAGGGGCAGCTCACAGGGGCTCATCCAGACTGCCCTATTTACAGACTGAAGTGGTTGACTCGTGGTCAAGTTGCACACAGCAGGAAAAGTCTGCACGGGACTCCCCGCGCGCACAGGCTGCCAGCGCTCAGGGTCTGTTCTGCTCCCCTGTGGTCTCCTGGAGGGAGTTCTTGGCCTGGCTGCGGCTCAGGCCCTTCCCTCCTCTGGAGCCTGCGCCAAGCTGCTCTGGTTTGGCTGGAGGTCGAGCGCATCCGCCACAGTTCGACAGACCTGTTTTGTCTGAGTGTTTTGTGGTGGACCCACGTTCAGCCTCCCCACTTTCCCTGTTCCTTTGAGTTCTCTACGGTTCTTCGTGTGGAGAGAAGCCGTGGGATGGGTGGTAGGCAAAGCAATACTTAACGTCGGTCTGAAATGCTGCAGCTTTACTGGGCCGAGCTGCTGCTCGGCCAGCGCAGCCCGAGCGAGCGCGGGTCGGGCCCGGGCAGGGAGCCCGGCTGCTGGTCCCTCAGCTCACCAGGATCCCCTGGAAAGCTTCAGGCTGGAGAACGTTTTGTCAGCACCTGCAGGACTTCAGATTAATTCCCAGCTGGTGTCAGGCGCATCAGCCCCCGGCTGGGGAGAGGGGAACGGTTGTCTCCGAGCTGCTCGCCGCCTCTCGTTGCACAAGCCGTCGCCATACGCTGTCCCTGCGGTGCCAGGAGCGGATTTTCACCTTGGGGTTACCGACTGGGTGAGCTGAGGCAGAACAATCGTTGGCTCCGCGTCCCCGCGGAAAGCAGCTGTTACTGGTCCATATGGCGCGATCCGCGGCAGCGAGCGCAGGGACGGTGCTGCCGAGCTGCTCACCTCTCTTCCTCCCTCTCTTTTCAGGTGGCCATCATTGCAGGAAATTTTGAATTGGCTGAAATCATCAAAACCCACAAAGAGTCCGATGTTGGTGAGTTCGATCTTTCTTCTTCCCCTTTCCTCCCTCCTAACGCTGCTGTAGGCTGGGGGCGGCGTGGCTGTGTTGGTGGTTTCCTGGCACTGCCCGTGGCGGTTGCTGGAAGCCGCAGCTTTGGGCTGGTTTGGGTCTGGGGAGGCAGGACAGAGCTGCTTTCCTCCTGGGCCCATCGGCGTCCAGTTACTTTGTTCAGTCCAGGGTTTGCTTATGAGTGCTGAGAACTGCCAAGCTAAAGAATTAACCAAACCGTTAGTCCGGAGGAGCTCTGAAAAGCTCTTCTGTAAAATCCCTTTACCTTTATCTCTCTCTGTGCGACCTTGAGACCGTCTCATACCCGAGAGCCCCTCTCTCCTGAGGCTGTGAGGTGCCCTGTGTGTGGAGGAGACGAGCTCTGTCCCAGCAGCAATCGTGGCCACGGAGCTGCCCCGCTCTGAAGCTCCTGTTGGTAAAAGGAGCAAAGGAGCCGCCATTCTGGTTGTACTTGCTTCTTTATGGGGGAATACTTTTGGGTTTTCTGGTCGACCCTTCTCCTTGCAGCATGTCTTCTGTCCTTCTGTGGGTATGTGATGTATGTCATGCAAAACTGAGTTTTAGGTCAGAGACAAAATCAACACTTGTTGAGTTTTCTTGAATTATTCTGAGAAGTTAATTGGTTCAGAGCTCTCCAGAGCGATGGAGGAACCGGTGTGAAGAATTAATTCTTGGCGTGTGTGCCTTCGCAGCAGATACAGTCATCAGGTCAGCAGCTGAAAAAAGACTCGTGGAGTTTGAAACAGCCAGCGAGTGTTGGGCTTGGCTCTTGGAAGTGGCTGTGAATCTGGAAACCTGGGCCCCAAGACACCCTTTGTCACTTCTTTTCTCAGGTGGCTATGGCTGATGGTTATAAACAGCTGCTGAGAATTTGTGGGAAGGTATAAGAGTCAGAAAGCACATGGGGAAAAGCCTGAAAATTCCTTTTAACTACATCAATGAACGGTGCTCAGAAGAAAGCCACCCTGTTAATGGCAGTGGCGAGTAGTGACAGTCTTTGCTGGGAGAGAGTTGGGGACTAGATGACCTCCAAAGGCCCCTGCCAGTCTGAATTCTTCTATGATTGAATCTGAATCTGTGATTGACTGGCTCATTTTTATTGAAAAAGTGTAAGGAAAAGGGGCATGAAAACATGTCAAGTAGAATGAATTGCTCATGTTTTAGATATGGCTTTTTATATAAAATAGGTCAGGTAGCAGTTGCAAACTAATCGCAAGCAAACCAGCAGGTCCAGATGGTTTCCACCTGGGGTCAAGGGAACTGGCAGATGAACTTCCCAGGAAAGAAGAAATTGGTTTTTGAGTTCATTAAGAAGGGAGAGGTGCCCGTGTCTGACCAGAGGACAGGCTGGCGTTACCTGGGGTGCCTTGCTCTGGCCTCTGCTCCCACAGCCCAAGAACCACGGAGGCCGAGGCGCTGGTGGGACAGGGCAGCGTGGGGCAGGGCAGCGTGGGGCAGCGTCGTGAGGGGCAGGGCAGCGTGGGGCAGCGTTGTGAGGGACAGGGCAGCGTGGGGCAGCTCTTGGGGAAGTTTCCTCTGGAGTTGCCAGCATGAGACTGCGCTTGTCCAGCTGTGAGGCGGGAGCCGGTGCCCCCCCCATCAGGAATGCTCGGAGAGGACGTGCCGTGGCGAGGCTGTGGGAGGAGGGATGGTTAGCGGTAGATTTTGCTCCATTCTCCAGGACAGCCCTGAGCGTGCAGCTGCACTTCCAGGCTCCTGGAGTGTTCGTCCGTGTTTCTGTCTGGGTCTGGGACGTTCCTCTGAGCTGGAGCTGGCTGTCTCCACTTGCTGTGCTTCGTCTTACACTGCAGAGCAAGCCCAGAGGGTGCGAACTGAATTTCGTGTGAAAACAACCCAGAAACTGTGTTTCAGAAGAGCAGCCGATGTGCTCCATCTGCCGACGGGGTCACCACTGTTTGGAGTCAGAAGGCCGGTGCGGGGTGGTCAGTGACGGCCGCTCACAGCCCGTTGGGTGCAGGACATCTTGCGTGGGCTTTGCCGCGTTCCCTGCGCTCGGGTCCCCGTCCCTTCGGTTCTGCAGGGACTGGGAGCTGCTTGCTCTGTCACAGCCGCATCGCTGGGGATGGGGCTGCTCGGAGCAGAGGCTGCAAATCTGGGGAGGGAGAATGTGTTCGTACAAGTAGAAAACGTTCGTGCAGACTGTGGAATTGGGCTGTTCTGTTGTTTCTGGTTTTTAACTTGTTCTCGTGTTTTATGGGTCTGCAGACAGAGGAGGCCAAGAGTGGCAACTGCTGTGCTTTGTTTTCTTGGTTGGACCAGAGAGGCTGGATCGTGAGGACTTGTCAGTGCCACCACAGACCCTCTGCGGCCCACCCTGGTCCTGGCTGGTCGGTGCAGCCGCTGCCGTTCTGTCTGGATGGTTTCTGGGGAGCGGTGGGGCAGCCCGAACCCCTTCGGCAGCAGCAGGAGGGTCTCGGGGTGTTGCTGCAGAGCCTTGGACCGGCCGCTCCAGGCACGTTCGGAGGTGTTCTGAGGTGTGCCGTTGTGAGGATGGGAGATACCCTGGGAGGTACCCAGGCCAGCTGCTCCAGCATCCTTGACCTGGTTTGTGGGGGCTGGAAAGGGAGAACTCACTCAAAGGTGACAGGGAACTGCTGCAGAGAGCCCAGCGCAGCCANAAGGGGCAATGGGTGCAAACTGGAACACAGGAGGTTCCACTGAAAGATGAGAAGAAACTTCTTCCTGGTGAGGGTGGCAGAGCCTGGCCCAGGCTGCCCAGGGAGGTTGTGGAGTCTCCTTCTGTGCAGCCATTCAAACCCGCCTGGACCCCTTCTGTGTGACCTCAGCTGGGTGTTCCTGCTCCGGGGGTTGCACTGGATGAGCTTCCGAGGTCCCTTCCGATCCCTGACATCCTGTCATTCTGTGAAGGTGACTCTGAGCTGTGTGTCCAGGTCCCAGTGCAGCCCCCAGAGATGGTGGCGGAGAAAGGGTGAGCGGAGACCCCGTGGTGAGCAGGGACCCCATAGTGAGCGGGGACCGCAGGAGCTGGTCAATGGGAATGCTGCAAACAGGACAGTGTCTGCACCCCAGGGCTCGCTGGGGTGTCACTGCCAACCCCTGGCGTGTCCCTTTGCTTGTCCCGTGGGTGTTCAAGTCTCAAATCCACATCAGCATTTCTCAGTCAAATGTGTCATTCCACTGAGTAAAATCAGATGTGCAGCACATTACCCATTTTCTATCGAAACATTTGCAGTGGTGCTAATTGCAGGTCATTTTTGTCAGATCCCATGCCAGCTGCTCAGTGATTTTCATGACCCATGTTTTTGGTAAGTTTTCTTAGCCTGCAGGTTTTGAAGTATTTGTTTCAGGTAATTGGTAGCTGTCTCTGCTTTGTTATTGTGATGACACAAATGCTTCTTCCTTCTTCTTTTAGAATATACATCTGCATCTACAAAACAACCCCAAAGCTTTTTTTGAAGTTTCCTCCATTCTACTAACCCCTTGTTTTTCTTTCTTGTTTTTGGCTCCCCTTTTTGATTTTGAGTGTATTGCAACTTCGTATTGATTTCAGTTATTTTCCATAATTACAGAATAAATATATTCTGCAGTACCAATTGATGCCTTCATTTTACCACTCTTGTCCACACAGGCGTTTAACCATAGTTGCTTTATTTCACAATTGTGGTTTTATAACTTTTCTTTGCTAATTTTTATGGAACTCCTGATTTTTCATGTGTATTTTCTCTCCCTACATGGCAGTAGATCTGGATATAACATTAGTCCAATACTGAGGAATTATTCTGAAATGTTACCTGTGAGATGGCTGGGGCTGTGTTCCCTTTTCTTACGCTGAATATAATGAGGTCATGACTCATGGTCACTAAGCAACCACCAGCTTCAAGTCAAACAAATTAATTCATTATCAGTCATTATCAGTCATAACGAGGCCCAAACCAGTTACCCATATTATGTGGAATACCCTGTTGTTGGGAACGGGGCTCCGCGGCCCCGTGCGCTCACGGCGTGTTTGCCAGGCTGCAGGCACTGTGACAGCGCAGCTTCCCTCGTGTCGCGGCAGCGGGGGTGGCCGAGCCCTCGGGGACAGCGCGGTGCCCCTGCCTGGGGACAGGGGTCTCCGGCCCCGTGCGCTCGGGGTCCTGCAGCCGGTGCGCTGTGAGCTGCCCGGGCGGCGCTGCGGGCAGAACCTGCTCCGCTGCTGCGGGTGCACGTCCCGGGGTGCTCGGCTGTCTGAGGCACAGATGGGGCACAGCGAGCGTCGGGCAGCGGTCACCGCTCTCCTCGGGAGGTGTCCGTCCCGGGTGGCGGACGATAAGCAGCGCCTACCCAGGCGTGCGTGGCTCCGGGTCCTCGTCCCTTCTCGGTGTGAGCTGGCACGAGGGTGTTAGTTTGGAGCACAACATGTTGGGAACGTTACATGAGACTTTGGGTGTGGAGTTGTCAGTTGTTGCTGAGAAATCACAGCTTTATGATGTTTTGTAGCTCAAAGTAAAGAAAAAGTTGTTTCATGTTACTGAGGGTGTCCTGGAGCCACCCTAAGGCCAGTGTCAACTTGTCCCTCAGGTGCCCTCCTTACCTGGAGCCTGTCCCAGGCCTGCCCGTGTGCTGCAGAGCGCAAGGACTCTGACATCTGCCAGTGCTACTGATTCCTCAGTGCTCCCCTGTGAGGAGGAGAAATACACCCCGAGGGCTTTAAAAGATCCATTTCAAATACAACATTTTGCTTCCTTAGGACACTGTGGCCTCATATCCCTTGTTGCCAAGATTCTGTAACGTGTTCATAATATTCACCATCAGTGAAACATTTTTACTTTCCTGAGGGAAATGTGATGCCATTTAAGACCTTTGACCGCCCGTGTTGCCCAGATCTGAACCCCTCCTGGCTCTACTACGTCTTTTTTGAGACGGGATTTCTGGGGCGGCATGAGGGTGTCTGCTTTGCTCGCTGTGTTTGTGTGGGGGTGCCCTGTGTTTGAATGGTGTGTTTAACCGCGGCCGAGCTCTGAGAGGACTTGTTCTTGCAGTTGTGCTGTAGAATGGCAGTGTCTTGGGTAGATGTCTATGGCAGGCAGAGCAGAGGTGATGACGTTTCTTCTTCCTTTCTAACCTTTCCCCTTGGCGCCTTCTCAGAGAAGTTTGTGGAAAGTGCTAAATGAGGTAGATGCTGAAAAACTTTGTATGGAAGCCATAAATGAGTTCTTGTACGATGGAAAGCTTTATTTCTTTTTGTCCATTTGTGTGTGATTTCCTGGAGTGTTAACAGATGTGGATGTTCTTGTTGAACTCGTTCTATGTATCAGGATATTTGGAAATCTGCAGGCTGGCAGTGGTGAAGAGCTAAGGTGGAGAAAGGTGGCTTTCTGTGTGCCCTTCTTGCTTGTGTGCCTTCTCCGATGGCTTTCTTTGCTCACTGGTGTCAGACAGAATATTAACCTGTGGGAGGCCTTGGTCTGAGTAGTCCAGCGGTTCCTAGGAAAGGGGATGATTCTCCGCAAAAAATTCAGTAGGATCTGGTGGGACATCTGGAGCAGGTCCCGGGTCCTGCCAGAGGGCGATCTCCAGGTACAGCAGGATGGAGGGAAGCTTCACACTCTCTGGGCACAGCAAGCTCTCTGGTGTGGACTGGAGTTATCCCACAGCGGAAGTCTTAGGGTGGTCGTAGAACAGAAATATTCTGCAGAAAATCACTCCTGCCTGGGAAAACTCAGTGGTGTTTGGTAGCTGAATTTGTTTGGAAATGGAGTTAAAATCCAAGCTGGGTAACCTCACATTTTAGAGTTTGTTTGTGTGTTAGGGGTGCAGTTGAGGACCGCGGCTCCTCAGGCTGTGGTTTCCCCTCTCTGAAGGAGGGACCGTGAGCTCGGGCCATGCTCCGACACCTGCGCCTCGCTGGGCCTCGTGGCTCCAGGGACAGGTGGTGGCAGTTGCTGATCCTGCGTTTTCAGCCTGGGCTGGCTGGAGGACATGTGGGGGATGCCAGGAACCTGTCCCCAGGGTGCTCCCCCTGTCCCCAGGGTGCTCCCCCTGTCCCCAGGGTGCTCCCCCTGTCCCCTGTGCCCCTCCGCAGGGGATGCACTCGGTCACCAGTGACCGTGGGCCTGTGCAGGGGTGACCTCACAGGAGAAGTCTGATCTTTGATATTGTGAATTTGAAAAATTCCTCGAAAAGCTAGTGATGGAACAATGAATTTTTAAGACCAGAGTGACCAGTGTTGTCGACTTGTGATGAAAACAGTAATGCTCGCACAAGTCCGTACAAACACTTTGGTAAGAACTCTTGCCCAGCATACAAACCTGACTGTGCCACTAACTGTCACCTTGGCAAACCATGAATAGCTTCCATTTCATTATTTTCTTGATATAGATCAGGTTGACCAGTTTCTGAACCATCGCATGGCTTTATTTTGAACATTCACTGTTGTTAACATTATTTTTAGAAGTGTGGGCTGAATTTAGATGCATTTTAGATGCATATCCTGTGGCTGAACAGATGACGCTGCCCTTTGCAGGGGCTGACATCTCTGGTTATTTTAGTTGTTCTGCTCGCTGCTCTGGGCTTGGAGCCTGTTCTCAGCCGGTTTGTCAGGACTCGGGCTTGTTTCGGTCTCGCTGCCTTTGAAGGAACAGCCCTGTGTTGTACAACCTCTGTTCGTGTTTCCCAGGTGCTTCATCTTCCATCAGGCTGTGATGAAACATCCTGAGCTGATCCTGTCTCAACAAATGCCTGAGATTCCATTGTGTTCGTACCCTTTCTTGTATGTTGTAGAATCACAGATGGTTCGGGTTGAAGGGACCTTCCCAGCTCCCCCAGTGCCCCCCCTGCCATGACAGGGACATCTCCACCAGCTCAGGTTGCTCAGAGCCCCGTCCAGCCTGGCCTGGGATGTCTCCAGGGATGGTTCAGCCACCACCTCTCTGGGAACCTGGGCCAGGCTCTCACCACCCTCAGGGTAAAAAAAATTCCTTCCTTGTATCCAGTTTGAATCTACCCACTTTCACCAAGGTGATTTGACCCGTGTCATTGCACCCGCCATTGCATCACCGCTACTTTTACTGCCAGTGATCTGTATCTTTTCTACGTCATTGATAAATACTAAAATATAAGTACTCCTGTACCAAGAGCTGACTTACTGGGTAAGACTGGGAATGTTCGCAACTGCTGTTCCTCATTAACAGTTCATTACCATGTCTGCTAAAATGTGCTCTGGTAACCTGTCCAGTAGCGCATAATCAGAATAGCAGAGGGCCAACAGTTTCACCCAGGCTTATGATGTCAGCAGTTATTTTTGTCAGTGAGATCTGAGCTCTTAAAGCCATCCTGGCTGATATAAATTAAACTCTCATTCCTTTTTATTAATTGATAATTGTCCTGTTTCGGTTTTTCCAGGCTTTTCCTAGCAATGACATGAAGCCAAGCTCTGTACGGTTATTGGAATCATCCCAGGGCCCCTTTCAGAGCTGCCTCCCCATCTCTGGAGCTTTTGAAGGAGTATTATAAATATAGGCCAGCGAACCAGTGAGCTGGATTGCAAATTCCTTTGAACTTTGCTGCAGAAGCTTTCCACCTGCTCATTTGAATGTACATCACTGATAAGCGTTGGTTACTGCTATCCTTGGAATTGTGGGGGAAGTTTTAAACACTCCATTTTGGTCTTGGGTGCATTTTTTTGCCAGTGCAGAGGTATGTGTAGGAATTATTTTCAAAGACAGATCAGAAATATGCATTAGATTTCTCCGATTTTCTGCTATCGTTGTTAATTTAATGGTGTGCCGCCCGTGACGGGTCTGAGCAGTCATTAGGATTTTCTCTGGGGGTAGCAATGGCCCGATGGTCCAAGCAGGACCCGTGATGTGCTGAATGAAACCAGGTGGAAAAGAGGAGTGAAAAAATGTGCCCAGCTCTTGCAAGGAGAAATTTCCAGTGTTGAGACGCATCAGGCTGGTGGGTTTTATCAGAAGGGAAAGGCTGGAAATCTCGTATTGCAGTTCTGCTCGCTGCCAGCACGGTTGAGAGTCGCTTGTAGGGGAAAACCAGCAAGTTTAATTAGCTTGTGTTTTTAGTGGTTTCAATGTAAGTTTCACAAATGTAGGTAAGATCTGAACGGCTGGCACTGAGCAGGACGGGCGAGAGACCCTCGTTGGGGTGACAGGTGGGACAGGAGGGGTGGCCCTGAGGGACCGGCCGGGGCTGCAGTGTCACAGCGTGGGGCGGTGGCTGAGGGGCGGGTGGCGAGGGCTGGAGAAGTGGTTGGAGAGTGACTTTTTAAATTAAAAAGATATAATGAGGCTGCATTTTCTTTCAGTGGACAACCTCTTGGTACCGAGGTGAATTACCAGCTCCTGCTTTGGAGCTGAGAGGTTCTGCTCTGCCCCATCTCATCCTTTTCCTTCGGTTTTCATTCCTAGGAAGTAAATACCTGGAGGGTGTGTTGGAGCAGCCTCTCTGCTGCATGGGAGGGGAGCCTGAGCATCCTCCGCAGCGCGAGGGGAGACGCCATCCGCCTGCTCCGCTTTGCTTTGTAATTTTCCACTATTAAAATGTAAATGTGGCCTCTCAGCTTGGAGCTGTGGAGACATTTGCACTCCGTGTGCTTTTGCTCTTTTACATGAATATTTAACATTGAGCCAGCACATCTAAATGACCTCTGAGCGTTGATTACACTGTGGCTCATTAGGCTGTCTCTGGGGTTGCTGGAGCGTGGTCCCGCAGCCCGCGCAGCGTTTTGGGGCCGG
This sequence comes from Pampusana beccarii, assembly GCA_013399365.1. Lineage (NCBI taxonomy): Eukaryota > Metazoa > Chordata > Aves > Columbiformes > Columbidae > Pampusana > Pampusana beccarii. Next base: position 96,247 of record VWYH01011271.1, on the reverse strand, counting down.
GGTGTCCCTGGGGAGCCCCGGCCGTGTCCTGCGCCCCCGAGCGGGGCACGAGGGGCGGTTTGGGGCCGGGGGCCGCGTGCTTCCCCGTGTGGGGCAGAAAGCAAAGGCGGGAGCGCCGGGCTCGCTCGGCTGTGCCGCTCCGAGCAGCGCTGTCATGGTAACTGAAGTGATTCATTTTGCTGGGAGAAACCCAGTAAACATACTTTGATTAAACTCTTGAGAAGGTATAGAAAAGAATCTTCAAAGCTGATTGTGTGAACTGCACAAAGTGTTTTTTTTCTTTATTGCTTTCACTTCCCTCCGTTCCCCAGTGGGGTCTGGATTTGGGGGTGGGGACAGGAGGCCCGTGTCTGAACTGGCTGGCTGGCGGCAGCCTGGGACTGTCCTGGTTGGGGTGCCTGGAGCTCGGGCTCAGCGCTTTGTTGTGGTTGTTACTGGTTTCAGGCAGGCTCAGAGCAGGAGGAGCTGGCGGTGCAGCCCGCGGGGTGGCTGAAGCCGTCTGGGGCCTCGTGCGGTGTTTCGCGGCGTGCCGGAGCTCCCCGGGCTGAGGAGTTCAGCCACCAACCCCGGGCAGGCCCGCTCGTCCTCACAAACCGGTGCCGTGAGCAGCTGCCCGTGCAGAGCCTGAGTCTCCACGCCTGGTTTGGGCCTTCAGACACGGGCTGGGCAGCGGCTCCTCGGGCCAGGTCCGAGGCCTCTTCGTGCCCCCCTGTCCCCGGTCTGGGGCTGGGGAAGAGGAGCTGTGTGCTGGATGGGCTCTCTGCTCCCCCCGTCTGTGGGAGACAGTGGCCTTGTCCCCTGCCCTGTCCCCTGGCCGGGGACTGCACTCCGTGGGGGGACACACGTTCCCTGAGCCCTGTTCCCAAACCTCTCAAGAGCCTCCTGAGTGTCCTGAAGACATGGAGAGCCAGATGGGGCTGCTCTGTCTGCTTTTACCTTTTGGGGCTTCCTCGAACACCCCACTGTGACTCCCGCTGTGGCTCCTTCCTTGCTGGCTCCCGCCTGGCGCTGCCGTCCCGTCCCTGTGGGGACGGTGTCCTGGAGCGCTGTCCCAGCTGCACGCCCTCTCCAGCCGCCTTCTGCCCCGAGTGTGGTTTCAGGGGGTGGCACAGGGCAGGGTCCCATCTCAGTGACACGCTGGGGCTCACACAGAGCGTGAATGGGGAGGGTGGCCTGAAGGATCCTCGCCCAACGTCCTTCTGACCAGAAGACGACTAAGCGCCCGTAAGGCCGAGGGCAACCTCGTTTTTGGCTGCAGTGCCGGAGGGTTGGCCTCAGAGCCAGCGGAGCGGCGGCACCTCGTGTCCTCACCGGCACGGTGCCGGGGCCGAGTGCCGGCCCAGCCGCAGGGCGGCGCGGGCAGAGACGGGGGCTCCTCCTGTGTTTTCAAGACTTTACACGGGCCTGGGATTGCTGCACGTTCTGGAGGCCTGCAGGTAACTACACAAGTGTAATGGGTGGCTGTGAGCACATGGCGGGTCTGCGCGTTGTTCTGTCCGGGAGCCGGGGCCCAAAGCAGCCGCGGTCACCGCAGCGCCCCTGCCCCGCGAGGAGCTCTCGTCCGTCGCTCCTCTCCCTCGGAACGGCAGAGTTTCTCCAAGACTTTTGCTTTTGAATACACGGTGCTCCCCCAGGGTGAGAAGTAAACAGCAAATCACACCTTCGGGCTGTTGGTCCCTCGTTTACCTCTCCTGGGAACGGCCAATTTGGAAACGGCACCGAGAGGATGCCCGGAGGCCTGGAGCGCTGAGCCGGGCTCCGCCGTCGTCCTTTGCCTGCATCGCTGCCCTGCGTGCGGTGGCCTCGATTTTCCATCTGCTGCAGCCTCAGACCCGTTCCCGGTGCCTTTGCTGTCCTTGTCACCGTGACAAGGGCTGATCTGCTGGACTTTCTTGTGCAAATAAGTGCACACGTAGCACCCTTCCACATCAGACTGCCTCCGCCGCTTCTGCTGTTGTTTCAGGGGCTGTTTTAAGGCTTTGCCCCAGCCCACGTCTCATGCAATGTGTGGGCATCTCTCCTGTCCTTTCTGCCATCTGGCTGTGGCACAATCTTCTTTTCCACATTTCTGCCATGTGCAACATTTTATTTCCCTTGCTGTCTCCATCTTGTTGTGTATCACAGCCAAGAACACGGTTGTATCTCTCCAAATAGATGTAATTCCTGTCATGAGAGCAGACGCAGGCTGTGCTGTATCCGCATGGCAGAGCCTCCAGCCTGGCTAGACATAAGCCTGTGATTAGATGAGGGCTTTGGAAAAGCTGTGTAGCATCTGGGCAGAGAAGTCGTGTATTGCTGACAGGAGCGGCAGCTGGGCCCTCTGCTTTCCCTCCGCCTGTGGAGCTGCCCGGACGCCTGCTCATTGGTGTTCTCGGTGCAAGCCAGGCTTGCCCAGGCACGTAGTGTCGTTCTGGCTCTCTAACCTCTGTGTAGGAACATCTGATCTCGAGCCAGTTGCCTTCCCGGCTGCGCCGTGGCCCTGAGCCAGGCCCTGGGGCAGCCCAGGTTGGGCAGGGGAGGTTTCCATCACTGCACCCTGCGCTCGGGCTCCTCGGGGCTCTGCCGGGCCCCTGGCCTCTCCCCGACCTGCCAGCGCAGACTTGGCTGCAGCCGCTTGTGTTTGGACATCGGCGTGAGCTCGGACACCCGAGAGCCCGGGGAGCTTTGCAGTCTAAATGTAAATTGGCTGAAAGTCTGTGCTCTTGTGGAAGTGCAGGGAAGCAGGGTTTTTCACTCATTTTTGGGGACTTGAGCGAGTCCCTTGCCCAGCAAATGAAATAGCCTGAATCCCACCTCATGTGTGGTTACTGTTCACTGGGAGCCAAATTAAAACGACACAGATAGTGCAGGTACATCCTGCCTTTCAAGAGGCTGACTTTGCAGCTCTAGCACCATCCTCTTAACGTGCTTCTGGAGTTAAATGCTCAGGAAACTTTGGCTTTACAACCTGTTATGTGACCTGGGTCCCTTTCTCCTTCGCTCCCGTAAATGCCGTGTTGTGTTGTGCTGCAGGGGCTCTCGCTGTGATGATGGATGGATGGATAGTGAGCAGCGGGCTGGTCCTGGGCTGCTTTCTCCAGCCCCTCTGCTCCTCCTCCCGACGTGAGCCCCAGACAGAGCTTGTGTTCTCCTTTGGCTTTAAGCTGGGGACTGTAATTTTGGTGTTGAGATGGAGCACTTGGAATACATAAAATGATGAGTGCTCTTGTGTAGGGTGTGGAAGTGGGTGACCAGGTGATTTATTTGACAAGCTAAATTAAAGCACTTGCCCTGACCTGTGCCAGGAATTATAAAGTACCTGCTCTTCACCAGCGGGTCCTTGAGCGAGCTGTCAGTGCCTCAGTGCTGTGACCAGTGCTCGCTGTGAATGTCTCTCGGGAGCTGTGCCCATGTCCCCATCCCTCGTCTCCTGGTGTGCAGTCTGTGCCGGCAGCGCCGGGACGGGTGTACGGCTTCTGCTGAAACAGCCGGGAGCAGAGGAGATCTGCACAGACCAGAAGGATCTCCTGCCCGCCGTGCTCCTTTCTTCCCTTCAAGATACATCTCTGCTTTTCTGTGTTTTTTTCTTTCTTTTTTGAAGGCTGGGCTGGGCGGGGCTCTGAGCATCCTGAGCGTCCTGAGCTGGGTGAAGGGGTCCCTGCTCGCCGCAGGGGGTGGATTAGATGAACTTTAAGGTCCTTCCCAAACCAGTCTGTGATTCTGTTCTTTTTTCCTTCTCATTTGTCAGCTTCGTAAAAGCAGTTTCCCAATAGGGTTGTTTTACAGTAAGCTTGCACTTAATCAGTTCAACATACAGTTATGTTTTTTTTTTTCTAAACAATTAATATCAAGAAAATAATGATTAATTTATAAAACACAGTGAAGTGAGCCCAGGCCAACTCCTGCTCTCTGAAGTTTTCATTGCTGCACTTTTAATTTTTCTATTTCTTCCTTCCTTGGTTTAAGTCAGGGCCAGTGATGCTGAGCCCAGTCACACATGGAAGAGCGATGAACCCAGCACCTCAGCACAGGTCTGGCTGAAGTTCTGGTGCTTTTAGTGGCCTTTTTTTGCCTCCTGGTAGCCAGGCCATGCAGGGTGGGAGCGCAGCGTGGTCTCTGCCCCAGCGGCTGGCGGGGAGCGCGGTGGCTTGGCAGGTTTTTCTAGATCTTGAATTTTTTCTTGCTGAATATTTCCTGTTTACGAAAATAATTGTACGATGCGGATGCGGAGCTGGCGTTTCCGCAGCTGTGCCGTCGCCTGCTACTGGAGCGCCGCTGAGACCCATCTGTGCATCGCCGGTCCCGGCCCGCGTGCCAGCATCTTAGGCTCAGGCTGACCGTCCCGCTGGAGCGGCCCTGGGCTCCAGGGTGGCTGATGCTGTGAGCTCACGGCCTTTGTCACGTTGTTGTCCCGCCATCGCTCGGTGTCACCAGTGCTGTGGGTCCCGGGAAGCGCACTGTCGGTGTACGTGTGACCAGTAAGTGCCTTGGCCTTCGGTTTGGAAGGTTTTCAGGCCGCTGACTTTGGTGCTTTTATGTGCTTTTATCATTAGGCAGCATTTGGCACTTTTAGTAAAACTAATTCTGTACTTTTTTCCAAGAACTTAAGGTTACTGACTTGCCTTGGTTTGGAAATAGCTCTTTGAGACTTGCAAGAAACTTTTTTATGTTTCCAGCAACTATTTCCAATTCTTAACAATTTTCAGATCTGCCAGGTGCCATGACATGCCTCCGTTTCACGCTTGCTTCTCTGATTTTTGAAGTGGTTTTCTATGAGAACTGACGTAGTACAAAATTAAACGTCTTGTGGAGGTCTGTGGTGTGTCTGGTGACAGACGGGCTGGGCTGGCAGCCCTCGTCACCCAGGCCGTTCAGCAGTGCCTGTGGAGCGGCTGTAGGTGCCGGACCGGAGCTGCTGGCTGCGTGGGTGTCGGGCGGGCCGTACGTCGGTGTCGGGCGGGCCGTACGTCGGTGTCAGGCGGGCCATGTGTCTGTGTCGGGCAGGCCGTACGTCGGTGTCAGGTGGGCCGTGTGTCTGTGTCGGGCAGGCCGTACGTCGGTGTCAGGTGGGCCGTGTGTCTGTGTTGGGCAGGCCGTACGTCGGTGTCCTGCGGCCCTGCCAGCGCCCAGACGTGGATCCGCAGCACGTGTTACCCGGGACTGCATCACACCCCCAGCCCAGGCTCTGCGTCCTTCCCTCCGACATCTCCTCTTGCCTGTGGCCTCTGGGTGACCGTTTTGCCCCGTTGTTGGTGTTGGGGCGCGGGCAGTGCCACGGCTGCGGGAGGCTGGGGAGCTGGACCGAGCCGCTGCGGGGAGCGTGGATGCTGCCGGCAGAAATTCCCCCACCACGTGGTCGAAACTCATCGAAGAACAAATGCATTGCGTTACTATGACAACGGGGAGATTTACAGCAGCTTGAAGTTCCTGTACTTTGAACCTGAAATATTCCTCGGAAAAACACTCTGCGTGTGGCTGTGCAGCACAGCTGGGAAGTGCCGTCGGGGTGCTGGGTCCGGGATGAGCCGGGTCCCAGGCCTTGCTCGGTGTCGGGCACGGTCCTGCCCAGATCCACGGCTGCGCCCTTGGCGGGGCCACCGGAGCGTGTCTGGGGCTCACGTGCCTTTTTGTCACTTGTGGGAGGGGTGGCCGTGGAAGGGCAAAGCCGGGCAGCCTGGAGGTGGCCGGGGCGGGAGGTCCTGTCAGCAGGATCCCACAGCTTGCAAACCTCCTCTGAGCGGGACAGCTCTGCGTGCTGCACCCATTCCTTGCTTTGCCACTGCATTTGCACCAGAAACGGGCTGGATATTGTCAGCTCTGGATGTTGCCACACATCAGCCAAACTTTAGGCACATTCAGGTTCAGGATGGAAATGGGTTCATTAAACAAAATTTAGGAAACTAGGTCTTTCCTGGCCCGGGGTCTGCAGTGCGGTGGCCCCGCTGCACAGCCCTGTTTCCCGCGGCCGTGCTGGGTTCCCTGTCCCAGTCCTGCTGCCCTCGCAGAGCTGCGGGCACAGGCAGGACTTTGCACCTCCGGGTGTCCCCGGGAGGTCCGTGTCCTCGCAGTCCCTGGGCTAGGCTGGGTGTCAGGCAGGGCCGGTAGTAGCTGGTGGTTTATTCTCTGCATTGCATTTTATAGGCTTGCACTTGGCACGTGCCTGAAGCTATAGCCTTGGGCCTTCCCTGCCTCTGAACAGAGGAGTGGGCAGTGGCGCTGGTTACTGCCGGTGTCCATGTCCCATGTGCATGTTGTCACCTCCGAACCAGGGTGACAGCTGGAGACGGGCCGGCAGGGGCCCTGCTGGTGGCCCCGGGCGCCCTGACCAGCCCTGCTCCCCGCTCTGGCAGCCTCCTCGATGCTTCCCGAGATGCCACCTCCCTACCATCCCCACACCGGGCTGGTCCCTGCCCGCCCCCGGCCCGTGCGGGGATCGGCGCTGCAGCCTGGGCCGTTCCTGCCCTCCCAGCGCAGCTCCTCGTGCTTTCCCGGCCTCCTGCTTTGCCGCCATCTTCCAGCCTGGCACGGCTGGCCGACACTGGCTTCGCGCTGCGTCGCAGTAGCTAACGCCGCTCTCCCGGCTCTCTTGCAGTGCCTTTCAGAGAAACTCCCAGCTACACGAAGCGGAGACGGATCCTCGGCGCTGGCGGCCTGTCCTCCCCGCGCGTGCTGCAGCGCTCGGCCAGCGACAACAACCTGAAGGCGGAGAGCCGGGCGTCCTACTCGCCGGTGCCCTCGCTGCGCAGCCTCCCCCCGCAGCTGCTGGCACAGATGCAGGAGGCGGCGGCGGGGGACGGCAGCCTGGCCAGCTCCGGCAGCGCCCGCAGCGCCCACAGCCGCTCCCCGTCCCTGCAGCGGGTGCAGGAGGAGAAGGAGGCCGACCTGCCCACGCTCCGGAGGAGCAGCCGCGGCAAGGCCAGGTGAGAGCCGGGGCGGCAGAGCCGGGCCGGCCGGTGCCGCGNCCCGCGTCTCCCGGTCCGCGCCGCAGCGAGCGGGGCTGGCCGGGGCCCGGAGCGAGCGCTGAGGGGCTTTTCTCCGTCTTCTCCCCGGCCCTTGGACTAATCTCTGGTCTCAGAAAAATGGTGAGTACATCAATGCCACGTTGTGCTTGCCGTTGCTATGACAATGAATGCATCTTGAAAACTAATACGAGGTTGCACATTGCAGACAAGCCAACACCTACTGTGTCCCTAGTGACCTGTGGTTATTGAGTTAGGGGTGCTCTGTCTGTGGACCTGGGGCTGGCATCGCTCTGCTGAACCCGCTGTCTGCCCTTGCCGGTGCAGGGGGCCCTTCCTCGTGCTTCGGGTGGTTTCCGTGGCCGTAGATGTGGGAGTGACGTGGACCTCGTGTTCCCCCGCTGCTCCCTGTCGCTCCCTGGCCATGTGCCATGCAAACGTCGGCTCTGGCCCCGCTCGCCGCTGCTGGTGCGTGCCTTTGGCAGCCGGGCACAGCCCCTGCTGCTCCCCTCGGCTGGCAGAGCTGCTGGGGACGCCTCCCTGGCCAAGGGTCCCTTCGGTGACAAGTGGTGTCAGGCTTTGCTTCTGCAGCCCTCTGGTTGTGGAGAGGTGGGAGTGCTGACGAGAAACGGGTACGCGAGGCCAGAGCAGGAGTTTGAACCGGGTCTGTGTTAGAGCTGTGCTCACTAATGACCGAGAAATGGGTTTGAGTGTCGAAGAACCATTTGGCAGATGGCAGCTATTTACATTAACTGCATTGCAGAAACAGCTCTGAGGCCCTTGGAGGCAATCTAAAGAATTTGGGGAAAAAGAAACATGCCAGTGAATAAAAAATAATGAAAATAAATGTAAAACAGGTACTAGAGGGGGAAAAAGGCAAACCTCTTGGGTACCTACTAGGATTCTTAATAGTTTAACTCAGGAGAAGTTGCAGAATGTTTTCTGAACAGCTCAATGGAAGCCTCTGCTCAGTGCATCTCTGGTACAGAATGCAGTGATGTTGGATGACCTGGCAGCGTGGTGGATGATTAAACAGAAAACAGTCTAATGCCTTGGTCAAAATCAATGGTGACAGCTCGGAGTGCTGCAGCCCAGGCTGGGCACTGCCAGTCAGCGAGATCAGTGCGAGTTGAAGGGTTTGGAGATGCAGTGGAAATGATCTGGAGTGAGAAAAACCTCTCTGCTTTGAAGAGAGATTTAGGAGAGCGGGATTGTTACCTTAGAAACGAGATGAATAGGAGGAAATATGTTAGAAATATTGAAAATGCTGAATGGCTTATCAGAGGGAAATAGGGAACCTCTGCCTGTTTGATGGCGTGAGGAGAAAAGAGCATGTGATGGAATTAATGGCAAGGACCCTCAGAACCAGAATGAGCAGTGGTTTTTCTCCACCCTGCAGCTCACTCAGGAATTCACCACCTCAGGAACTCGCTGCAGCCAGGTGCACAGTTTGATTAAAAGCATTAGGAGGTTGGTGTGGGTAACAATAATACCGTGGGCTGTTACAATCAATAAGGTTTTGGAAGTTTTCTCAAATCCCCCAGAGCAGGTGACGGGGAGGCAGAGGAGGCGGCTGGGGAAGAGGAGCCCGACCCCGCCGGTCCCGGCCGGGGACAGCGGGAGCAGGGCTGGTCTTAGGGAGCGAGAACAGGCGATGAGCCGGAGGGCGGGAAGAGCAAAGCTGCTGATGGGACGGCGGGGCGTGACCCCACAGCTGCTGTCCCTGTCCCCTCGCACCAGGGCGCTGTGAGCGGGGCAGAGCAGAGGGACGTTCTGGTGCAGGCTGGTGTCACCGTGCGTGGCCGTGAGCGGCTGGGGAGTCCTGGAGGAGCAGAGAGGGGCCACACGCCTCCTGCGCCCCCGTCCTGGCGCGGGGGCTCCCGGCGGCGCCGGGCGTGTCAGCTCTGCCGGCCCTTCCCGCGCTGTCCCCATGTCACCGGCCCGCGACGGCCAGGGTGCTGCGCAGGTGCCGCTCTCCACTCGCATGGGCTGATGTTCTTTTAAAGGACACAGATGTATGCACACACAGTTGCTGATCCACGTGAAGCTGTGTGCTAACAAGTGCTTAGAGCAGCTAATTAATAGTGGTATTTTGTGTGACCCGGCGTTTCTTTCACTTGCTGTTTGGCCTTATCGTTCCCAGTGTGCTCGTGCAGGTTTGACAGAGCTTTTATTTACTGCGGGCTGGGGAAGAGCAGTGCAGCGATCCCTATCTCATCTGAATGCTCAGTTCCCAGGGACGTTGTATTTTCAAACAAGAAAGCCTTCTCTTTGTGGTGAGTGACAAGGCATCTATAAACACGCCAAGTCCTCTCACATCTTCATTGAAAAGTCTTGCAGAAAAATTGATTCTGGGTCAGATTTTTATTAGAGTAAACATCAAGTAAATTTAGTGTCTGCAGTGTTGGCCCAAAATTCTTTATTCTGAGGGTGAAAACTCCCAGCAAAATTCTGATTGTTTTGCAAATATATTCAGGACAGCGAAGAGAATTTACATGAGAACTAGTTTAGCATTAGCATTTCTTTTTTATCCAGAAACGGAGTGCAGAAGCAGCTGGCGCTGCCCACAGGAGCCTGGGCAGGAGCAGGGTCGCTCCGTGCCTGCGGCCGTGGGCTCTGCTGGCCCGGTCCCGCGAGTCCCGGCCGGGGGCTGAGCGGGGACAGCGGGACACGGGCAGGCGGGGTGCGAGCCGGGGTCCCTCCCTGGGCCTGGCTGGGCGGGCAGGGCCGCGGGGAGCCCGGCCCGAAGGAGCCGGGCGATGCCCGGGGTTAATCCAGCCCGGCGGGGCTGGGCGAGCCTCGGCGGTGTGTCCCCGGCTGCCTTTTGGTGGTTGTCGTGCTGATAACCCGCACCAGGGAGCGAGCGCCGGTGCCGCTGCTGCCAGTGCCGCTGCTGCCGGTGCCGCTGGCTCTGGACCCCGGGCTGTGCCGTGGGTCAGTGGGGTGCAGGGAAGCAGGGGGCAGGGGCTCCCCACAGAGCATCGGCCGTGCCGGCCCTGCCTGTCCTTGGGGACCCTGCTGACGGACATCTCCCGGTGGTTTCCTCACTCCTGCCCGTCCCTGTCCTTGCCACCAGGAAGTTTTCTTGCGTCTGATCCGAATACGGTTCCTCTGGTTGGTGATGCCCCGTCCATCGTGCAGAGGTGCGGTGAGGAGCTCGCTCGCTCCCCTCGCAGCGCTCCGGTGCGCTGCAGACGCTGGCCACGCGTCCCTCCGTGTCACCGCTCCCGCCACCTTCCTCCCGCTCCCACGGGTCCCTTTTCGTCTGCAGGCTCCGTGTCCCGCAGCGTGTGCTGGGCGGGCAGAGCCGCCTTGGGTGTTTTTCAGGCTGTGGCTTTGATGGCGCATCATGTTGCGTTTAATGAAACGGTGTGATGTGTGACTCATTAAGTGTGTGATGCCTTCACGTTTTTCCCCCTCAATCCCACTACATCACCCATGTTTCCCTGTCTAAATCCTTGTGCAGTTGATGATTCCTGCATAGATTTAGTACCTTCAGTTTATCAGGATCTGTTGAAACCCTAATCCTGTTCTTTGGGGTATTTCGCAGCCCCTCTGTGCTGCCTATAGATTTGGCAGAGGTGTTCTGCGGTGCATCGCTGGTCTGCTGGAGGAGACGGTGCAGCCAGGATCTGGCGATGGCCGCGCTGTGGGGCTGTTGGTGCAGCCGGGATCTGGCGATGGCCGCGCTGTGGGGCTGTTGGTGCAGCCGGGATCTGGCGATGGCCGCGCTGTGCCGCTGCCGCCAGCCCCTGTGTGTCTGTCCTTGACAAACCCCGACTGTCACCACATTGCTGCCTTCTGGGCAGACACAAACACTCTGCCTTGTTATTTGTTGCAATGTTTTTTTCCAAGAAGTGAAGGGATGATATTTCTTTAGCTTTTCTTTTTCTCTCTTTTTGACCATTTGTAATTTTCCACTCTTTTGGACACACTCTATGTAACACGAGCCTTCGAAGATGACCTTAGATGTCCTTAGATTGCTCCTATCTGTTCTTAAACTTCCTACCACGTGTGTAGTCAGGCACATCCAGATATTCTTAATTAATTCCCACTTCTAGTTTCCAGGTAGGACTTTAACTCTCTGCCTCTGAAATCTCACGGTTGGTCTCGGATTTGAAGATGACCAAGTATTAAGCACATGGGTGTTTTTAGTTTCATCCGTTGAAAACTTTCCCTCTGTGCAGTGAGCCGGAGGAGCACCGCCGATCCCCAGCGGTGCCCGGGATCTCTCTCTCGCCGTGGGTGTATTTACAGAGTGAATACCTGCTTCCCTCCATGCTGGCGCTTCCTCTCATGCTTGTGCTGGCCAGACGTTTGCTTCTCTTGGCTTGTGCTTTTCCTGTACGTTTCTCCATAGCAATCTCTCCTGTTTTCCAGTTCACGCAGTGTGTTTGAACTCAGCAGTTGTCTTGTGATTTAGTTGGTTTCGTACTTCACAGCGTGGGCATCCTTTCTGTTGGGAAGGTCTGAAGTCTGGTTTCCTTCCCCGTCACGGGCCCGTGTAATAGTTTGGGTGGAAGGGACCCCTGGAGGCCACGTCCCCCCGGGCCGACCCTTCATGGAACCTTGTCTGCAGTGTTCAGGAGTGTGTAGAGCTTGGCCTCCAAATGCATTGCTCCTGTTTTACTGGTCTTTCTCGCTTTCTTCCTAAGAAGCGCCCAACGCTTGGTTGTTCCTGCCAGTGTTACCTCTGACTTCACATTTTCAGCTGCTTGGAATCAAAGCACTAGAAGAGCATCTGCAGCTGTTTTCCGCACGTTGTCTGTGAAAATAAATGGTAGTGAATGCAGTATGAGAGCTCTCTGGACATTCGGTGTCCTGGTCTCCGATCAACGCAGTCTCTTGTTATCCCCAAGTCCCGTGAGCAGGATCAGAGGGCACAGTGCAAGGCTGGGCTGGGTCGGTGGCGATCTGCTGAGCCCGGAGTTGTGTCTGATCCCTTGTTCCCCACGTGCCTGGAGAGCAGGACCCGTGCCGAGGGAAGCAGGACTCCCGTCGGCGCTCGCTGCGCTGCTCCTGCCTCGGTCCTGTCCGTGGGCTCCGTGCGCATTGCCCGTGCTGGGGGTCCCGCTCGCACAGCCGCTCTCCATAAAGCCCGCACCGAGCTCGCTGTAGTACAGAGCATCCCTTCCTAGCACCTCCCCGAAGATTCCTGGCACTTTGCCACCTTGAACAAACATCCTTCTTCTGAAATTGCTAAAGCTGCAGTTATTGCATCAACTGGAACCTGGGGACTTTATTTCTAATATTCTTGACCTCTCCTTGGGGGGTTTAATAAAATAAATGCCTTGTCCCAATCTCTTTTTTTTGTATTATTACTTCTAACAATGTGAACTGATTCACTATTCCCAAGCCCTTTCTTTTTCCCTCAGCAAAGTGAATGAGATCTTTGCCCTCAGATTCAGTCGCTGGTTTATTTATTTATTTATTAAAAGCCTTAGACAATTTGTTTTCCATTCCTTGCCTTTGAAAGGGTTGGATCTGTTTGATTTGTTCTACCTGCATCAGGGATTTGAGAAGAAATTACCTGAATTTGTGTCATTCTCTGGGTTTCAGCTGGGCAGCAGCTGTTGCTGTGCATCCCCTGGGCCGCAGCCTCGGCCCCCCCCGCAGCTTCTCCAGGGTGAACGGGGGGGCCGCAGGTGGGTGCTGCACGGACACCCCTGCTGCTCCTGGGGTCACCCGGCTGCTCACGGTCCCTCTGCGCCGATAGCACCGAGCAGTGAGACCGGCGCTTTGGGGTGGGGTACTGAAGAGCGTAGGTGGGGGATCTCTTGCTCCTGGTGTGACACCATAGTCCAAGACAGCTCCACCGGGAAGCAACCAGATGGATAGTGCTTTGTGGAGAAAAAGGGTGAGGAGACCGTGAGTCCTCAGTTGTTGGACTGGAGACCTTGTACAGGAAATATGGGGTGTTTGCCAGGGGGTTATGGGGTGTTTGCCAAGGGGTTACATGCTGCAGAGTAACTCAGCTTGCAAGGGACATCTGGAGGTTGTCTGGTCCAGCCCTCCCATCTAAAAGAGAAAAGCGGGCTCCGAAGACTTGTTGGTGGAGCAGCTGGAAGCGCCGCGTCTCCCCCCGGGCGTGCGCCTGCCCCTTGCCGAGGGCTCTGGGCCGGAGCTCAGTCCCGAGGGTGTGGGCAGCCCCGTGTCTGGTCCTGAGCTCCGCCGGTGCCTGGGGAGCCGGGGACCTGCTGGGTGCCCAGGGCTTGCCTGGCGTTGCCAGGGTCGCGGTCCTGCTGTCCCCGGGACTGCACCCTGTTCGCGGGACGGTCCCAGCTGGGGTGACCCTGCCAGCTCCCCTGGCCGTCCCTCTGCCGCAGGACAGGGCAGAGCGGCACCTGAAACACGAGGCGCTGCCCACGCCGCGGGACAGCCCTGGGATGTGCTGCCCGCTCCGCGCGCTGGAGCGGCCTGAAGTAACTGGGACAAACGCCTTTCAAGTTTTGATAAACCAGAAGGGAATCTGAGCCGTAATCAAGCCAGATTACCTTCCTGGCAGGCATGTTTGTCTCTGTAATAGCTTCTTCTGTTTGCCTCATAGTTCCCTTAAGAATATATGCTGTCAATTTGGGATACCAGCGAAGCTTCAGGAATATTTATTTTAGTTGGGCAAAATTAAAGTGGGACTAGATCAGAGGAGCGGAGATGCCCAGCAGATCCCTGCTCTGCCTCCAGGCCTGAAGGGCCAGCCCTGGTGACCGAGTCCCGGCTGTCGGCCAGCGTGTTCTTACCCAAGATGTGCACAGATCCGTAGCAGTTCAAAAGGAGTGAGCGATGCGTGCAGCTCTTACAGTGAACATAGCTCACCACCTGAATTATTAGCAGGGCCTTTGGACAGGCTTTCATACGTTCAGTTGGTTAAAACGTTGACTTTTGTACCTGAAGGCTACACTGCAGGATTTCTGGAGCACGGCAGAGTTTGCAGGATGCTCCTGGGGAGCGGTTTTGTTCTGGGTGAACTGGACGGCCCGGCAGCCGAGGGAGGTCTTGGCGCGGTGGTGCAGGAGGGGACGCGACAGGCTGGCGTTAAATCTGATCTGACGTGCGGAGGAGAGGAGCTCCAGGGTGGCTGGAGCAGGACTGCGAGGGTTTGACAGAGTCTGAGGGGCTGAAGTTCGAACGTCTGACGTGACCCAGAGCTGCAGTGGAGACAGACCCCGAAGCCTGGGGTGCGTGGTGGGGGCTGGCAGAGCCCGGCGGTGGGGACGGCCCGGCGGGGAGAGCCCGTGGTCGTGTGGCCGGGTCCCTCCGGGACTGGTGGCTCCTGGTGATGCCCCAGGCCAGCGGCTCGTGGTGATCCCCGGGACCGTTGCCTCCAGCGCACATGGGAGGGGAGGCTGCGCTGTGTTCGTCTGCACGTCGTGCTCGGGGTTACAGAAACAGTCACCTTTCAGAAAACATGGAGTAGTGAATGACAAAAGTTTTACTGGGCCCAGCATCTTGAGCGAGGAGAGGCACTGAAAACACTGTGCCAACTTCAGAAGGGGAGTTCCAGGAAGATAACAGAAATTCATCAGAAAGGCCTGAAAAGGCAAGAGCCGTAACAGCATCCGTAAGGGCTAATGGGAAGCACTGGGTGATCCAGGCAGAGCTGCAAGAGCAGGTCACCAAAAAGGCAGCGGAGCTTGTCTAGGAGGCTGTTGGAGAGTAAAGGGGCCCCTGGGAGAGGGGACCTGGGTTTGGGGACAGTGTGAACAGCCGAGGGCGAGGAGAAACTGTCGGCCGCAGGAGGGTTGGTGTGGCCGCAGGAGGGTTGGTGTGGCCGCAGGAGGGTTGGTGTGGCCGCAGGAGGGGTTGGTGTGGCTGCTGGTGGGTTGGTGTGGCTGCCGGTGGGTTGGTGTGGCCGCAGGAGGGGTTGGTGTGGCTGCTGGTGGGTTGGTGTGGCCGCTGGAGGGGTTGGTGTGGCTGCTGGTGGGATCCAGCACGTTCGGCTGCGGTGAGGTCCCAGCGCAAGGGGCAGGGGAGCGTGTCCTGAGAGGATCCCGGTCCTGAGCTGGCCGGGCGGGTCGGGCCGTGCGAGGAGAGCCGTGTCGCCCTGCGCAGAGCTCGGGCCACGCGTGGCAGCGGGCACCACGCACCTGTGTTTAGCGGGCGGTGGCTGCGTGAGGGGAGAGGGGCTTAAACTGTGATGGGATTGTGTCAGCAGGGGATTTCAGTTTCACCAGTCCAAAACATTAAAACCTTACATTATAAATGTTACAATGATGTACAAATAACACATCAGAGTGTTGCTTTCCCCCCATATATAGTATTTTGGTCTTTTTGATAGAACAGGGCTAGGAGCAGCAGGATGGATGATGGAGATGATGACTAAAGGCAAAATGGGAGACGAGAGTGGGGAAATAGAGTAAGGTGAAGCAGACACTGACCGGAGCTAACGCTCAAGGGCTGTGAGACAGCCCGGGGCCCGGGGGCCCTCAGACCCCCAGGGCCGCTCTTTCTGCCTCCCTCCCTCCGCTTCTCTGCAGTGCTGGTCCCAGCTCAGTTGTTTTGTACTGGAGGAAACTGTGAGACTTCAAAGGCCGATGGAGTTCGTTGATAAATACAGGCACTGCGTGCTGTGAGGAGGAAATTCAGACAGCTTCTATATTTTGCCGGATTTTAAATTAACTGCAGTCCCGCAGGCTCCCTTGTCAGTGCCGCCATGAACACATCTCTGCTTTTTTATGAGGACTCATTAAAATACAGAACAAAACATCAGAATGTATAAAATGAGGTGGAAAATGATGTCAAGACCATGACGATGCTATCCTGTCACTCAGTGGACACTGTCACCTGGCTGGAGTGCAGCCATGGTCACCGAGCAGGGGACAGGAGCAGGGCTGGGGTGGGCGGCTGCGCTGCCGGGGGGGCTGCTGGCCGGGGGTCTGTTGGCTGAGGGGGGTCTGTCAGTCAGTCTGTCTGCTGAGGGGGGTCTGTCAGTCAGTCTGTCTGCTGAGGGGAGTCTGTCAGTCTGTCTGTCTGCGGAGGGGGGTCTGNTGAGGGGTGTGTGTTGGTCTGTCAGTCTGTCGGCTGAGGAGGGGTCTGCTGGTGGAGCAGCAACCACCTGGGGGCATCGGGGTTTATGTGGAGGGGAGGAAGCGTTGGTGACACCAAGAGGTGATGTTTATGGCCATCACAGAACTGAGTTTTCCTTTGCCCCGGCTGCACCGTGCAGCTCCCCAGCTCATTTCCCACCGCTGGTGCTTGGTGTGGTCTGCTGTGATCTGCTGTGATCTCCTGCGATCTGCTGCGATCGGCTGCGATCTGCTGTGATCATCTGCTGCAATCTGCTGTGATCTGCTGTGATCTGCTGCGATCGGCTGTGATCTCCTGCGGTCTGCTGCGATCTGCTGCCTGTGACTCTCACTTGTCACTTGTCACTCGCTGGCCAGGGGGATGTTCTCTCAGTCCCATGGCTGATTGGGGTCTCCAGCCCAGGGGATGTTCTCTTCCTTCCTGGTGCACCTCTCCTGTCCATTGCTGTGTTGTTGCTTTCCCAGATGAGCTTTTCAATCCACAGAATGCTTTTGCTTGATGCTCTTTCTTTTCTCTTTTAGTTTTTTAGCCTCTTTTTTTTAAGGGGCCCCTGCCTGCAGCTGCAGGGTCGCAGTGTGAGTTTCTCGTCCCTCACTTGCTGTTTGCGTGTCCTGTTAACGGAACGGCCCCTGCTCCTCTCCCCGTGCCCCGGGCTGCGCTGGCCGCTCCTGATCCCGGGCAGGTTTGGGGGAAATGTCATCAGAGATCCGGGGCGGGTTTTGCATTCACTGTGTGTTCCTGGGGCCGTGAGCGGCTGCGTGGCCGGGGCGGCGTGCCGGGCGAAGGCGTGCGGGTCAGCACGGCGAGTCTTTGCAGCCCCGGTGGCAGCAGCGGCAGCGCCAGCAGCTCGGGCGGGCGCCGGTGCTGTCCCAGCCCGGGTTTGCCAGGCAGGACCCGCGGCGCAGTCAGGCAGCACGGTTATCTTCTCTGATGCGGCGCCCCGGTGCGCGCGGGGCTGGTTCCAGCAATCTGTTTTCCGGATAGCAATGTGTCACGACTCTCAGCTTGTGGCTGTCTACACGTTCTCTGTGCATCCAGCTGCTTTTCCCAAGTACGTTAATAAACGGGCCTTTTCCTGCTCTCCTCGCAGCACTGTCCGGCTGTGCTCTCTGCGGGCTCGCGCTGGGGAGCCACTCGATGCTTTGACTTGAGCCCGAGTTGCAGGAGGCAGCAGAATCGCCGAGCTCTGCTCCTGTGGCCCTTGGTGACCCCCTCACCTCAGCCTCCCGCCGGTCGCCGCGGGTCTGCCCGCGGGTCTGCCCGCGGTGCTGCCTGCGCCCTGGCAGGGCTCGGTGCCGCTTCGGCGAGGGGTTTCTCGGTGCTGGTTCAGCGTGGTGTTTCTCGGTGCCGGTCCAGTGCGGTGTTTCCTGGTGCTAGTTCAGCGCGGTGTTTCCCGGTGCAGGTGTGTTTCTCAGCACTGGTTCAGTGCTGTGTTTCTCTGTGCCAGTTCAGCAAGGGGTTTCCTGGTGCTGGTTCAGTGCCATGTTTCCCGGTGCCGGTTTGGCGCGGTGTTTCCTGGTGCTGGTTCAGCGTGGTGTTCCCGGTGCTGGTTCAGTGCTGTGTTTCCCGGTGCCGGTTCAGTGCTGTGTTTCCCGGTGCCGGTTCAGCGCGGTGTTCCCGGTGCTGCACTCGCTGCCTGACGTGGCTGTGAGGCTGGGCCAGAGCCGAGATGTCACCACAGCCACCTCGGGAGGCCCTGCCCGCTCTGCAGGGGCTCCAGGAACTAAGCCGGCACGTTGGCAGCGAGCGCGGCAGCACCGCGAGCAGCAGCGCCGAGCCCCGGTGCTGGCGGATCCCTCCTTGGCTCAGTCTGGTCTGAATATCGTGAGATCCCAGCGGGCTGTGCGGGGTGAGGCCACAGCCGAATGTGCCAATTAGCGGCGGCCTGGAGACGCTGTCTGGCGTGCAGAGATGGGATGGAACAAGGAGGGGGTGATGAATGTGAGGGTTGGTTTGGCGGAGCCGTAGACCCGGCCGTCTGTTCTGAGCAGGGTGGGGGCACCCGTCCGCGTGGTGCCCTCCCCGTGGTGATTCGCTCGCGTCTCTCGCAGCGCGGCTGTTCTGTAGATGGAGCAGGTGCACGTTTGTCTGTAGCTGACAGGAGAGCAGGCGGAGCGGTGCTGGGGCTGCGCTCCGCGGGGCCCCGGGGCCCTGCCTGGCGAGGCGCAGTGCGCTGCGGGCGGCCCGGGCCGTTTCAGTTTTGCCAGCCCGGAGTATTTAAAACTGGCATTGGCTGCAGGGCTGACTTGTGGCAAAAAGACACAGAGACCGAGCGACGGAATCCTGAATAGAGGAAGAAATTTCTGCCTATCGGGTAACGAACCCGGCAAACTCCCTGTGTGGGTGCAGCACGTGCCAGCACCGGCGAAATGCAGGGGAGTGCTGGCCATGGCACAAGGGCTGCTGGCCATGGCATGGGGGTGTTTGCTATGGCATGGGGGTGTTGGCCATGGCACAGGGGCTGCTGGCAGGAGTTTCCGCAGGGACGTTACAGCTCCTGGCAGGTGGGGTGGGAATTCCTGACCAGGAGCAGGAAACTCCCAGTGCGGGCAGGTTATTCCTGGCTTGCAGTTATTCTGGCTTTGCGTGGCCCCTGCCTTCTGGATTAACCTGCCCCATGTGGTGAGAGTGCAGGCTGCGCCTCAGCTCCGAACCCACATTGCCATTTCCAGGGTTGTCGTTTTGCCATAAACTGTCCTGGTTAGGTGGGATGGTACACGGCAGGCCGCTGTTCCTGCTCGGTGGCTGTGCCAGCAGCGGGGCTGGGCTGGCAGCGCTGCCCTGCTGTCCCCCGCACTGCTCTGCTGTCCCAGCGCTGTCCTGCTGTCCCCAGCGCTGTCCTGCTGTCCCAGCACTGCTCTGCTGTCCCAGCGCTGTCCTGCTCTGGGGACACACTGTCCCCTCAGACCCGAGTTGTGGGGCTCAGCACAGTGTGATCTGCCCAGCCCTGCCGTCGGCAAACGCTGCTCCGGTTTGGTGGGAGCGTGGCCGTACGCAGGGAGGTGACTACGCTGCTGCGGGTGGAGCTGGGTGCAGCGTGGTTAAACTTGGCTGGCTGCACATACCCCAGTTCTGCAGGGTCTGCAGCTGCCGCTGTGCGGCTGGTGCTCTGCTCCGCCCGGCGCTGCCGGAGCGACGCTCCCCCTGCACCGCTGTCCGCATCGCGGTGTCTCTCAGCAGGGCCCGTGCCGGGGTGTTCCCCAGTGCGGGGGCTGCGGTGACCCGGCACCGCTCCCCCTGCAAACTCCCTGTACCGGGGAGAGGAGGGAGCGGTGCTCGTGGCGTCCTAATCAGGGGGTTTGGCTCCAGGACAGCTCGTAGTTTTATCTAAAGGCAGCCAGCTTTAAATACACGTTGCATCGCAAGGCTGGTCTGTAATCCCGGTTGTTACCTGCTCCCAAACAAGTGTCCTAGTGCCAGACCAGAATGATGAAGCATCTCCTCCTTCGCAGGCTCGTTTTGGCATCACAGGTCTTGTCTGCCTGCCTGGAGAGCGGCCCCGGTTTGGCAGCAGCGTGGCCCCGGTTTGGCAGCAGCGTGGCCCTGGTTCGGCAGCAGCGTGGCCCTGGTTTGGGCGGTGGAGCTCTCCGGTGACGTGCTGTGTTGGGCGGTCGTTAGGCTGCACCCTGGGGACAGCAGCCCGCAGGTTCCCCAGCTGCTGCCGCTCAGGGAACACGCGGCTGCCGGTTTCTGTCCTGGCGAGGGCTGGGCACGGGCGCTGGCGCGGTGCAGCGGCACCTGGGGACGTGGCTGCTGGCCGCAGGACGTTCGGCCAGGCGGACACCCCGGTTCTGAGGCTGGGCTCCAGCCCAAAGTATCGGATACTTTAAGGATTTCATGCCGTGGGTTCGTGTTTCTGTGGCTGCTGAGCAGCGTGCAGAGGTGTCCCTGTGGGGCTGTCACAGGCGCTGGGACCCGGCGCGCTCTGGTGTGAGCTGGAGCGACCCCGCGCTGCCGCGATGAACAGCGTTGCCGTTTCCATGATGCGGTGTTTATTACCNGTTTGGCAGCAGCGTGGCTCTGGTTTGGCAGCAGCGTGGCCCTGGTTTGGGCGGTGGAGCTCTCCGGTGACATGCTGTGTTGGGCGGTCGTTAGGCTGCACCCTGGGGACAGCAGCCCGCAGGTTCCCCAGCTGCTGCCGCTCAGGGAACACGCGGCTGCCGGTTTCTGTCCTGGCGAGGGCTGGGCACGGGCGCTGGCGCGGTGCAGCGGCACCTGGGGACGTGGCTGCTGGCCGCAGGACGTTCGGCCAGGCGGACACCCCGGTTCTGAGGCTGGGCTCCAGCCCAAAGTATCAGATACTTTAAGGATTTCATGCCGTGGGTTCGTGTTTCTGTGGCTGCTGAGCAGCGTGCAGAGGTGTCCCTGTGGGGCTGTCACAGGCGCTGGGACCCGGCGCGCTCTGGTGTGAGCTGGAGCGACCCCGCGCTGCCGCGATGAATGGGTCAGCGTTGCCGTTTCCATTATGCGGTGTTTATTACCCATTTTATAAGGCTCCCTAGCTATGGTATCTGCACCCCAAATAAGACCACGCTTTGTGGTTTGGTGTGAAATTGCTAATGCTGCCTGGAATTCAGCGCTGTGGGCGCTGGGCAGCAATGGGTGGCTGGAATGTGATGGCGTTTCCCGTTTATGGAGCTATTGCTTTACGGTGGGTAGAAGTCTCACCAGTGGCATTTACTGAGCTGGGCTGCTCGTAGCAAAGAATTTTTTTAGCTGGTTTTACTCTTTCTGTTCAAATATCTTCCAATCTGAAATTCCCAGGTTTTTCATTGCCTGTGGCTCAGCTTCAGTTAAAATGGACCAGAGTTTTTGAAATGAGACAAGGCAAAGGAAGAATGGTCGCAATATATTCTTTGAGTAGACATGGTGCTGTTTAAAAAGTACAGTGTGATAGAAAGCTAATATTCTACATGGGTGTTGGCAGTGAAGCAAACAGGTGACAGTTCTTCAGAGGAAATGACTTTGCATGGTAGTAGAGGGATTAGAAAAATCAGGTCTGTAGTTGTGTATTTATTTATAAATGGCAGTTTACTAAATCAGGATCCCATAAGTGCCGTTGCGGTCTGGGTCGTATCTCTACAGAGAGATTTCCCCGGGCTTCGCTTCCCTGTCCCGCAGCCACTGTCTGATCTTTGCCCACCAGAGCGCAGTGGTTGCCGGATGGAGAGTGCGGTGAGGGAGCGGGGCCGGTCCCGTGTCCCGGGTGTGCTCCGATGGTGACGGACGTTCGTGCCTTTGGCCGCACTGAGCCCTCGGGCTGGTGGTGGCGCGTGTGGCTCGGGATCCTGGCACAGGCCTGGCAGCCCATGGAAGCTGCCGGGAGCCCTTTCCCCAGCGCTTGCCCAGGGCTCTCCCCACAGCTCCGTGGCCGCGAGCACCGCCGGGCAGAGGCGGTGTGCGGGGCACTGGAGAGCCCGCCTGCGCCGTGCCGTGGTCAGGGTCGGCGCCGCTCCCCCCGGGCCATGGAGCAGCCGCGGGAGGCGCCGGCGCGGTGGGTGCCGGGGGTTTGGCATCTTTTCCCTCTGCACCGGAGCTCACCCTGGGATCCCCGGTGCTGGACCAGCAGACAGACGCTGAGGGGTGTGTGGCCCGAGGTGCGGACGTGCAGCCTCGTCTTCTGGTGCCGGGACAGGTGTGGTGAAGGCCATCAACTTCCCCTGGAGTTCTCCTTTGAAGATGGCCCGTTAGGACACTGCTGCTGTTGGGGCACCGGTGCTGTGCACGGCGGTGCAGCGGGCGCCGTGCAGCCCAGCGCGGAGCTGAGCGCTCGCACGTGGCGGCAGGGCTGGAGGGGCGGGTGGTGCCTCGCGCCACCCGCACCGCAGAGCTCGGGGCACAGGGGCTTGGGTTGTCCCTGCCCGGCCGGCGGGCCCGGCTCCCCGTGGACAGCGTTGCCTTTGGAGCTGAGCTTTGCCCGGAGTGCGATCAGACATCTGTGCGTAACGTGTGACTCTTCTGTCCCCCGCCGTGCCTCTCTGTTACCGCTCGCACCCCTTTGGTTCCAGGATCACTGCACAAAGCGGCCCATCTTCTCCCTGGAATCCCAGCACCGTGCCAGGTCTCTGAGCGAAGCCTTCCCGACAGTTGCAGCGGGCGCAGTGCTGTCTGCCCTCCTCACTGCAAACCATCGCCTTCTCAGACTCTGCTTGGGGTTCCCGTGATAGTTAAATTACCCCTGGTACCTGTCAGGAAAATGTTTCTTGCACCGTTTGTGCCTGTGGACAGTTTTGGGTCCTGCTGGCTGCTTTGGCGCTGTGGCTGTTGCTGAAGTCAGGTGTTGCCTACATCAGTTTTCCCCTCCGTAGAACAGACACAGTTGTACTTGCTGCTCTCGAAGCAATATCGTATCTGCCCTGACTTGATAACTTCATTACAAATACGTGCCACTGGTCCGCTGCTGTCATGTGCCAGCTCCTTTAGGAATCTAAAATAAAGATCGTGCAGTGTCCTGTCTGAGCGCAGCGAACGCTCTGGGGTTTGCCTGCACTTTGGATCTCTTGTTTTTCACAGTCTCATCTCCATTAGCTGGTCAACCTTTGCATTACATTCTTATCAAAAACCAAGACAATGCATTAATTTAATTTCTAGACTTATCTTTCTACCATTCTCACCACATAGCACCTCACCTCTCTTGTCTGTTCTTTTTTGCTGAGTGCCTGGAGACCTTTTCCCTCTTTGCTTTAATTTCCTTTGCAAGGTTTCCTGCCTGCTGCAGTTACACAATCCTTGTCTTTTCACAGCTTCTCACAGGGGAGTCTTTCTGGAATTTTAGCTGTTTATCTCTGAACCCTCCCGCTCCCAACTTGTTGTGTGTGTTGGGAGCCAGAGCCCTGAACTCCCCTCCCAGCAGCGAGTCACACAGGTGGGTGCACGAAACCACCGGGGCTCTCGCACTGGAGTCATCCAGCAAGAAGCAGGAAACTGCAGGTGAATAATTACATGGATTTAGGAAGGGATTTGAAATGCCCTCTCCAGGCACAGACCCACTTCTGTCTACATGAAGTTAGATGAAACTTCCGTGGGGGATGATCCACCTGATGGTTTGTTCTGTTTTCCTGGAACAAGCTGATACCAGGATTCGCATAACTGCTGAGCTGGTGGGGCCAGGAGCCTCTGCTTCTCTCTGTGAGCAACCAAGTGGGCTGTGAAATGGTTTTATGTACCCAGTCTTGTGCTGAGAACGAGGGCGGCTCTGAACTTCTCCTTAACAGGCAAGCCAGTGCAGGTTAAGCTGTGGTGGCACGTCTCGCCTGGCTCACCGGAGGGTGCTGGAGCCTGCAGAGCTCGGGACCGGCAGCACCAGGCTTAGGAGAAAACTCCTCTGGCTGCATCGTTCAGAAAAAGGAGCCATCGTCATTCACAGCGCTCACAGCAAACCCCAGCAGCAGCCCTCGTGGGCAGGGCCCAGGCCTGCAAAAGCCCAGCCTGCCTGGCAGGGGAGCGACAGGCACGGGCAGCGTGGCTTCTGTGCGGAGCTTTGCGGGCTGCCGTGTCCTGATGTGCTGTCCGTATTTTCAAGAGGGATTCGGGACGCCGTGGCAGGCGCACAGGGACGGCTGCGGTTCCAGGCCGCGCTGTGCCGGAGGGCTGCTCGGGGAGCGGGGTGCTGTGCTCCCGCTGGGGAACGCCGGCCTAAGGGCAGTTTCCATGGCCTGTGGTGCAGGAAGGTTAGACTAGGTGACTGCAGTGGTCCTACCTGACATTTTAGGAGCCATGTTTAACCTTCCTCTCAGCTTAGGCTCCCTGCGTCCCCTGGCATCGGAAGCTACTACTAGTGCCCTGAAGCCCTTGTTACCGAAACTCGTGTAAGAAGAGACTTCCCCGTGTGGACCTGGGTTTCTGCCTGTCCCACACACTGGCATTGCGTCTTCTCTTCTAGGTCACCTCGCCAAAGCTCTCCATTCTCTTCTCAGTTTCACCAAGCTTCTCCCAGCTGCAGCCTTTGCTTGTGGCTCTGCATGCTGTCCTGCAGACACCTCCATCCTTTTCTAACCCGGTGGCGGGTGTCCGCACTGAAGGCAGCTGCAGGAGCACCCTGCGGCAGGAGAGAGCGTGGGCACGCTGTTCCAGGGCTCTGCTGTGCTCACGGTGTCGCAGAGGAACAGGGTTGCCCAGGAGCTTCCCACCAGCGTCACCCGGGGTGACATGACGGAGCCCGGGACACTGGTGGTGGCCTGGCGGCTGTGCTGCCCCTTGTGCTCGCGGAGCCACGGGCAGGCACGGCTCTGGCGGCGCCGCGGGGATCGCGGTGGTGCAGGGGGGATCTGGGCCTGGGAAGCGTGGGAGAGCCTGTGGGGCAGGAGGGACAGAGCCAGCTGCTGCTCTGAGGAGCTGGCGGGTCGGGGGCAGCGTTTAAACTGCGCTCACAGGAACGCCTGAGGGAGCTTCAGGGGGAAACTGCGGAGTTCCTGACTGCGGAGCGGAACCTGCCATTGCAAACCGCCGGAGGCCTGGGGCTGCCAGCCCGGTCGCGTCCAGCGGACGGGCTGCAGGGGTCCGGGAGCTGTTGGAATCCCGTGCAGGACCGCGGTGCCTGCAGGCGGTGAAGGAGCAGGTCACCCAGCATCTGAGAAGGACAGCTTGTTGGGAAGGAATCAGTGTGGTTTGTGTGCTGACCTGGTAGAGGAGCTGTACGAGGTGCCAGCAAAACTCTGGATGGAGGGGATCTGATCAAGAAAATGTATTTGGATTTTCTGAAAAGCTTTACGTAGATTTTCATATCTATGGATGAAACTGAAACCAGAAAGACCTCCTTATGGTTTGAAAGCTTGTTAAAAGAAGGAAGCAAAGAGTGGGACTTAATGTCCCTTTTCAGGCTGCAGTCAGGCAGCAGTGGGGTACCCAGGGACCGTGTTGGGACCTGTTTCCTCCTCTGTGTGCATCAGTGAGCTGGAGAAGTGAGTGTGCATGAAACCTCCAAGTCTGTGGATGATACAACATTTTGTGAGTAGCCACATAATGCATCGATGTGGTGAGCTCTGGGACTCCCAAACTGAGAGGGCCAAAGGTGGCAGATGGGCCACCACGCAGACACCTGCACAGTGACGCTCTGGGGAAGAGTCGTCTGAACACGCCACACGATGCTGAACGTGGACCTGGGGATTCAGCTCCAGACAGGTCTTGGTGCCAGTCTGGACATCTCTCCAGAATCCTGGGCTCTGGGCACCACAGCAGCCAAACCCCAACCAAACAGATGCGGGAAGAGATGGAAAGCAAGGTGGGCAACGTCACCGGGCCGTGCCGGGCTGCACACGCAGCCCTCAGGGCTGTGCCAGGGCTGGCTCAGCACCTCCAGAGTCAGCGCTGGAGCTGGAGAAGGTCCAGAGAAGGGCAGCTCCAGCGGTCCAAGGGGATGGAGCAGCTGCCCATGGGGACAGCCTGGGAAGGCCGGGAGTCTCCAGCCTGGAGAGCAGAGGGCTCCGCGGAGCCGTGGCCAAGGCAGAGCTGCTGCTCAGCAGCTCCCGCAGCAGCAGGAGAGGGCTCTCCATGGACCGCTGGGCAGGGACCAGCCCGGCCCCCCTGTCTGCAGCAGACGAGGGGCTGGTGGAGCTGCCGCGGGGCCGCGGAGGGGACGCTGCGGCGGGTTCCGAGGGACAGGAGCTGAACTGCAGAGCCGCTCCATGCGCAGGCACTAACGGGACCGAGCAGGGTCGTCCTGCCAGTGCCCCCAGTGCGAAGGCATCGGATGCTGGGAGGCGCAAGGGGAATGGACCACCCAAAATGGCCAAGCACGTGTGAGCTCCTCAGTTAACAGCATCTTGCAACGCCGCTGCCAGAGACAGGGAACTGGGCTAGGGGACCTTTGATCTGCTCCTGTGGAGTATTTTGTATGTTTTATTGGTTAACTAGGTGAGAGTGAGGCCATTACTGCTGTTGTGTTGTGTTTCTTTGACCTGAAGTTTGTAGAGAGTGTTTCAGTTCCCACCCTGGATGCTCGAACTGTGACAGAAAGCTTTTGGCTTTTAGTATCTGCTGGAAGTTGCGAGCAGCACGCATGTCTGATTGCATTAGATGTAGCATTTGTAAGATGTGCTTGTGTTGGTACGGTTTCCATCCTCAGGCCTTGTCCCCCTCGGTGTAGAGCTGACACAGCTCTGCTCCCGTGTTGCTGTGGAGTTTCTGCGTGCAGGACCCTGCCTGGGGCACTGCGCCCATCCGTATTTCGGATGTGCTGGCAGAGCTGCTGCTTGTTTGTGGGGCTGAGTCTGCGACTTCGGCTCAGTAGAACTTCTCAAGCCACATCCTTGACGTTTTCTCTCTCTTGTCTCTGTTGGGGCAGTTTGGAGGGTGCCTTAAAGAGGAAGAATGACTCTGAACACGCTGCCCAGGTCCTGACGCAGACCTTGTTCGTGGGGCACTCGGCCCCTTCTGTTGCGGTGGCTCTGGCTGACGTGTCGCCGCGAGCTGGGAATGAATCGTGCGGCTGGCTGGGGTCGGGGTCTGTGGTGAGCCGGCCGTGGTGTCCGCACGGTGCCGTGCCACCAGCCCGCCCCTCCCGCCCCGGCACCTCCAGCGCCTCCAGCAGCTGCAGCTTCCCCGGCAGGGGTTGGGTCACTGGACAGCCCTTTGCAACCCATCTCTTGGGCTGGAGGTGTCCTGGAGCCCACGGGTGCTGAGGGCACGTCCCTCCATGCAAGCCTGGAGACTCTGAGGTGCGCAGTTGCCTTTCCTGGCCAGGTCCTGCTTGTCTCATTACTTGTGGTGATAGAGGCAACTGGGAAGTCAGTTTGTCCTGCAGAGCTCTTGCACAGGATTGTTCACATTGTGTTGAGGGGCAGGGAACTGCGTGTTCAGCAGGCGAGCTGGGGACCGTCTCTGTAAGCGCTGCTGTGTCCTTGCTCGCAGCCCCGGCGCGGCTGGAGCTCAGTGGAGCCGGCTCCGTTGTCCTCGGGTGCCGTGGTTGTTCCGTCGCTGTGAGCAGGGCCGTGCTGCCCAGCCATGCCCAGCACGGCTCAGCCACGTCCCTTTGGGGGAATCGCGCCTTCCGCAGTGTGTGCTCACCTGGGAGCTGCTTTGGACCGGCAGGGACGGAGCTGAAATGGAAACTCCACAGGGCTCCTTTGTCTCCCTCCTAGAGCTCCATCTGAGGTATTTGCGTGCTCTGGAGCCCCCCTTGCACACTGACTGCCGGGCACATCCCTCTCCTTCCATCAGCTCTTCCTCCTAATCTGATTCACATATTCAAGAACCGTTTCTAAAATTCAATCAGATCCCCTTTCCAGTTGCCTAATATGCTCCAGCAGAGTTTTTATTATTGAAATATATTAAATTATGTTGTTCCCTTCACATTTCTTAAAGGTGCAGCTCTAGTTTCCCGTTTTTTCCCTGAAATGAATAACCTTGTATCCTGCAGAACCCCGTACGCAGGACTGCAGCGAATGGAGCTCGGTGTGATTTTTCATTCACCATCCCCACAGAGAGCAAGGTCTGACACGCTTTTCAGCTGAGGCCGTTCAGTGCAGTAATGTTTTGTGACATCCTTAAATCCGGTGATTTTGCTGCTGGCTGATTTGCCTGCTAGGGTGCAGACGTAACTCAGACGATACCCGTTGCACTGACAGATGACTTGCCGGGACCCGGGCGGTTCCAGCTCTGCTATTTAAACGCAGGCCCGGTCTGTGCGCCGGTGTCCCCCGTTTGTGGGGGATCCCGCGGAGGGGGGGCCAGGGGTGGCCGGGCGGGGGTCGTTTGCGTCCCTGCGTCCGGTGTTTGGCGAGGAAGCAGCCGTGGCAGTGGCTGCGCAGGAGGGTTTTATCGGCGTGGAGATCTGAAGGCTTAGTCAAAGACAAAGAGTAGATACTATGGCGACAATCTACTTGAAGAATTACTGCAGCTGATAAGCAGTGTCTTCCCTTCAATTAAATTCCAGTTTGTATATTTATAATCTGCTTATCTAAATTCCCTGCGTGCTTCCAATTGAACATGGCATTCTGCTTCCCTTCCGATACTAACCTGATCTGTAGCGTCACCGTGCTCAGCAACCGGCCATCGTCGTTCGCCCCAGACGTGGTGAATTCTCCTCGGTTGGTGGAATTGTTGTCCCTCGCGTTTCCCCGAGTGGGCACGCGAGCCCATTGCTGTTGCGGAGGAGCCGAAAGCTCTGCTGGCGCTGCCGGTGAAGCGCAGGGCGCTGCCGGGCCCGGGCCTCGGCCATCACCGCCGGGAGCACCCGCGGGTGGCACGGGCTGGTCACAAGTGACGTGTGTGCTCCCAAAACCGCGCGGGTGACGTCGGGATGGGGATGGTGTGTGGTGTCAGGGCCCTGGTAGGGGCCGCGTCGCTCTGGGAGCTGTTGGGTGCTGTCCCTGACCGATGTTCCCGAGGTGCTGGGTGACAGCTCTGCCCCAGAGCTGTGCCGGTGCTGCGGGCCATGGTGCCAGCTCAGGGCACCCCCGGCACCGTCCCGAAGCCTCGGTGAGCCCGGCGGGCGGGTGGGCACCGGGAGGGGTCCCAGGTGCCTTCTGCCACCCAGGGTTGGCAGGTGTGGCAAGTGAGCTTGAGTCTTCTGTGGCACCTTTTGTCTCTTTGTGGTAGACACTGGTGCGGAGCCTCGGCAGAGACCTGGGGAGGGAGGTGTGTGCTGGGTGGTGGTAGAAATTGCCCTTTCGTGGGAGCTGCTGTAAGTACGATAGACACCACTGTGCATAGAAACGTGGGCACCTGGCTGTGCCCTGGGGGTGCTGCGGAGCCGGGGCTGCGGCAGCGGAGCGATCAGCGTGTTGGTGTTGAGAGGGAACGGCCGCACGTCTGAAAGGCAGCGGCAAGAGGGAGGTTTGAGAGAAGGTGTGAAGGGGTGAGAAGCTCCCGAGGTGTGAAGGCGATGAGGGTGCTGGGGAGGAAGGCTGCAGGGACAGAGCTGGGCACGGGCCCCTTCGGGTGTCCCTGTCCTGCAGCTGCCGAGCGCTGGGGCACCGGGGGCACCAGGGGTGTGTTTGGCTTTGCAGAAAGGAAGGCAAAAATAGCTAGTGAAAGTAATGGCACGGCGTTTGCTGTCCAAGGGGAGCCGGAGGAGGCAGCTCTCCCGTCCGTGCTGGCTCCACTGGTGGGGCTGTGGCAGCGGGGCCGTCGCTGGGGACAGACGGCGGGGCTTGGGGACGTGCCAGGACCCGGGCGTCCCTGCGAGAGCGTCACCGGGCTGGGAGGATCGCTCGGGCGTTTTGGTCGGGTCTAGAGGTGCTGAACTGCAAGGGTCCCATCTGCCATGGACAGGGAGGGGACGCGTGGGTGTAAAACTTCCCAATCTGGAGAAGGGCTGTAGGGAAAGCTGGGACGGTGACAGGGGTGTTGGGGAAGGGAGGTGGGGACAGGCAGCGCGGTGGGGAGGGGGTGATTCCCTGCCCGACAGCAGAGAAAACGCTGCGGGAGAGCTGGACCTTTGGGAAGGGGCTGCAGAAAGGCGGAGGCATTGAGGGGAATTGCCACGCTCATGGAGAAACGCTGCTGGGACACGTGTCCCTGGGGCATGGTGTTAATTTGGGAGCCTCGGGGTTACGGCAGCCTCCCCCGGGCTGTGTTGGCTGTGTTGGCTGTGCCAGCACCCAGTGACACCAGCCCTGGGCCGCAGGGCCCCACAGCTCGGCCGTTCCCGTCACGGGTGCTCTTCTGCTGGCGAACGCTGCACGGCGGCCGTTGTGCACGCGCGGGCAGGAACCGGCCCACGGTCACACGCAGATCGGGGACGGAGTCTCCTCCGGCTCTGCCAGAGCACACGAGAGCTGAACTCGTGTTTTACGGTGCTGGGGAGATGCGCACAAATTTATATATGCACATGTGGTATATATAAATGATTTACTGTAGCTTGCCCTTTGTCTCTATAATCCTTGATTCAGGTTTTAGGGAGCCTCTGCACCTTTTTTTACCACCCCTAAATCGAGCCCCCTTAGATTCGTGTTTGCTACTCGTGCAGTTCCCCAGCAAAGGCGACCGCGGTTATCTGCTCTGCCTGGGTGGCAGGGGGCAGCTGACGTAACAGCCTGTGGTAAATGCTTTGCTCTCACGGGGAACGTGGTGCAGGGCAGAGGTGTCATGTACATAAGCAGCGATTTGAATGTGCAAGAGCTGCTGAGAGGGAAGCGTGGGGGCGGAAGGAGGTTAGTAGGAAAAAATCAAGTGTTGGCCTTGTGAATGGTTTTCTCTCCATGAGCAGCACACTCTTGAACTTTACTGATGATATAAGTAGGTGCTTAGGAGGACCGGAATATTAGGAAGAATTTGAAGGACAGGAAATCTAGAAATAAGATAAAACAGTGAGCAACCTGTATTTAAAGGTACCAACAAAAATTCCTACTATGAGTTCGTAGTTGCCGTATCTGTTAGAAACAAGAGAGGAAGATGTTTGGGAATATTAAGCAGAAGGTGATGGCCAGCGTCCATTGTGACAAGAGGTGAGTGCTGAGGCAGTGGCACAACGTCCTGTGAGACCTTACTGAAAACACCGCGCGCTGGTGTCGTGAGAGTGCTCGGAAGCTGGGGAGAGCAGGCGTGGGGTGGCGGTCCCGGCACAGCGGGGCTGGCGTGGCACAGCAGGGCTGGCGTGGCACAGCGGGGCTGGCGTGGCACAGCGGGGTGGCGGTCCCGGCACAGCGGGGCTGGTGTGGCACAGCGGGGCTGCCGCACAGCTCTGGTCCCGGCGCAGAGCCGGCGCCCCAGGGCAGCTCCCGGTGCATTCGCCCACCGCCGGCCGCCAGCAGCTGGGGATCCCGCAGGCAGAGGCTGCCCGTGGGTTGGCACTGGCGTTCGCCAGCGGCAGATTGTGAGCCGGGCTAACCCCGGTTTGAAGTTGTCTCTGCTGTTGGTGTTCATAACATCCTAACTTGGTCTCTGGGCTGAGCGGAGTTCTGAACCAAACCGTTCTCATATTCTGTGGTTCATAACCGAAGCATCCTCAGCATGGGAGGAGTTTCCTACTTGTGTTAAACTCCGTGTCCCTGCAGAAGGTTAATGAATACAAAAGCACTGGAAAATGGGCTTGTTTGTCCTGAAGAACTGGAGATAGAGATGGGATTAAGCATCAAGAAAGGCCAAAATTAGCAGGAGTGAGAGACAATATTGGCACAGGTGTGGGTTGGTGTAATTTTTCCATACCTCCGTGTGGATCTGGGAAGGAAAAATGACCCTTGGAGCTGCAAGGGGAGTTTTTCCAGCAGGAGCCCTTGAATCAGGAGTTCTCTTTTGGGTCCTCCCTGAGCCAGACGTGACACCTCCTGTACAGGACAGCTCTCGGCTCAGAGGTTTCTGCTCTCAGTTTGTCCCAGGGCTTTTTAAGCCCCGGTAGACGTTCCTTTCCCAACATGGCCGAGGGAGGGTTTGCAGCTTCCTTACCCGCCTGTCAGTACCTGTGTGCCCGACCGGCCCTGTCCCTGCTGCGTTTCACACCGCCCGGTCCCGCAGCGGGAGAGCCGCGGGCAGCGCGTCCCGGGGGCTGCTCAGCCTCCTGCCTTCACAGATCTCTGCTCTGCCCCCGGT
Organism: Pampusana beccarii; assembly: GCA_013399365.1. Classification (NCBI taxonomy): domain Eukaryota; kingdom Metazoa; phylum Chordata; class Aves; order Columbiformes; family Columbidae; genus Pampusana; species Pampusana beccarii. Next base: position 64,817 of record VWYH01011271.1, on the reverse strand, counting down.
TCTCTCCTCCCAGGCTGAGGACGCTTTGGTTCTGCATCACAGAGGCTGAGAATGGTTTGGGTTGGCAGACACGTTTAAAGCTCATCTGGTCCCAGCCGGGCCGGGAGCAGGGTCATCCCCACCCAGCGCGGGCTGCTCCCTGTGCAGGAGCCATCGCAGACCTTTGCTGATCGTGGTCATGGTCCTTCACCGATCTGCCAAGTTCTGGATCTGCAGCAGCCTGGTGGAGGCGAGAGACCAGAGCTGCACGGAGGTGTGCGGAGCGGCTGCTCGGTACCTCCTGTTGGCCCCTCTGTGCAGCCGGCGTTGCCTGTAAACGCCGCTCAGCTGGCCGCCGGAGATGCAGGTTTAACGCCGCCGTTCCTCCCCAGAAACCTTTGTACCGTTGCTGGCCAGTTTGCCACGTTCTGGCGCTGAGAGCAGAGCTGAGGGACGGGTTGCGCAGCACCCTTGGCAGTTCAGCTGTTTCAGACCCAAGTTCCTGGTCATTTCTCACTGTCCCTTTGCCAATGGCAATTTTCATTTTGTTTTTCTGCTATGCCTTTATTCTCTCTGAGCACTTGTTTTATACCTTGCTTATCTATTGGTCTTTTAAGTCCCTGACAGGTTTTCTGTTCTGGATGTTTCTGAAAAACGATTTACCAGTTTTCAGGCTTTCCACATGTTATTCTTCCAGCTCCATTTTTGTCTCCTCTCCCCTCTGCCCCCTTTGAACAAAATAATGCATTATCTGTTCTGGTTTTTCTCATTTAAATGCAACTTGGTCTTTTTGGCTGGCATTCCTTGTTTCCTCTAGCCTTACACACCTGCTATCCCCGGGTCCTGCTTGACAGGTAGTACGTGTCTGAGCATCCGATAAGGTGTCTTGAAATAGTCTCCAGGACCCCAGCAAAGGCTTTACTTTTATAACAGAATCATAGAAGACCAGGTTGGAAGGGACCATAAGGATCACCTGGTCTAACCTTCCGTGGCAAATAAATGGTCTCTTTTAGTTTCTTATTACCAAAGTTAACTTTTATGAATTTTGAAGTCCCTGTGTTCTAAACTGAGCACAATGGCAGTTGGTTTATCAGGTTCCATTGCTTTGGCAAGATTACCAACCTAGCTGTATTGGGGTCACCGTTAAATAATGACTCCAGATTGATAGGATTATGAGCTGCAGCATGCTCGCTGCTCAGCATGAAGTCAGGGCTGTGTTCTCCGGCGGTCGATTCCCTGCTTGGCCGCTCCACTGGCCATGCCCAAAGATTTAATCTTGCCGTCGTGCCCCAGCGTGGTGTTTGCTTGGTCTGTGCAAGACGAACCGGGGCCTGGGGGTGTCGTCCTGACCACCCGCATCCCCTGGAGCATCGACCCACGCAGGTCTGTGCTCCCCAATGGACCCAGGTCTGTGCTCCCCGATGGACCCAGGTCTGTGCTCCCCGCTCTCTCCGTAACGTGTTAATCTGATTTAGCTCCAAGCCGTCTTTGCAGCACCATAGCTCCTCTCCACCAGAGCCCATTCAGCCTTTCCCGATCGCTCCGTGTTGCGCTGTCCTACCATGTCTGTCTTCTACTGAGTTTCCAGTGCATCCATTGCATCAATATTTTTATTGAAACCAGGCATTCTGTTTCTCCTGTCTTGTTTGCTAGACTTCCAGCTCCTGTACAGAGGGATACATGCATTATTTGGGGTTTCTGGTTTTTCTTTCTGTTTGTCAACTGCTCTTCCTGGTTTTATATCTGACTTTTGCCAGCTCTGTCCTGTCTCTTACAGCTTCATCCCTACAGCATGAGTCATCCCAAAGCAGGTGCTTTTCTGCATATGCTGGCTTTCCTCTCCCTTCAGCTGAAACCTCTCTTACAACCCTGGTAATGTTAAATCCCAGCAGCTTCTTCCCCCTGCCTTAGCAGCAGTCTGCCTCTCCTGCATGGCTATCTTGTTTCCAGAGTTTTCCCCGGTTTCTAATCAGCACGCATCCTTCTTTTTTACACCATTTTCTCAGTCGTGCAGTGGGATTTTACCTCTCTGCTTGTCTGTCTGGCTTCTGCGTGGCGCTGGGCGTATTTCAGCCAACACTAACGTGTGGGTCTGCAGCTCCCTACAAGTTGCCTCCAGCTGCTCTCTGCCCCTCTCCCCATCCCACAGACCCACGGGATCCTCCCCGGCATGTCCTGGTGTCCCATGAGGTCTGTGATCTGACCGGGTGGGACCTTGGTCACCATCAAGTCTACCTGTGTTTCGCAGGTGATCTCTGTGCTTGGCAGCTCTGTCGTTTGCCTTGTCGGGTCAGCAGTTGTCTTGGGTCAGTCTTTGATCAGTGGTGCTTTTAGTGAAAGAGCACTTACAGAAGATCTGGCTCTGAGTGACGTACAAAGCACAAGGAGATGGCTGCAGACACCTGCGGGTCCTCTGGAGGCCACGTCCCGGGCTGGACCTGGTTTTCATGCCTCAAAACCAGGATGGTTTGGCCCCAGCATTCTGGGTAAAGCGCTTTATGGTCCAAGTTTCAGAAGCTGCTCTTTCCTAAATGGAGCCAATGCTTGAGCAGGACTTTGCTGTCAGGGGCTGTGACGTTCCTGGGCTTCCCAAGCTTTATTATTCCCTGCCGTGAGACGTGCCGTGCCGCCCTCTCCGGCAGCACCAAGGCTGCAGCCCGAGGGTGATGGCTCCGCGCCGTGGGACCCAGCTCTTCTACCTGTGTGGCCATGGCCAGGTCACCCCCAGCCAGATCCGCTCACTGCTCTGTGATTGGCCTTAACTGCTTACTCAGCATCTGAGATTTCTGCTGGGTTTCACTTTTTTCAGCTGTCACATTGTCTTTGCTTTTGCAAACATGCATGCTCATGTCCCGTGTGTTTCACACCTCCGTGCAAAGCTACAAACGGTGTGCACAGCTTGTCCTCAGTCATCCGTACAGCACAGGTTTTAGGGTTAGACTTTCCAGACTCGGAGATATTAAGAGCAGTGGTACAGCGCTCCATGGTACCCCGTGTGACTGCAGCAGCTCTCATCCAGCGGCTCGTTAGCGCTGACCGAGCTGAGGGTGACTCTGGGATGGGTTTGCAGCCGCTCCGGGGAGCAGCCGGGGGGCGGGCGGCCGCGGCACCGCGGCTCGTGTTCACCTCACTGCGGTCTGCGCAGAGAAAGCCCTGGGACTGCTCTGGGGCTGTTGCTGAGTTGGAAACAGCTGCGGTTATTTTAGTGAATAAAGCAGGGCCAGAGCACGGTCTGAGCAGCGTGGCTGTGGGGCCAGCGCTGGGAGGGTGGTGGGGCCGGTGGGGCCGGGGACCAGGGAGACGTGTGATGTGAGCCCCCGTCTGCTGCTCGGCTTTGGGGCCGGGGGCAGCTCTCGCCTGTTTTATTGGTACTGTGGGGCCAGCTCGTGCTGGTTGTGCTCGTGGGGTTGTTCTGCACCAGATTGTCCTCAGGGTTTAGTAGAATATTTTGAAGTTGCAGACAGAAGGACAATTGCAGAGTGAAAAAGCCACCCGTCAGGGACTCTGTTTTATAGTTTGTCCTGCAGGTTTGTTGTCCTAGATCCAGGATGTGTGATTTTGAACAAAAGGGGCCTTGGCTGCATTTGCTGTGTGTTCTGGAGCCATGGTCCCCCTGTTCTTCCTGGGGTGACACCTGTGTACCTGCAGGCCAGTCCCGGGTCACGATGCTGCGTTATTCTGGGGCTGAAATGTGCGTCACAGTGTGCGGTGACCCCCCGATAGTGCTGCTGTTCAGTGCTGTGTTTGCTGGGCAGTGGGGGACAGGCCACACCACCCCTGTCCACAAGCACACGGTTTGGGGACCTGTTCACGGTGACCCCTCTCGTGTCCTTCTCCACGTGCCCGTGGTGGATCTCAGCTCTTCGGGTCAGTGCTGGAACCCTCAGCGGTCAGATCTGCAGCCGTTGCTGCTCTGAGCACTGGGAGATGAGGACGGTCCAGCGGGTCCCGTTTCCAGCTGCTGCGGCCGTCTCTGTCAGCAAACCTCGGCTTTGCATCGTTTCACCAGCAGCCGGAGCTTCTGATCCTGGAGGTGTTTGGAGCACCAGTGGGGTCCAGGCAGGTGCCCCTGACGGTCGCCCCGCGGCCGCGGGAGCTCTGGCGCCTCTGCCTGAGGGCACCACGAGAACTGGCCCTGCCTGCATCCCCATCGGACCTGTGGAGGCAAAACCTTCCTGGTGGCAGCGTGGCCCTTCCTGGCGCTCGTCTGCCCGAGGCGTCACAACAAGCGGCTCTGCCCAGGCTGTGACTCAGCCTGCTCCTTTTTTAGGAAATACAGATGCGGAGTGAGTGGGAATCAATTACACTTCCCACACAAAGGATCCCCTTGATTTGGCATCTGACACAGACACATTCTTCCTTCCAAGGGAACAAAACTGAAAATGAATTTGAGTTCCAGGGAGACGTCAGTTCTGAGTGCTCTTGCTCGGCAGTGACTCTGCTCGGCCGGGTCACGAAGTCCCCGCAGCAGGGACCGAGCAGCGGCGGTGCCAGCGGGGCCCTTCCCAAATGTCCCCGGGCACTGCTGGCGGAGCTGGGCTCAGGAACCCACCCTGCGGGTGGACGGAGCTGGTCCCAGCGGTTCCCTGTCCCTCCCTGGACACCGCGGTCCGGACCGGTGTGCAGGGACGTGTGTGTGTGCGTGTCCGTGCGGGTGTGTGCGGGTGCGTGCGTGTGTGTGTGCGTGTCCGTGCGGGTGTGTGCGGGTGCGTGCGTGTGTGTGTGCGTGGGCGTGCGCGTGTGTGTGCATGTGTGTGCTGGTGTATCTGTTTGTACCTGCGGCTCGGGCTGGGATACTCGTCACAACCTTCACCGCGGTGCCCGTCTCTCGGGCACGGGCTGTGACCAGCGCAGGTGGCCGCGGGGTCCCTGGGGCGCGGGTGACAGAGCAGCTCCCTGCGCTCGGGGCTCTCTGAAAACAGATCTGTGCAACACGGCAGAGGGCAAAACGTCTGAGCTGCTCTGGGGCTCACACAGCAAGTTGTGTCTGTGTCCAGCTGAGGAGTACATCTCGTGTATGTTCTTCGTTATCATGCTTTATCCAAACAATAATACATAAAATAAAATGAGGATAAGGGAAAAAAAGAAAAACGATTTCCTTATATCAAGCAGGGCCCAGTTGTTTCCAGATCTCTCTTATCTCTCTGGAGACGCGCGCTGGCAGCTGCCGGCAGCCACAGCCGTGCCTCCGTGGGTCTGACACCTCGCGGTGCCTCCTCGCCCCCTCTGCCGCTGGGGCCGCGTCCCCAGCAGGTGCAGCCCTCCTCACTGCAGGATGCCCTGGGGAAACAGCCATGGCACCGTGAATTCAGGTAGAAAATTCTTCAGGACTGAGTGTCTTATAATGTTACGGAAGAGAGAACATCAGTGTTCCCAGACTGCCAGTCCTTCAAGAAGAAATCTCTTCCTGTGTGCCACACATGCTTGGAAAAGTGCTTTACAGTTTCAGAAGCTGCTGTTTCCTGATCAGGGACTTTGCTGTCAGGGGCTGTGACGTTCCTGGGCTGCGCTCAGCCGTGTCCCGCTCATCTCCGTACCTCTGCTGTCACCTTGGTGCCGCAGCCCCGTTCTGCCACCAGCGTTCCCTCCAGCACCTCCTGTTGGCTGGAAGTTAGCAGATGTGACTCTCATCTACAAGAAGGGTCGGAAGAAGAATCGGGGGAATCGCAGGCCTGTCAGTGTGACCTCGGTGCCAGGGAAGGTCATGGCGCAGATCATCCTGAGTGCCATCATGTGGCACATACAATAGAACCATATGATCAGGCCCAGTCAGCATGGGTTTATGGAAGGCAGGTCCTGCTTGACCAACCTGATCTCCTTCTATGACAAGGTGACCTACCTACCAGACGAGGGAAAGGCTGTGGATGTTGTGTACTTAGATGTCAGTAAAGCCTTAGACACCGTATGCCACAGCATCTCCTGGAGAAGCTGCAGCTCGTGGCCTGGATGGTGTGTCTGTGATGGATAAAGAACTGGCTGGAGGGCCGGCCCAAAGAGTTGTGGTGAACGGAGCCAAATCCAGTTGTTGGCCGGTCACGAGTGGTGTCCCCAGGGCTCAGTACTGGGGCCAATTCTGTTTAATCTCTTTATCAATGATCTGGATGAGGGGATTGCGTGCACCCTCAGTCAGTTTGCAGATGACACCATATTGGGTGAGAGTGTTGACCTGCTGGAGGTTGCCAAGGTCATACAGAGGGATCTGGCCCAGCTGGATCGATGGGCTGAGGCCAATTGTCTGAGGTCCAACGAGGCCAAGTGCCAGGTCCTGCACTGGGGTCACAACAACCCCATGAACGCTGCAGGCTGGGGAAGAGCAGCTGGAAAGTGCCTGGCACTGTGGACTGTCAGCTGGCTGAACACGAGCCAGAGTGTGCCCAGCTGGCCAAAAAGGCCACAGCACCCTGGCCTGTATCAGGAACAGTGTGGCCAGCAGGCCCAGGGCAGTGACCGAACCTGTGCTGGGCACTGGGGAGGAAAAACCACGAATCCTGGGGGCAGTTCTGGGCCCCTCAGGCCAAGAAAGGCCTTGAGGTGCTGGAGCGAGTGGAGAGAAGGGAACGGAGCTGGGGAAGGGGCTGGAGCACAAGTGTGATGGGAGCGGCTGAGGGAGCTGGGGGTTCAGCTGGAGAACAGGAGCTGAGGGGAGACCTTCTGATCTCTGAACTGCCTGAAAGGAGCTTGGAGCCAGGGGGGTCGGGCTCTGCTCCCCAGGAACAAGCGCCAGGAGCAGAGGAAACGGCCTCAAGTTGCACCAGGGGAGGTTGAGGTTGGATGTGGGAACAATTTCTTCCCCAAAGGGCTGTGGGGCATTGGAACAGGCTGCCCAGGGCAGTGCTGGAGTCACCATCCCTGGAGGGTTGGACAGACGGAGATGAGGTTCTCAGGACATGGGCAGTGCCAGGGGTGGGTTGTGGATGGACTCCATGATCTTGAGGGGCTTTTCCAACCAAAACAATTCTGTGATTCAATGATTCCCGCTCCCTTCAGCTCCTCCACTCCCCATGTCCCAGCACCGGCCGCTGCTCCTCTCTCAGTGCTACAAGGAGAGGAGAACGCGAGCTATGGACCAGCCAGGGGACGATGCTCAGCACGCTCTGCCAGTGCAGCGGGAGCTGGTGCAATTTTTCCATCTTCTGTGGATCTGAGACATGTCCCGTGCCCTCCCGCACCGAAGGCTCCTGCGGTTTGGGGTGGGAGATGCTGAGGTTGCTGTGTGACCTTGCACGCCGTGCTGAGCGACGGCTGCCTGCCTCCCTCCGGGGAGAGCCTGCCCTACGTTTTGGCAGTGTGGACTATGATTCCGTGCAAGTCCCCGTTCTTTGGCCTCATTTTAATCCTTGAACAGTTCCAAGCAATTCGAGTAACTTCTGCACTCAACTGTAGCTGTCTCCCAGCCACTGTTCTGTGATTAGGGGACTACGTGGGCAGAATGAGTAGTTATCATTTGGCCAAATTATTTAAATTCACCACTGAGAAAGAGCTGGAAAGTATCTTACAGTTACCGTCACAAAGGCAGAAAATCACTGCTGGAGTCCACGGGATCTGCGCGGAATGGATCCATGAGGAAACTCGGGATTTCCAAGGACAAGGACCAAGAGGGCACTGACTGGTGGGCGTTAGTCCGGGCAGGCCACAGCGTCGGCCTAACTAAGCTCAGACTAATGGTGGTTGTGTTTGGGGTAGAAATACTGGTATCTTTGTGCTGACTCTTGAAACAAACCTACAAGATGCGGGATATTTAGCTTGACAAAGGCACTTTGAGGACCCTCTTTGCTGGTTTCTCGGAGGTGTAGTGAGCTACGCGTCTGTGGCAGAGGGGTGTGCAGGAGGGGTGCCAGGGGTTGAAAAATCTGGCAAATGCACAAAGGAGAAGGGAAAAGTGAGCCGAGAAGGCTGTTCTTGGCTGTTCTTGGATGAGCTGGCCGAGAGGTGGCATCATTTTCCTGAGGGGGAAAAGCTAATGTACTTCAAGGAGTTATCTGTGAGCTTCTGATTAATAAAATAATAGAAGTGGTAACATCTTAACCAGATAATCTGCAGAGGAAGTCCTCTGCATTGCTAAGCTGTAAACCTGTAGATCTGCTGGCGTGTGCACACACTAGTCCTGGTGTTGATGCAGGGACGGGTTTGGGAAAGCCCCGTGTGCAGCCGAAGGTCGTGTCCGTGCGGTACGGCGTGTTCCGAGAGCAGCGCCACGGAACGGTGGGCACCGCAGAACCAGCCCCGCGGCCCCGCGTGCGCGCTGCCCGGCGAAGCGTGTGGGTCTGATTGCCCCCCGAGGTGGAGGTGCCCCCCGGTTGGAGCCCGGGGCGGTTGGAGGCCTGGGGTGGAGCAGCAGCTGCCGCAGCCGCTGCCGCAGGGACCGCGCCGTCGCTCCTGCCTCCCCACAGACCCCCTGCCCTGGACCCGTCCGGCCACGGGCTGGTCCCTTCTGGAGCGGCGGGGAGGAGGGCGGGGGTACCGAGTTCCCCCTTCATCCAGCAGCTCCGTGGGGACGGCTTCGGTGCAGAATTTGGGTGGTTTAGTGAACTCCCGGTGCAAAGCGCAGTGCGCGGCTCCTGACACATCCGTGGTGTCTGCAGGGACTCGCTGAGGGTTTGGGTGGCCCAGCAGGTCGGGCAGGAGCAGCTCAGGTCCTGTCCGTGCGGTCACGGCTGGGATGTCCTGAGCAGCACTCCAGGAGCCTGGGGACGTTACTGGTGACACTGGAGAAATGCTGTGGGCGTCAGCCTCTGCGGATGTTGCAGTAGCTGAATAATTCTGAGGACCAAAGTTTCAGACCAGTGTCAAAATCTCAGCTTGTTCTCCTTGTGTTTCTTATTCCAGATGCCTGGGCCATCTACGCAGTTTCCCAAGGTGTTTTTAGTGAAGGCGGAAGGTGTCAAACTGTGGTCGCACAGTCGGAAGTTGTTGAGCGCTGTGCTGCAGTAAGCAGGTCTGTCGGTCTTTGGCAGACTCTGTCTGTGGAGCTGCCCGGCCACCCGGGCAGGACCTGCTAGGAAAGGTCCTCTGCGCCTCTGGGTCTGCTCAGGGTCCGGCCGCGGGCGGGGAGGTGGTGACGTGGACGCTTGTTTATGAGGAATGGAACGTGTGCCCCAAACCCAGGGTCGGATGCCGAACACCATGTGGAGGGCACTGGGTTTTCACTGAGGCACACACGAGGACTTAGCAACCGAAATGGTGAAGGTTTTGTAGTCATAGGCTTGGCAAATTGTTTCCACCTTTACGAAGTGTCTCCTGCCTTCTGCATGACATGAGTTCCTCCACCTCAAGGAGCTGCAATGCCACAGACCTTCTGGGGTTGGAAAGTCTGTGGTGCCTAAAGGAGGGACTGGTTAACCATCTTTCCCTCCTGGGTAACGCTGACCTGGAGACACTGCTGAAGCGATGCTCCTTTTCCCTTGTTACTTTTTTCGCAGAGCACAATGTTTGGAATAGCTTGTCTGGCTCAGCAGCAGCCGGTGGGGCCCCCTGGGCTTTGTCCCCGTCCCCTGGCCCGCTGTGGGGCCGGGACCCCCGCAGCTGCTCCGTCACGGGGCCGTGCCGTGCCCCTGGCAGGAGCCTCTGCCGGTGCACGTTGATTCGCCCGAGCTGCCGGCTCCTGCGCTCGCCAGGCTTAGCCAGGTTGTCCAAGTTCCTGACGACTCTGATCTTGCAGGATAGGCAGGATTAGAGGCAGAATTTTCAGAAATCCCGTTATCCTCTTTGTCAAGTGATAAAGCTATATTTTTGTCTTTTTCAGTAGGACTCTCAGATCTGGCAGAGCGACCCAGTGATAAAACCACTTTGAGCTGTCAGGGTGGAGAGGCTCAAATCCAGCTGCCTCTGTGGAGTTCGCTGGCTGGGATGCACACAGAGCGCTTTGAAGAGGGAATCGATATCTGGGATCATATAAAGGGAGACAGGACCTTTTAATTAATTGTCTCGCTCGGGTTTCCAGTTCTGCTCCATCCTCTCCAGACGCGTTTGTGAGGCGGCAGCCGCAGCTGGGAGGAGGTGGTTGTACCCAGGGAGGTGGTTGTATTCAAGGAGGTGGTTGTACCCGGGGGGGTGGTTGTACCTGGGGGCTGGTTGTACTCAGAGGAGGTGGTTGTACTGAGGGGGGTGGTTGTATTCAAGGAGGTGGTTGTACCCGGGGGGGTGGTTGTACCTGGGGGCTGGTTGTACTCAGAGGAGGTGGTTGTACCCAAGGATGTGGTTGTACCCAGGGATGTGGTTGTACTCATGGATGTGGTTGTACTTGGTGGGGGGGTGGTTGTACTCAGGGAGGTGGTTGTACTCAGAGCAGGTGGCTCAACACTCAGAATAATCCCTGCAGTAAAGCGGGGTCACTGCTCGGAGGGGACAGTCACTGCTCGGAGGGGACAGTCACTGCTCCGAGGGGACGGTCACTGCCCAGAGAGACGATGCCTGCAGGTTTCCCCAGCCCTCGCTTTGGCCGCTGTCACAGCCATGATCAGAGTGTCCTTGGCAGCAGACCCTCACACCAGGGTTCTGAAGCATCTTGTAGGTCAGGACTCGGGTGCTGCTCGGCTGCGTGTTCCTCGGTGAGGATTTTCACTGTCCGTCACAGGCTGTCACCATGCGCAGTGTCCCCTGGTGCGGTGCAGCCGGTACATCGCGGTGCTCCGTCCCCCTGCGCGGCCATGGGAACCCACTGAGCGCCCGTGGCTCCCAGTGGGTGCCCGATAACCCCTGGCCCCACAGCTCCAGGGGGTGCCCGATCCCCCAGCCCCGCGGCTCCCGGCTCCCACGGGTGCTCAGCCCTGGGCCGGCGAGCGGAGCGCTGGCGTGGCAGCGGCGGAGGGACAGGGAGTGACACCGTCCTCCCCCCTTGTCCCCAGCACTGAACCTGCCACTAATTGGCTCTCGTTAGCAGGCGACTGTGCTCTTTCATTTAGTTGTGCAGAGATGATCTGAGACCAGGAGTTTCTCAGCAGACTGAACAGCAAGCGAGATGAGCTGTGCTGTGGGAACTGGAAGGAATAAAATGGTTCTGTGCCAGAGCAGTTGGCCCCAGAGCATCAGCCTGGCCCTGCCTGGTCCCGCGGCGGGGGACATGGGGGACAGGGCTGTGTCCCCTGCCCATGTGGCTGCAGGGAGCCCCAGCGGTCAGGCAGGAGGCTCTCGGTGTCAGGAACTGTCTCCTGGGTTGTGGACAGAACCTGCATCTTTTGGTCGCTATCTCAGTCTGACCCAGGAAATACTCTCGGCAGAGTCTCTGAAGATTTCTCCCATTTCTGGATTTAAGATCGCTCCCAAACCAGCTAATTGACAACCAAGGGAATTCTCCTTGACCCCAAATACACGTGGGGAGGCACCCAGCTGGAAAAGGGCTCTGCAGAGGAGGCCCTGGGGTCCTGGTTCACAGAATCCCAGGATGTCAGGGGTTGGAAGGGACCTCGGAAGCTCATCCAGTGCAACCCCCCGGAGCAGGAACACCCAGCTGAGGTCACACAGAAGGGGTCCAGGCGGGTTTGAATGGCTGCACAGAAGGAGACTCCACAACCTCCCTGGGCAGCCTGGGCCAGGCTCTGCCACCCTCACCACGAAGAAGTTTCTTCTCA